>CAVLJG010000007.1:89723234-90283628 GCA_963669975.1 Acanthoscelides obtectus | reverse complement strand
CAAAATTTTGTTCAAAATGTTCTTTCATTACTGTTTTTATTCATAACCATTACTTGCGATTTTGGGGTTTAGTTTAAGATTGTGATGCCTTGTAGATCTGTCAATACTTTGGAGATCTGAATTTAGTTGTTGTTGTGCAATATGGATTGTGGTTTTATTGGAAGGGACATATATTTGTGAGTCATCTACATATTGTTTTATCTTTGCGAATTTTACCGATTTGACCACGTCAGATATGTATATTGAAAATATATATATATATATATATATATATATATATATATATATAAAATTGAACCTTGAGGAACTCCTCTTTTTATAGGTTTAAAATCGATTTTGTAAATAGCGGAATCATTTGCTAACATAACAGTTTGAACGGTTGCTTAAGTATGTTTTTATTAGATTTACGGAGCTCTGCGAAAACCCCTGGTAATGTAACTTAGCTAGTAACATTTCATGATTCAGATTGTCGAACGCTTTACTAAAATCGAGAAAAACCATGCATGTACTATTTTTTTGTTCTTGACAATGTCTGATATCATCCAAGATATTAACTAATGATGTACTTGTTTTCTATAAAACCGGATTGACTATCGGGTATGATATCGTTTGCGTCACATTAAAATTTTGATTATAAATATGCCTTTCTAATATTTTGGATGTAGCGGGTAATATGCTAATAGGCATCAAGTCTGTAAATTCTTTAGGTTCTGCTATTTTTGGTAATGGTTTAACAATATCTTTCTTCCATATTTCTGGAAATAATCCCCCCAAAATACATGTGTTGATTATATTCAGCAAGGCACTCGTCTGGTAAATTGTCGGTCTGTTGGAAGTAATTGTGTATGTGATTTACATTTTGTAAGTGTTCGGGTATAGTTGAGGGAGTTTTCTTGCATGTTATGTTGAACTTTTTGATAGTGTCCCAAAATTCCTTCCCTTTCTTTGTTGAGAGTAAGTTAAAGTATGTATGTTTTTCTCGGATAATTGCATGATTTGTATAGTTCCTTAGTTGTTTATAATATTCAAAATGAGCCTGTGATTTGGATTTTTGCAATTTTTTATCACTTAGACCTATAACTAATAGAACATCTGAACAAATAAACAATGTGCGAATTAAGGCGCGAAGTTAACAAAGCAACAATTGAAAGACTTCCATTAAGTAACATCACCTTTATTTTTTATTACGGCTGAAATACTTTGGGACATAGTGTTAACCAAGTTTTGTCAAAAATTTGCTGTAAAACAATCCCATGTTTCTTGAAGCTTTGTCTCAGTTCGTGATTGTAGGAGCAGGATCTTGTCGTAGAACCTTTTTCATCTCGTGCCACAAAGTTTCAATAGGTGACAGACCTGGAACTGCTATAAAACCCATTTCAAAAGTGATTCATTAATTTCTTCCATCCATTTTATAGCCTTTTTTGGGGTATGGCACGCTGCACCATCTTGCTGAAACACAAAATCTTGGCCGGATGTCAAGCATTCTTCCATCACTGGTAAAAGCGATTCTTCTAAAATTGACAAATATTTGTTCGTATCCACATTTCCATCAATAAAATGAAGTTTTCCTACTCCTTTTCAATAGTTGGGCCAACTGAAGTGGGAAAGGGCTCGTAGACTTGTATCCTGACGGAGACTGTATTTATCAGCAGGACGGCGCATCATGCCACACTGCTAAAAGCACAAAAAAATGGTTTGGGGATCATCACGTACATGTCGTCTCTTGGTGTACTAGTAGCCCAGATTTAAATGGGGCAGAGAAGATCTGGCACAAAATGAAACAACATTTGAGAAACCATCATCAGAGAATAATTCCCGAACTACGTGTGAAATATTTGAATACATTTACAGAGGAAAACTACCAAGCATTAGTTAAGACCACGATGGCAAAGTTAAATGTTGTGTAGTGTCCTAATATTTAGTTGCCATATATTTTTGTGAGGTTTAGTTTGATTTATTTTAAAGAATTAATTATCTAGGAAAACAGATGATACTATGCCACAACTTGTATATACTACCAATAAAAGTTTTCAGTAAAAGCTTACAATCTTGTTCAGTTATTTAATAGGACTCATCTACATTTGCAGGACTACCCTTTAATTTCGAGACACCCTGTATATGGTTTGCTTCGGCCAGATAATGGACAGAATAAATTTGGCAGGTACACAGGCGATCTTGTGATAATGATATTACAACTAAGATTATTATGTTGGAGAATATTAGAAGTGAGTTTAGCTTAATATTTTCTACGAGTGTATGAATTTGCATAATTAGATCGTAATTTCCAGCGAAAAATTTGTAATCCAGTACCTGTTCGTGCCTCCTTGGTACCTGTCATCCCTTTAAGCCAATGCTTAAAGGTATTAAATAAAACTGACCGGATAATCTCCTTTCAAGAAGATCCATTGGTCATGTTTACATTATACCATATAAATACATTTTAATTACTTGGGGAAAATATAAATACTGGTAGGACTACCTCAAATTTCTCACTCAACCCAGTCGAAATGATCGCATCACAGCTCAAATCATCTTGCAGAATGACAGAAAGATTGTCTATTGAACGGCTTGTTCAATTGGAGATACCAGAACACCTGAGGACGTTGGCCGCTGCACAACGAAAGTTGTGGAAAAGCTACAAACAAACCAAGAACAGGAGTTTGCAAATAGCTTTAAAAAAAGTGAGAGCTTCCGTTCGAGAGGAAGTAGCGGAAATAGAGGAAGGAATCCCTTCTTCAGGAAGGCTACGAAGTCGAATTAACCGCTTAATTCATACGAGCGTGAAATATAGGATGCTACACAGGACCGAGGGAAGGAAAAAGTTCATGGTGATGTACCGTGGAATGAATGTAGCAGTCAAGGTACTCTTAAGATATTTCGAGACCAAAAGTTCGTATTCAGTGATTTCTTCTCCTCTATGTTCCAGAATTTGAGGATATATTTCTCTCAGCTTGTGTTTTTTGTTGTTTCTGCTATTTGTGCTCAAACTGTGATGAGATGATAGCAGCTGTACTTAGCTTACGTCGAATACGTGAGCGCAACTTACACGTATGGTTT
Source organism: Acanthoscelides obtectus (assembly GCA_963669975.1). Taxonomy (NCBI): domain Eukaryota; kingdom Metazoa; phylum Arthropoda; class Insecta; order Coleoptera; family Chrysomelidae; genus Acanthoscelides; species Acanthoscelides obtectus. Next base: position 90,280,571 of record CAVLJG010000007.1, on the reverse strand, counting down.
AATGTACCTGTGCATTTAATGTAAATAAATACGTTAAATTATAACCTTTATCGTGTATTTATCCAAGTCTTAATCCAAACAATTCATGAAAAATCACAACAGTCTAAGGCAGTTGTTTCAGTTCAAAAGCTAGCAATGTTAAGGGGATAGTTGAACTTCTCATTTAAAAACACAGCCGACGTCAACTACGAGCCATGAGCAAAGAAATCTGGCAACGTAGGTGGTAGTGTTACTCCCGCCGCTGCTTGCTGCATTGACGCAACTCGTGCTCAAAAAGCTGAGAAAACATAACATTTTCAATTTGTGATTTGGAATCCCAGAGGCTGTAATTAAGAGATAAGCTTGTTTTCTAAGCTTCAAAGTGTGTGTATGTGTTCAAAGTGATCGGTGACTATACTATATGAGAAATAGACTCCAGTTGTAGTGCTTCTGTGCTTTAAAAATAAACTAAGAAGCGTTACTGTGGCTGTTCGCGCCTCAGGACGCTAAGGATTTCAACTATTGAAAACGTGCAAATTCAGGTTGTATTTTTCTTTTTTCATTTATCAAGTATTTGACGCAGACAATATGCCTCGTTGTTGCTGTGTTCCTTTATGCAATGCAAACTATAATTCTGCTTTGAAAACAGAAAGCTATGTTTCAACTTTTCGCAAGTACCGAAAGTCTGAAAAACAAATGGCTTATGGCAATTCCTAGAAAAAATTGGACACCTTCAAAATATTCAGCTGTGTGCAGTCGTCATTTTAGAGAATCGGATATCATCAGGACAGAAAATATAGTTTTGGCGGATGGAACAGTCCAAAATAATATACCTTTGAAATATCCAAAATTGAAAGAAAATGCTGTTCCCTCCATTTTCCCAAACTTGCCATCATATCTTTCAAAAACTGAAGCACCCAAAAGAACTGACCCAGTGCAAAGAAAAAAAAATGAATTGAGAAACATGAAAAAGCTATACAGAATTTCGATGATATGGATAAGATCAAAGATAAATTTAGTTCAAAAATGTGGAATTGAAGTTATTTGTGTTGTTAATGATAATCACCGAATTAATAGATCAATGTTCAGGAAATTAGCAAAGGATTCATCAGAAAATTATTCTATTCTAAATCCACATAATCCTGATAAGAACATATATTTAACTTATGATGTTGTGCATATTTTCAAGAGTATCAGAAATAATTGGATTAATTTAAAAAACCTAGACAAAACTTTTGTATATCCTAATTTTGACAATAATGATATTATTCAGTATGCTAAATTTGAAAACGTTCGTGCTGTATATCAATTGGAAAAGAAGCTGTAGTTAAGAAAGCATATAAATTAAATTATAAAACATTGCATCCAAATTCATTTGAAAGGAAAAATGTAAATTTTGTAGATAATTTATTCCATCACTCAACAATAGCTGCTATGAAAGAATTGAAGTTTAATGATGCTGCACACTTTTTGGAAATAATCAGGAATTGGTGGGATATTGTCAGTAATACAAGTGTAATAAAAGGAGAATTGAAGCGAAACGAATTTTGTAAGCCTATTACCAATAAATATGATTATAGAGTACAATTTTTAAAAAAATTCCTGATATGGTTAGAAAAATGGCATAATCTAGAGAATAATAATGGACACCTGACACCAGAAACGTATACAGCTCTATATCAAAGCACGCTGACTCTACTTAATATAATTGAATATTCATTTAATCAATTTGACATTGAGTATGTATTGCCTGGAAAATTCACCACTGATAATTTAGAAAAACGATTTAGCAATTATAGACTTTTATGTGGCTGCAATTACAATGTGTCATATGATGAAATTTTAAATGCTGAAAAGAAAATACGGCTGAAGCATATTTTCAATGAAAAGAAATGGTCATTTTCTTTAGCAGAAATTAAAACAAGGTTCCAAAACTGCTTAGAAACTCAAGAAACTTTTGATTTCTTGGATACCAAACAAAATCCTGAAGATTTGGATATATTCAATGAAGTATTTGAGACAAATTACTTAGCCAATTGTGACATAGAGGATAGTACTAAGACTTATATATCTGGATATGCTTCACACGCTATCTCTAAAAACCTAAACTGTGAGATATGCAAATCGCTAATAGTTAAAGAAAAAGGTTCATTAACAACAAATGTTTATTTTGATCATTTGCAAGGAGGAGGACTGTCAATTCCATTTAGTTATGTACCAATCATATTCTACCATATGTATGCCATTTTTGAATCTATTATTAATGTAGATAGATTGGAAATTTTCTTCTTGAAAAGCAATAATCAAAAATTTATTTTGTGTCAGTTAACCTTGCTCAGCATTCAGTCTGACTTTATATATAGTGAATTTTCTTTAACTTGCATCTGTGGCCGCAATTATGCAGATATTTTATCTAAGCTTTTGTCTATTTTTTCAAACATAATTTTGAATGACTATGTAAAATTAAAAAATAACAGTAAAACTGAAAGTAAATGTATTAAAAACAAACAGGTAACTCCACATTTCCAAGCTGGGCCTGTTGGAACACAGTGTGTTGACACCAAAAAACGTAAACTAAATACTTTTAATTAGGTTACCTGCATTAGCGACTCATATATATCACGATTATTTCGTATATTTAAATTATTTAGAGCTATTTCATATTCAGACGATTTGTATCGAATCGAACTGTCCTCTTTTCAAAAATTAAATTTAGTTCTTGAACGTTACACGGAGACGGAGCACACAGCCGCTGGCGGCCGACGTTCACAGGTAGCACTACCATGCCGTCTGAGCGCGGTGTTGCCTTTCTTTCATCACGGCTCGTAGTTGACGTCGGCTGTGTTAAAAACTATCCCCCGGATTACCGCAATAAGTGTGCCCGGAGATGATTGCCTTATTTCTAGTTGAGGTATAAAAATGTCTCCAATTCTTGAAGCTGATTGTAATAGCACACGGTACGTACTTTGGCGCTTGTAACATTAACGCACAAATTAGAATTAAACAGATAAAAGGTTTCTCCGATTGCGGCACCTGGTATCTCATGATTGATCAATAGGTCTTGACAGATGACCGTGAATATTATCCATCCAAAATAGAGTAATATCACTAAATTACACTAGAAACACCCACAGACATAGAAAATATCGCGACCAATCTTGCGTATGTCTGAGTGTAGGTACAGTGTTTTTCAAGAAGGTCTTTATTTCCGAAAGTGTTAACTTGCATGCAAAATGATGCAATTGAAGCATCGACATTGTATTCCAGCGTAAAGGCGACAGTTAAGAGTTTCAACACGGCGGCTGGTCAAACAATTACAAGTCGGATTATTCTAGCTTAAATCTGTAGATTCATTTAACCAACGCCGCAACTTTGATAGCTCCCTAGATCCAAAAGTATCGCGTGCTCGTCTTAACCATCCCGTAGTTTTTTTCTGATCCACATCTGACCTTCAATGCATCATAATCCTTTGCTTAATATGAGCTATTATTCCTCTGTTGAAAGGTTATTTTGATTTATATCATGTTTTATCAGCCTGAAATTTCTTACATATCGAAAAGGAAACATAACTTCACAATAGGAGAGCGCTGACGCTGACACGGGACAGGTGCAATCTAGGAATTTTTGAAGGAGAGAAAATACTATGACAATCAAGGAAGCCATAAAGGTGTCCTACAATTGAAAGGAACGACTGGCGATACGGTCCTTAGGGTAGGTTTTATTATATCTATACAGGGTGTGAAACTCCATCGATAGATTTCTGGAAAAGTAGGCTTATGATATTTTTGAACATTTGGAAGTATACGAGTACTTATGTCAATGGGGCAACGGCAGCTAAAATATTCTCAAGATGGTAGCACTTCCGGTTATACCGGAAGTTGATGCCGACTTGCTTATTTTGAATTGGACTCTATATTTTGGATTCTGCATAATATTATAATCATATTTCATGTATAATCCTCTATACCCAAGTCTAACCGTTTTTGACATATTTCAAATATTATGTCAAAAATGACGTTTGCATGAACTAAAATAATTGTTTATTTCTCCTTTGTAGAACACCTTTTTGCTTAATGTGGATTGATCTTCTGGTAAACAGGAGTTTAATAGACTTTGTACGATATTTCGATAATTATTTATACAGGGTGGTCAAAAAATTATGATAAAGATTCAATGTCAAAATTTGCCAAAAGTCGATTTTTTTAAATGAAAGCCCCCTATTTTTATAAGTTTACCGCATCAAGCATCGAAAATTAGCGTAACTTTATACAGGGTTGTCTATCCCAACAATGAGTGATTGCAATTTATGAATGAATTGAGTGATTCGCAATTTATTACTTCTCTATTGTAAAACTCCTATAACAACAGATTGGATTTTTAATCAGTTTGCTTTGACGGCGGGACGCAGAGAATAAACAATTGAGCGCTACAGAAATATCACTACATCTAATTTTAAGCGTTTAATAATAATATAACTAATCATGTATTCGTAATCAGAATAATGTGCAGACTAATTATGATAAATTTGCTAATAGATTTCCAAGCAAGCACACATACAGTGATATGAATAACAGGAAAGAATGAGCTATATCGATTTATATTTAACTTTTATACTATTATAAAATAAAATTAAAACATAACAAGAAACAACTTATTTTGGTAAATCACCACCCCTAACTTCCAAACATTTAAAACGTCTACGTATTAACTTCTGATGAGTGGCAGTTCTAATGATTTCCGGACTCAAACTAGCAAATGCATTTAAACAATATTTTTTATTGCCCCCCATATAAAGTAGGGTGACTTTGAAGTTGAGTGATTAATTTTCAGATAATGATTGTAGAAGGAAGATGAACCAAAATATGTGTGTAAAAATAAAAAAAAATTAAAAATTTTTTTTTACCTTGTTTTATAAAGTATCCTCCCGACAAGTATTTTCAGTGCGGACCTGTATTTGATCGTGAGGTCTTGGAGCACTGGCATGCAGTCCCCTGTGAGGTCTTAAGTCACCTGATTCACGAGCCCGTTGTACTACATTAACAAAGGCACGAGGGGTTGGTTGCACTCGATTGGGAAACCGATCCGCATAAATATGTGCCATTTTTTATTTCGTTTGAGCCACGCAACAGACACCACTATTCACTCACGCGTTACCGACTGACACAGACTGAATAAAAACATCGTGATCAGCGTTTCAAATTCTTTCGCTTTTTTGTTTCCGATGCGATGAACCGATAAGGCGGAGTATATCCGTTGTCGCCAAACACGAGCACATAATATTATTATTGAGACAGGGCGGTACTCAAACTTCTAAAGGGCTATAACTTTGTTACTTTAATTTTACCAAAAAAATGTTAAAGGAAAGAAACATTTCTTTTGATCAGATCTACTCACTGTTAAAATAAATGACTCAACTTCGAAGTCACCCTGTGTATTCACAATTGTATAAGCGTAAAATTATACATGGTGTATACAATGCGCCCATCACTGGGCTTAAGTGATCCCTACGTGAGGTTCAAATGTGGAGGACGCTTGGGGTACAAATCTAGGGACTTGAATCCGGTCTGGGATGAAAGTTTCACACTTCCTGTTGAAGATCCTTTCATCCCTATCAACATCAAAGTATTCGATTATGACTGGGGGTTACAGGAATGTATGTCCACTAGATTAATAAACATCGCAACCAAGGAGCTTGGCATCAGGCATCTCGAAATATTTCAAATTGCAATAGAGTACTAGAATACGTTATTATCATTTAGGTGAGATATCTCAGCTATTTTGCGAACATTACCGAGTTAGAATCTTAGTCACTTTCTATTTATCGCTACACCTAAAACGTATAAAAGTATGCTCAAAATTACAGCACTCCGAGTCGGTGTTGCATTTCCTATGTTATTTAGTATATGTGGTTTGTTGCCGCCCGACAAACATGGGGGATTATCAGTTTTTTGTTCATTTGTCCAATTGATTTATTTTTTTACCTAAACTCATGACTCATCATAACACTCAGCATCCTCAAAAGTCTCTTCTAGCTCAGACTGTACCCACGGAATTGAAATTCGCGACACGCATTGGTCCCTAAAACAGCTAAAAAACGAAGGGTGCTACGCACCCTCTTTTCGCACTGTCCAATCGTTCCATTCGAAAAAGGGAGACGGGAGCCAATCTCAGGCCGCCTTTTCGCCGATGATTCATCTGTTTGTTATTTCATAATGCGTCGCTGATTATTGGCATATCTGATCGGGGTGGAAAGAGGGGGTCTGGAAGTCTAATTTCCGTCAGATGGAAAAGTGTACATTTGAGAAGCGTTTGAGAGGAGATAAATCTGACATAGAAGTGATAGTTACAGTGGTAATAATTTCCAAATTCAGATTCAAAATCGTTTTTTCCTGTTGATGTTACAAAACATATAGGAATTGTCAATATAACTTAAACTAAGGACAAAATAGCAGTAAAATAGCACAGATGACAATAAAAACTAATTCTCCATACCCCAAACATTAAAAATGCCTATAAGAGAAAAACTCTTCAACATTATGAAAGCACTGATTAATCAGAAAGCAAGTCAAATTTCATTTGAAGGACACTTTTGTTTCTGACTTTACCTTATCTAGTAGATTATTGAAAAATTTTAATACCAAGTCGTTTTGTGAGACTTGACTGCATTTATAGTTAGACATAGGTAAATGTAATTGACTTTTGATTCTGATACTGTGCGTAAGAATAAATATATATAATAAATAATAAAAATAAAAATTGTGTTCATTCGAAAATACATGAGTGGTTATTTCTAGTATACACAAAAAAGTCAATGTCGGAACTCCAAATTCCTAAATAGCTCTCTACTCGGGTGGTGGTGACATACTTTGCTAAACTATTTATCATCTTTTTTGAGATACAAAGACTTCATTTGCGTGGGGTTAGCTACCCCACAAGCAAATGGCATAACGGAATCTAAACTCAACGAGCTCATAATAGACATTCGATAAGGAGAGCTTAAAATAACTCTTAAATTAATTAATAACACTGATCAACAGCCAAAAAATATCCTAAATAAAATCAACAAAATATTACTATTTTTAATGTGCTAAAACCGGATTGAAACTTATGTATTCAATATTAGTTCAAGTTTTAGAGATACGGTAATTATATGTGTTCCTGCTGTGACAGTGTTAATATACAGTAATTCACAAGAATGCACGTGCTACATTTTTATATTCGGCAAGGAAAGATGATGTAATCGGCATGATTGTGTTACGTTATACATACGTGTACATTATATTGTTTTATATTAGCCATTTTTTCCTCAGTTGGCTGACAGCGTTCATGCAAGATGTCTCGAAAGTGTGTAAACAATCCAGATCAGTTTTGTTACGTGTGTGGTGATGTGACTTTTGCGTCTCAGAGACGGTCTATTACTCCACTAATAACAAAGGCATATCAGCTTTATTTCGGTTGTAAACTAGGTGATCAAGACAAACAGTGGGCACCCCACATCTGCTGTAATACATGTAATACAAACGGTCTATGCGCTTTGCTGTCCCAATGGTTTGGAGAGAGCCTACAAATTATATTAATGATTGTTACTTTTGCATGGTACCTTGTGTTGGACAAGCCACAGGTATGTCCAAGAAAAAAAAATCGGTTATTAACTACCCAAACATACCATCTGCGATGAGACCTGTGCCTCACAGTGACGAAAATCCTATTCCAAAACCCCCAGAATCCTACACTTGCGAATCAGAAAACGAATCAGACCATGGCGATCGAGTGATTCGTCAGGAAGAAGATATGCCATCAACGTCAAGAGATCCTGATTTTATACCGAGCACGTCATGCCACCAACCGCACAAAATAGCACAGTCAGAATTAAATGATCTTGTAAGAGATTTAGAACTTCCAAAATGTAAGGCAGAGTTACTTGGATCAAGACTGCAGCAGTGGAACTTGTTAGAAGACGATGTTTCGGTATGTGTTTTTCGTAAACGCCACAAAGACTTAGAACCATTTTTCAATATGGAGAATAACTTGGTTTTCTGCAGTAACATTAACGGCTTACTGGCGGCTTTAAATATAAACTATAACCCAGAAGAATGGAGATTGTTTATAGACAGTTCAGCATTGAGTTTAAATGCAGTGTTATTGCATATTGGAAATATCTTACCATCTCTTCCTGTAGGATATGCAGTTCACATGAAAGAATCATATGACAATATGAAGAACCTATTGACATGCATAAAATACGATGAGCACCAATGGCATATTTGTGGCGATTTGAAAGTTGTTGCACTTTTACTTGGGCTGCAGCTAGGCTACACAAAGTTTTGCTGTTTTTTGTGTGAATGGGACAGTCGAGCAAAGGCACTTCATTACACCAGACAAAACTGGCCTTTTCGTCAATTCCTAGAGCCAGGTCAAAAAAATGTACAGCATATGCCATTAGTAGATTAAAAAAAAATTTTTATTACAACCACTGCATATCAAGTTGGGCCTAATGAAAAACTTTGTCAAGGCATTAGATAGAGATGGGTCAGCTTTTCAATACCTGCGTCAGAAATTTCTAAGACTCAGTCAGGCAAAGGTTAAAGAAGGTATTTTTGTTGGGCCACAGATTCGAAATATTTTGAAAGTTACACAATTTGAAAACAGGTATTGAAAAAACTGCTTGGAATGATTTCGGTCTGGTGGTCACTAATTTCTTGGGAAATAGAAAAGCTGACAACTATAAAACCCTTGTCAAAAATATGCTGTCATCGTATCAAAAGATGGGCTGTAATATGTCTCTTAAGATACATTTCCTACACTCACACCTGGACTTTTTTCCTGACAATTGCGGAGCCGTAAGTGATGAGCAGGGCGAACGTTTTCGTCAGGATATTTCAACAATGGAAAAAGTACCAGGGAAAGTGGAATCCTTCCATGCTTGCAGACTACTGTTGGACTCTTGGTAGAGATGCTCCAGAAACGATCCATAAAAGAACAGCAAAAAGGCAGCACATTTAGTGATTCTTATAAGTATATGAATCTTGTTACTTTTTTTAATATATCCTTAAAAATAAAAACTTTTTTTTCTAAACAAATTTTTTTATTTCATTGTCATTTTTGGATTCAGCGCCCCAAAATTAACAAAAAAGTGCACTTTTCCCACAAGATACAGTTAAAAAACTAAAATTTGTTGTCCAGTGTAATGTATTACACAGCGGCTCACAGTGGCTTGTCCAACTCAAACACTCATCAATAATAACTCCGAGGAATTTTATATCCTTGTGGCTCTCTAATATTGAACTATTGATATTTATACTACATTGAACAGACTTGCGCTGGGAATTGTGGAATCTGAGTACTTCTGTTTACTCGGTGTTAAGAAAACGGTCGGGTGAATCCAAAATGTTAATCAGTTTTTTTAATGACTCTATGCATTTTTCTTGGAAGACAGCATCCGCATAAACTGTATTTTTGATAATGAGCAGAACAACTGCGATTTAAAAGAAACCAATCCATTATCCAAACTCAAGAAAAAAGTGAAAGAAGTTCTTCTTGATCAGCAGCGAAATCGGTTGTAACCGATAAGTGTCCTCATATTTTCCTTATGTATTTATACTAAGTGACATATAAATCCGAACACCCAGTTTAAATGGTTTTATTTTAATAAAAGTTGCTGAATGTATTTATATTACTGTAAATAACAAGTGAAAAAAATGTCAGCCTGATCGGTTGGACATTCCGGTTTTTATACTGCTTTTTTTTAATTCACTAACGCTCTAAAAATGAATATTTCAGCCGCAGTAAAGAATCAACGTTGGCGGATTTTGGTTCTTGACATCCTTTACGATCGGTTACGATGCCTAGAGTACGGAGACCTGTACGATTTCGTCAACTTAGTGAGTTTGATAGGGGCCGTATAGTGGGACTTCGGGAAGCTGGACTTTCTTTTCGGGCAATTGCAGTTAGAGTGCAAAGAAGTGTAGACACTGTGGTTAGGTGTTGTCAGGCATGGCTTCGAGAAGGCCGTACGCAAAGAGCAAGGGGCACTGGACGCCGCCGTAGAACAATAGACCGTGAAGCTCGCCGCCTAAGATTATTTGCCGTTTCTCCACTACCAGGTCCATTGCAAATGAATGGTTTGCAGAACACGGAAGACCTATTGGCATGCGAAGTGTTTACCGATGAATGAGAAGTTTTGGCTTGTTTTCATACCGGCCACACTGGGTCCTCCCTTTAACTCGAGAACACCGACGTAATCGCCTTGAATGGTGCAGACAACGGTCACTCTGATCAGGAATGGAACAGTATTGTCTTTAGTGACGAGTCTCGATTTTGTTTAGGCATGCACGATGGTCGTGCCAGGGTTAGAAGGCGACGTGGTGAAAGGAGGAATCCACAGTTTTTTGTTGAAAGACATGTTCATCACACTGTTGGAGTTATGGTTTGGGGTGCTATAGTTTATGGTTCCAGGTCACCTTTAATCTTCATCAGAGGTAACATGAACGCGCAGTGTTATATCCACGAAGTTCTAGAACCCCATCTTTTACCCTATCTTGACACCCTGCCAGATACACCTTTCCAACAAGATAATGCCCGACCACATGTTGCAAGAGTCACAATAGACTTCTTTCAACATAATGATGTCACATTGTTACCATGGCCACCAAGATCTCCCGACTTATCCCCAATTGAGCACGTGTGGGATATGATGGGTAGGAGATTGCTCAATTTGCAACGTCCTCCTCAGACTCTAGTAGCACTTCGAGAGGAGTTGGTGGTTGCCTGGAATGAGATACCACAGGAGGACATTGACCACCTGATCAGAAGCATGCCTAGGCGCGTTGGAGAATGCGTAGCACATCAGGGTGCATCCACACATTATTAAAGGTCAAAGGGCTTCAAAGCAGCGCAATCATTTTGAAATTTTTATCATTTACTTATTATGCTTCATTAAGTACTTATACAAAATTTTATTAAAATAAAACCATTTAAACTGGGTGTTCGGATTTATATGTCACTTAGCATACTTGAATTATTCGTTATTGTATACAGGTGAAAATTAATTTTCAACAAATTCTTTTTTTCTACATCTCGTATTATTAAGGGGGTTAGATGGTAGAATAGATATATAATCTAAATCTCGCCTCCTGTAAGAACATTACAAATAAAAGACGATAATTATTATTATTATTATTATTATTATTATTATTTTATTGGCACATAACAGGAAGATGATCGTTCTCAATGAAGTACTGTGTGGCACACCCTTTTGAATTGTTATTAAAAACCTCGAACGGGATATGATTCAAGTTATTCTTCCACTGTATAAAAACATGTATGCCTTTGAGTCCTTAGTAAAATGACACAAACTATTACTTTTCCTCAAATTATCAGAAATTATATTCCAAAGATTTGTATATACGCACACACCTTACCAAAGAAACTAGTTTTTGTGTAGATTGACAGATACGCAAGAAACAAGAATTTTTTCAATTCCTTTGAGCTTCAAAGTTTTACCACGCAAGATTCCATTCTCCTAGAAGCCAACAAAACTTGGTAATCTGGTAATTTGGAACGCTGGCCCAAATTTGCTTTTCATCAAAAAATTCTAAACTGTCCTGGGGCCTGATTCTAAATGAGTTTCGACCGTTGAAATTAATTTCGATGGCGCCTTGTGGCGATATACTTAACTCGCTATAATAATTTCCTTATACCGATCTTCTATATTCAAATTATCATGGCACTGTCGAGACTATCATAACGGATCAAATACATTGTCGGGAGGTGCTATAGAAATCAATTTCGATTGCCGAAATTCATTTAGAATCAGGTTCCTAGAGTCTTATGCAGACTAGAAAAAATGTTTTTTGAGGTATTCCGCCAATGTCAGCAAGAAACCGACATTTATGTGATCTACACATCCAAACTGTCCAACAAATTCGGACTAGATATAATAAGCTAGCATGCGATTTGTTTTGATTTAAAATTACCCAGAATACGAGCCCCTTAGATACACTCTAGTCGTAAAAAATACATATTTGAAATCACTTAGACCTATAACTAATAGAACATCTGAACAAATAAACAATGTGCGAATAAATGCGCACAGTTAACAAAGCAACAATTGAAAGATTTCCATTGGGTAACATCACCTTTATTTTTTATTACGGCTGAAATACTTTGGGGCATAGTGTTAACCAAGTTTTGGCAAAAATTTGGTGTAAAACAGTCCCATATTTCTTGAAGCTTTTGTCTCAGTTCGGTGATTGTACGAGCAGGATGTTGTCGTAGAATCTTTTTCATCTCGTGCCACAAAGTTTCAATAGGTGACAGATCTGGACTGCTAGAGACCCATTTCAAAAGTGGTACATTATTTTCTTCCATCCATTTTATAGCCTTTTTTGAGGTATGGCACGCTGCATCATCTTGCTGAAACACAAAATCTTGGCCGGATGTCAAACATTCTTCCATCACTGGTAAAAGCAATTCTTCTAAAATTGCCAAATATTTGTTTGTATCCACATTTCCATCAATAAAATGAAGTTTTCCTACTCCTTTTGATGACATACTGCCCCAGACCATAATGGATGCTGGAAATTTCACTTTTCTCTTCAGATAGTCAACATGGAATGCTTCATTTTTTTTTGCGAATAACTCTACTGCGACTGTCACCAACACAAACTTCGAATCGGGCCTCATCACTCCATTGTATTGCACACCATTGTTGAGGTGTCCATTGTCTATGTTCTTTAGCCCATCTAAGGCGATTTTTCTTTTGCAGTGGAGTTAATAGTGGCTTTTTGGCCTATAAACAAGTTGTGCAACTTTAGGGTTTTTACTTCACTTTTTTTTATAAAAAAACTAAATCCCAGTTTGTGGGTCTCTCTATGAGTTGTGGACCTCGAAATTCTCCTTCCAACAGCGTCACTCCACAGAGCACTTAATTGTAAATAATTGGCACGCCTGTTTTTCACGATTATTCTTCTTAATGCTCTTCGATCGGCATTTGTGATATTACGTTTTCTCACATATCGTGGCTTAATATTAACTGAGCCAGTTACGTTATATCTCCTAACAATATTTCTGACACTGTACCGCGATAAGTCTAACAAAGTTGTAATTTCTGAGTTTGATTTCCCAGAATTAAAAAAATTAACTATTAACCGAATTTTCTCACTAATAACCCTTCCTCTACTCATTTTGAAAACCTTAACTACCCAAAACTATGTTAAACGTATTCTGACAGCTGTGATTAATAAAAACAATTGTCATGGCTTTTATTTTTCACAGCCACCTATGCGTTATAGACTTATTTTGAAATGAAAATAGGTTGATATGCTGTAATTGCAACATGTGTTATTTTGATGCTGCAAATTTGATTAGGGAGTGATAAAGTTGGTGTTTTCTACTATATATTATCAAAATATTCATTGTTAATATTTTAAACCTACCCTGCTACATTTTTATTATTTGTGTTTGATAAGAAAAAAAACTAAGATTTCAATAGTTGGGCCAAGTGAAGTGGGAAGGGGCTCGTAGTAGTTGCTTGTGAATTCATACTACAAGTCCATCAGGCTTAAGGCGCCAGTTTGACATTTGTTGACATTACGCAATGAATTCGTATTTTTTGCGAAATCCGAAGAGTGTATTTATTCCGTACAGTGTTAGTATTCCAGACGATTGTCGAAAATTGTGAAATTCTTTGTGAATTGCGAAAAGCAGTGTAGGCTTGGTAAAAGCAGATCTTTTTATCATTAAGTGATAATAAACAATATTATATTCATCGGGTGTGAACCTTAGGTAGTTTTGTGTTATTTCATTCCACTTTTTGTTTCTTTGGGTGCGCAGTCCCAACACTAGATTTGTTAACATTGGAATTGCGGAATATTAGAGACAAACCAACATTTATGATGAAAAATGAAAAGGCCAACCGAAAGTACAACTTTGAGTCGTATCTACTTTTATTTGGACTTCAAGGTCCGTTTTTTAATTGCAAGCTAACTTTCTGGTTAGTTAACCATAACCACTTATTGCCTGCAAATGCGTTTTTCAGTTAGTTTGACTGCGCCAGTTACCAGAAGTCCAATATATATATATATACTAAGTGACATATAAATCCGAACACCCAGTTTAAATGGTTTTATTTTAATAAAATTTTGTATAAGTACTTAATGAAGCATAATAAGTAAATGATAAAAATTTCAAAATGATTGCACTGCTTTAAAGCCCTTTGACCTTTAATGATGTGTGATGTGCTACGCATTCTCCAACGCGCCTAGGCATGCTTCTGATCAGGTGGTCAATGTCCTCCTGTGGTATCTCATTCCAGGCAACCACCAACTCGTCTCGAAGTGCTTCTAGAGTCTGAGGAGGACGTTGCAAATTGAGCAATCTCCTACCCATCATATCCCACACGTGCTCAATTGGGGATAAGTCGGGAGATCTTGGTGGCCATGGTAACAATGTGACATCATTATGTTGAAAGAAGTCTATTGTGACTCTTGCAACATGTGGTCGGGCATTATCTTGTTGGAAAGTTGGATCTGCCAGGGTGTCAAGATAGGGTAAAAGATGGGGTTCTAGAACTTCGTTGATATAACGCTGCGCGTTCATGTTACCTCTGATGAAGATTAAAGGTGACCTGGAACCATAAGCTATAGCACCCCAAACCATAACTCCAACGGTGTGATGAACATGTCTTTCAACAAAAAACTGTGGATTCCTCCTTTCACCACGTCGCCTTCTAACCCTGGCACGACCATCGTGCATGCCTAAACAAAATCGAGACTCGTCACTAAAGACAATACTGTTCCATTCCTGATCCCAGAGTGACCGTTGTCTGCACCACTCAAGGCGATTACGTCGGTGTTCTCGAGTTAAAGGGAGGACCCAGTGTGGCCGGTATGAAAACAAGCCAAAACTTCTCATTCGTCGGTAAACACTTCGCATGCCAATAGGTCTTCCGTGTTCTGCAAACCATTCATTTGCAATGGACCTGGTAGTGGAGAAACGGTCCCTTAAGGCCAATAATCTTAGGCGGCGATCTTCACGGTCTGTTGTTCTACGGCGGCGTCCAGTGCCCCTTGCTCTTTGCGTACGGCCTTCTCGAAGCCATGCCTGACAACACCTAACCACAGTGTCTACACTTCTTTGCACTCTAACTGCAATTGCCCGAAAAGAAACTCCAGCTTCCCGAAGTCCCACTATACGGCCCCTATCAAACTCACTAAGTTGACGAAATCGTACAGGTCTCCGTACTCTAGGCATCGTAACCGATCGTAAAGGATGTCAAGAACCAAAATCCGCCAACGTTGATTCTTTACTGCGGCTGAAATATTCATTTTTAGAGCGTTAGTGAGTTAAAAAAAAGCAGTATAAAATCCGGAATGTCCTACTGATAAGGCTGAAAATTCGTTCACTTCTTATTTACAGTAAGATAAATACATTCACCAACTTTTATTAAAATAAAACCATTTAAACTGGGTGTTCGGATTTATATGTCACTTAGTATATTTGAGTGACATGAATTTGTGAATCTTTGAATAAACGCCGAAGTCAACAAACGTCAGGTATCGCTATTTAACCACAGCCTGTCTAGTTAACTCCTAGATGGTCTTCTGGTTAAAATTAACTACGATTTTACTATAAACATGATATTAAAAAACGCTTTTTCGTGGGTAACTATAAGTTAAGACCAAGGTCGTACTTGCCTCCGACTGAAAAACCGGGCCTAAAAGAAGAAGGCTCAGCACCCAAAAAAACCTAAGATCATCAAATTAAAATCACTTCCAAATTTTTTTTGTTTGGATCAATATAGTGACACTAAGATAACAGTAGTAATTTGCATATTATGATGAACTAGGCATTTACTTTTAACCAAGAATCGTCTCAGATCACAATCACAGCCATTGCTGCTGTTGGATGTTTCTTTCACTTCCCAAACACGTGAATTGAGCCAGATTTTGCTTCTTTGGCTGATTTAAATTGTCCCAGTTTATTAACAATAACTGAGCGATTCGCATCGAAACACAAGGAGTATCTACTCTGATGGTGCACTTAAGTACAGCCGGTAAAATAAAATAAGAAAGGAACTAAATTGTTTTGCTAGGACCAGGTAAACTCGGTTTAATAGTTCATTCATTTCAAACATATTTGTGTTATCAATCTAAGTAAACGGTTTAATAAATCTAATTAAACGATTGAATTTTGTCTTGATTAAACTAATTTCATAGATCCGAGTAAACTGTTTCAGAAATCGGTGTTTAATTAAACAAATTAAATTTATTAGGTGTCACAAGGTAATTTTGGCGACAAAATCCGTCATGTAAACATATAGGATCTGTTCGCTGTAACCAGTTCGAGCAAATTTGTAAATTTTTTCCAAGATCTTCATCAATAACTTTTGTAAGATTTCCATTATCGTTCCCCTTTCTTACAATTTAGCGGAGCGCAATACATCCCGGCAACTTAAAGCGAATATCATCCAAACATCCTAGAGCACCCTAGGCAACTATCAATACGTGTATTTTTCTTGTCATGTGAGCATGGTTGCCTACAGCTCACCACTTAGAAAAGTATATTGAAAGATACCAATATTTGGTATGTCTCTAGACAAATGGTTCAGTTTGAAGGATAGTTTAAAGTCTATCTGGATCTCTAGAGTGGTTGAAGCCCGAGTATTATAAATGATCAATTTGATCAACCATTAATTTTCCTGTGTCTTCTTACAAACACACTTATCACTAGATGCAATCCACTGATGTTCTTTAAACAATCTTTAAGTATAATTGATACCAAAACTTTGAATTTGCGTACCTACATGTCCTGTTTGAAACAAAAGACTACACAAGATTTTAGAAATTTTCACATGTCCAGCCTGTCCAAAAAAGGACAGTCCTTATAACCAAAGACATGTAACTCTGCTTTTTGTTAACAGCAAGGTGATGAAAAAGTGCATAAATAGAGAGCTTCTCGAGTATGTCGAACATCACGGCTTGATTAGCCACAGGCAAGTTGCCGAAATCAGCGACTACCGGGGGACCTCCTAGGTTACGACACACAACTGTGGAGTAAACTTATCCAGTCTCATGGTTTGCATCATATGGTTGCTCTTCACGTCACGAATGCTTTCGATCAGCTGTTGCATGCTGCCCTTTTACGCAAATCCCTATACTATGGCCTCCCAGGCAAGCTTTACGGATGAAAGACTGCCTTCTTTTTCGACCGTAAGATCTCCATGGCGCCTCTACGTCCCACAATATCAACGCGGGTGTTCCTCAGGAGCGGTCTTGGACATTATTTCTGTTGCATATTTTGTGAAATCGAGTCCTCCTTGAACTAGGATGAACAAATCAGTCATGTTACCAAATCCTTAAAAAGAATACTTTATTTAATTCGCAATTTAAAACACTCAGTTTCACTAAGCCCCCTTTGATCAGTTACCATGCGTACTTCCATAACACAATAACAGACGTCCTTCTGGCATAGGGAAGATGTATTCGGTATACAGGGTGTACACGTTATGATAGTCATTATTTAAATGGGTGATAGAGGGGTTAAAAGAATAAAAAAGTTTCATATAACATGGGGCTCCAATACGGCATTTTTTGAGAAAAGCGACTTTAAAGTAAAATTAAATCTGACAACGACGCAATGCCAGACGCAAATTACGACAGAACGCAGTAAAGACTCCAAAGATGGAGTTTGTTGTTTTTGGCTCTTAGGTATTATTTCATTATTTGATAATGTAATCGTAAAATGCAAACAATTAAAAAAAGGATTAACCACTAACTATCTCAGCGCTTCACCTGGTGTGTGAAAGTTTATTGAACGTATTGAAAAAATCAACTTATAAATAGGGAACACAATTTTGATACATATACTAAGTGACATATAAATCCGAACACCCAGTTTAAATGGTTTTATTTTAATAAAAGTTGGTGAATGTATTCATCTTACTGTGAATAACAAGTGAAAAAATGTTCAGCCTTATCAGTTGGACATTTCGGTTTTTATACTGCTTTTTTTTAATTCACTAACGCTCTAAAAATGAATATTTTAGCCGCAGTAAAGAATCAACGTTGGCGGATTTTGGTTCTTGACCTCCTTTACGATCGGTTAAGATGCCTAGAGTACGGAGACCTGTACGATTTCGTCAACTTAGTGAGTTTGATAGGGGCCGTATAGTGGGACTTCGGGAAGCTGGACTTTCTTTTCGGGCAATTGCAGTTAAAGTGCAAAGAAGTGTAGACACAGGTGTTGTCAGGCATGGCTTCGAGAAGGCCGTACGCAAAGAGCAAGGGGCACTGGATGCCGCCGTAGAACAACAGACCGTGAAGATCGCCGCCTAAGATTATTGGCCTTAAGGGACCGTTTCTCCACTATCAGGTACATTGCAAATGAATGGTTTGCAGAACACGGAAGACCTATTGGTTCCAGGTCACCTTTAATGGCAGATCCAACTTTCCAACAAGATAATGCCCGACCACATGTTGCAAGAGTCACAATAGACTTCTTTCAACATAATGATGTCGCATTGTTACCATGGCCACCAAGATCTCCCGACTTATCCCCAATTGAGCACGTGTGGGATATGATGGGTAGGAGATTGCTCAATTTGCAACGTCCTCCTCAGACTCTAGAAGCACTTCGAGAGGGTTGGTGGTTGCCTGGAATGAGATACCACAGGAGGACATTGACCACCTGATCAGAAGCATGCCTAGGCGCGTTGGAGGATGCGTAGCACATCAGGGTGCATCCACACATTATTAAAGGTCAAAGGGCTTTAAAGCAGTGCAATCATTTTGAAATTTTTATCATTTACTTATTATGCTTCATTAAGTACTTATACAAAATTTTATTAAAATAAAACCATTTAAACTGGGTGTTCGGATTTATATGTCACTTAGTATATTTGGGCATATATCGTTCACAGGATGAAAATGGGATGAAGCAAGTTTTCTTGTAATTTACGGTTAAAAGTCTAGAGTTGAACCATTTTGATGACCTTGCAAAGTTCTGTTTCTGTTAGAGTTTTTAGGTTTTCCCAGGTTTGAGAACTGTATATGATGACAGTGTCGTCAGCAAAACCTATAATTTTTCCTCGGTGTTCTAGTAAATATAGTTCGTTAACGTAGATGTTAAATAATATCAGTGCCAATACAGTGCCTTATGGTACTCCATACTTCGCTGTTCTACAATCCTAATATGATTAATCTTCACATTGTGGGTGCTATTTGATAGGTACGATTTCATTAACGAGTATGCAGTGGCACGAAAGCCTACTCTTTCTAAGCCGCTATATTTCATGCTATAATTTCTTTTTTTCTTTTGCTGCGGACTAAGAAGAATTATTTTCCGCTCAATCTCCTCACTCTGTACAAATAACGGCTATCTTCGAGCACTGCTCACGAGTTTGGGGCTCTCGGTAAGTAGAAAATAAAAGATCTTGTTCAATTATAGTAATTTTAATAGTTGTATGAACATTTTTACATGCATGGAATATACCAAAATACTTTTGGAATCAGGGAACAGAGATAAACATTCGACCGAAAAAAAAAATTGATGTAAATAGCGAAAATTTCTCTAACACTAACTTGATCTATGAGGAAGAAACTGTAAACCATACCTTTGTTACAAAAATGAAAGGACAAGGTACCCACCATATATGTTATTACAAAATACGAGTGCGACATTTTTGCTGGAAAAGATCTTATAAGTCTGTAGTATGCTTATGGAAAAAGAAATAAATAACTTATTATAATTAATCAACAAAAAAAACAGAACATTTGTACATAGTACATACTAACTAATAACTGTATTATACTATTGCTTGAACATTTTGTAACAAAATAACTTCCTGGTTCAAAAATAATTTGTCTTAAGCACCTCCACCACGCATAATAATCTTTGTCAATCTTGAATATGAAAAATATATGTGATGTAATATGGGTCAGTATTTAAAATGTTACTTCATATTTATAGTTGCATATTTATTACAGATCATAAGTATTAAAAAAAGGAGGCTGACTTTTTGGAAGATGTTGCTCTTTGCAGGCTTGCTAATATAGTACAATGATGCTTAAGACAAATATTTTTGCAGTAATATAGATACCTGTTCCTCTTTATGCAAAACCGATTGATGCCATTACAATGAAAAAATGAACAAAAAGACCTCAAAAAATAAATAAATCATCTTTTATATACAGAAAGGCAAGTGTGGTGATGACCACAACAAAAATTTACAAGAAATCTTTACAGAAATTTACACAGTTGTCAAGTAGGTACCTGAACGTATGTAGTTATATACAGAGAATAAACATACAAAAATATTTTTCACATGAAAAATATGACAATGCATTTTCAACATTTGAAATTAATACTGATCTTTCATAAATTGCAAGCAGATATTTGACAGTCAAGAAAGAATCTACCATGTTCTCAAGCTGTTTATGTGGTCAAAAATCTAATGGGCAATAACATCTCGCTAAGCACCAGTCATGGGCGCCGAGATAACAAGATTTCCATCTCGAGAGGGGTCTTGAGAACGCGAGTGAGTCTGGGAATACTAAAATTTCATAAAACAAAATGATGGATTTTAGTCGAATGTTTCAAAATTGAAGTTCTTACTCTGCGGGCTCAAATGCCTACATATGAAGTTTCTTTAGATTTGTCGTGACAGTGTAAGTAACACTGGGTGTAAATAAATAAAGATGGCGGATTTCAAACGTAAACTTCAACTTTCAGATTTCTATTTCACTGGTTACAGCCCAAACAGCTTGGTGGACTTCTTCGAAAATTGAGGTGTCCTGAGATTCCTCGAACACTTTACAGTTTTCAAAAATGTACATGTTACTTGCTTTATGGGACTGACTGTGGACACGTCCACAATTCAGATCTAGCAAGATAATTTTCACGAATGTTTTTTTAAAACCAAAAAATACCACGCCACTTGTTGCTTAAGAAACTGGTACCATATTAGGTATATTTTACTTCTCAAGCGGAAACCATGGGGGGCATATGCTTCCCTTACCCCCTAATGAGCGCCCATGACGGCAGCGTTTCTAATATTTTGAACTTTGTGCCTATATAGATTGATTCGGGACTTTTTAGACATTTTTAACAGCGTTTTTGAATGTTGGTTTGGGAAATAATACAAAATATGAGTTTCAAAGAATATCGACTAAATTCTGACCTTTCTTGACTGCGATTTGGAAAAAACTCTCTTTGCTGTTTTGAAGCACGAAAAAATACATAGGCTTAAAGTTATGTAGGTATTTGAAGACATAAGCACCATAATTTATGTATGTATAAATATTAGCAATAATTTTCGTGGTATATTCACGTTAAATTACATGCAATATGTGTGATTCAAGAACACAAATAGTTACTACAAATAGATTTTTTGTCGACAACTGTAAAAAATATGTATAAAAATAGTTATAGGAATTAGCCACGCACTCTGTAGCTAGTTTTGGTTACATTTATACACGATACGTATAGTCAAAAATTGTGGGAAATTTAGGTTTGAAAATAGAGAGTTTTGGCATTCACAAATACCACATACCTAAACGTTAATGAAGACCTCAAGTATCATGATGGTAAATTATAATTGTCTTCTTATATCATGCCTTAGTCATTGTACATCTGTCATTTTTCTATACGACAAACAATGCAAGGTTGTGTTTTCCTATGCTTAGTGAAGTGTAAATTGTATCTATGTATATGTCATGATCTATCCTACTTCATTTTTAAATGATCAAATGGAACCAATAAAGTATCTCTCTATCCATGACTTATCTGTCAACATCAAAGCTTACGTATGCGCTATTCTCGGTTACTAAAACTCTATAATAACATATGTCGATAAAAACAAAAACGTTGCAAAATTATACAGGGTGATTCAGAAAATCATAAGGTAGAAAAGCTCCTCCAAATCAAAAAAAATGTATTGACTTAAAATTTCGTATATGTAGTACTAACTATTTACTAATCTCTACGTCACGGACTTTTTTGAAACATGTACTGCATTAAAGAAAAATGTATTCAACCTCACATGAAACATCTCTATTGAGATTTTTTTTTCAAAGAAAAATTGCTTTGAATGTTTAAGATAAAATCAGTGTAAAGGACTTCGACCCACTCTTCACATCAATGCACTGTAAAATACAGTACTCGGTATCTTGGTGAGGGGACATTTTGGAGTCTTTGGGGAAACTTTTTTGTTATTTTTGGATATGCAGTGTGCGCAAATCAAAAGTTCGCTTCTCGTTGGCATATTAAACAAGACTAAAAAAAGTACATTAAAAAACTAAGCTCAAAATACTCTTCGGATTCGTGTGGGCGGAGGGGATAGATTTGAGTTTGTATTTAGACACTTGATAACTTTAATAATAGTAATTTTTAACCGCGCTGTCAGCAATTGGATGTCACTCTTTAGGGTCTTTCTGAAAAAGAACCGCTTTATCTCGAAATCGGTCAACGTTAGAGCCCAGGTGGCATACAGAACTTAAAAAAAAATCCTTAGCTAATCAACGAGCTCGGCGATCTTTCGAAATAGATGATTGGAAATTTCTAATATTGTTGTTTTTCTGAACCACCTTGTATATTATATAGCAGTATGCTACCTAACTTGAAACGTTCCCATACACACCGGTGCAAGGTTTTTCCTTGATGAAATTCAGCGTACTGAAGTCTATAAGAATCCAAAAGGTTTATATCTATTACGTATCGTGTATTAAATAAATTGTAGCTTATATTTTTGCATTGAGGTACTACTGTAGGATATTCATAGTAACTAGTTTGTGCCAATACTGATGAAATACATGGAAACAGGTATATGCAAAGGTGATTGAAATAATTACATCAAAATGAAAGGCAAAGTACGTAATATGGAAACAGCATATTATACTTATGGCTCTTTCCTAAATTTGAACAGCTCTAACAGCATTTTATATCCGCACACTCAAGTTACACAGAGATTTGTGTAATCCGTGAGTATATATTGCTTGTTCACAATCAGTCTAAAAATGTAAATTTAAATTTCGGATAAATAATCCGTAAATTATTCCATCTTTGTAACTATCAATAAATACTAATAAATTAAAGTATATCTCAACAGTAGCAATGAGTATCTTTAGAAAAATTATATATGTGACATGACTTTTTCTTCAGTACTATGCGCTACAGCCTAGGAGTTATCAGTCCAATTTGAGATTCTCCATAAGTATTCATTTTTGAATTCTCCAAAAACCTTATATCACAAAGCTTTGCTTTCAAGACGCTCAATTCAAGCACTGGAGAGCGGTTATAAAGAACCTACCACTTTTTGAAAGATAGTTTCTCAACTACTATCAAGTGTGATGTGTTTTTTTTTCTCCCGGATGTAGCGCAAAAATATATCAAACCATCAATAAATAAATATTAAAAACTTAACAACATAGCCTAAACGTACGAGTGTTGTTGGGGATTCTGTAGAAAGGGTATTAAACTATAGGATACTGATGTCACTGAGGAAGCAAAATTTCTTTTTTGGTATGATTTTGGAATTTGATGGGTTATTCTTATTTTTCAACCTCCAGTATCTATTTCTTTCCCCTTTCTTTGAGCCCTGAAATGCCCCAAAGTGCAAGGCCAACTTCAAGGTCAAAAGTGAATGCCTATAATATTTTTGAGTCCAGTAACATGGACCTCGAAGTCTTTTGGGTTCAAATATGGACCTCGTAAATGACAAACGTGATGCATTCCACATTCCAGTATGACATTTGGCACCTTTAGGCCCGTATCGTCAGTCGACCCTACAATTGTAGGGCGCCTTTATGGCCTCCTTGATTGTCATAGTTATCTACTTCTCCGTGTCAGCGCTCTATTTTGAAGTTATGTCACAAACATCTATTTGCATCAAATTGTGCTTGCTTTTGAGTTATATCATGTTTTATCAGCCTGAAATTTCCTACAATTTAAAAGTAAAACATATCTTCACAATAGGAGAGCGCTGACGCTGACACGGGACAAGTGTAATCCAGAAATTTTTGAAGGAGAGAAAGGAGTATGACAATCAAGGAGGCCATAAACGCGCCCTACAATTGTAGGGACGACTGACGATACGGACCTTAGTCTTATCTCGCAAGGACATTCCAAAATCAGATCAACATCATTCAAGGTCGTACTTGAATGTAACGTTAACTGGTTTCTAGGGTCACCTATAAGAAAATGACATGAAAATCAACTTCAGGGTTATTTCGTGCGCATGATACCAACTGCTTTCCGCCTTGAAATAACCTTCAATGATCAGGCTTATTCAGGCCAAGTGTTATATCTAAAACAGTACATTTTTGGGCTGTTTGCCTATGAGCTCATATTCGAAAAATCAGACTGACCTTGAATGATCTGGAAGATCAATGGAATTTTCACCTCCAAATGGGCACGGATGAGATCATCACTTCCATTAATTGATTTAGTTGTTTCTCAGCTTTTTGAATTCCTTATATTATTTTGGTTCTGTTACATCTGATCTTCAAATGACCTCCAAAGGTAAGACCTAATATTAATTTCTAGTGTTGCCTAGATATTGGAAAAAATACGAGCTTCATACGATGTTTAAGGTCAAATACAAGGTCATCAATGGAAAGGCAGAAATATGCTTCTATTTGGAAAAAGACTTGACCTTGAATGATTTGAAAAACCAACTACATTTTGTAAGGTCATCACCAAATAGTTATATTTGAAGATCTTGGTCAATCTGTATAGCCTTTTTGCTTCGTTTTCGACACGTTTAACGAACTACGCTTTCCACTATCAACCCCAAAAACACCCTTTAACCTAATGAGCAGGAGGAGGAAAGAACATCGCGCAACCACTCTTCAAAGTCATTTAAGTGCACTCGATGATGTGTGGCTGCGAGGACTCGATCACAGTGGGCCTTTGGGGGGTCGTATCCTTGGGGGCCCGCCCCTGTTGCCCCCCGCCCCCGGGTATCAACGCCTGCAATGGCCTCGACAGCCCAGGGTGGAGCACCGAGTGCTGATGTACTTCGAACTGGTGGTGGTCTTTGGGCTCCAGCTGTTGCGTTGGCGACTGATCTGCGGGGTGATGGGGCGGTTGCAGGTGCTGTGGGGGGGACTGGGACGCCGTAGGGTCCTTCAGGTCCATCATACCTGCAACAAACAAAAATATATTCAATTGAATTCCAAAAACTTCATGATTCACACAACCAAGAGACAATAAAAACTCATTTTATAGATCTATGTACAGGGTGTCTGAGAAGTTCCGGAACTCCACTATAATTACCCACCTTGGATTTGACCTTGACCATGCCTTTCAACGCCATTTGAAGTTCTAGTCGATTTTTCAAAATGGAACACCCATTTTTGAGACCGTTTATGAAAAGAGCTGAAAATCGTACTTTCAAATATGGTCTTCACCATTTTCAAATTTTGACCTTAGGAGGTCATGATCAAGGTCAAATCCAGGTACGGTGATATAACTTGGAAACCCGGAAGTCGTATAGGGAACAGTTTACATGAATTTCCACAGATACCCAATAGTGACCTTGAACCTGATTACCTTCAATGTCATATGGATGTCAAGTCGATTTTTATGGCCAGTGGACAGTCCTGGATGAACTGTGAAGTCACTCTACCTGGAGATTGCACAGTTTTCAGACTTATCAGGAAAACAAGGTAAGCTTGTGTTTGACCTCGATAGTCAAGTCCAAGGTCTAGTACCAAAAAGTGGGCAAACCTAAAATTTCTGTGGTCAAAGACATAGGGTCCCTATTGAAAAAGCTGACCTTCAAATGAGCTTGTAGGTCAGATCCAAGGTCGCCACGGGATATCCGGGAGAAATATTGGAAATAATGTCTGGTTAGTTTTCCTTGACCTTGAAGGTTGATTGTCAATTGTTTAGTTATTTAGCGAAATCTGAAAAAATAGCCATTTTTGAGGATATTTATATGAATTTTAATTCAAAAAAATTTTACTGTCATCGATTTTAAATTGATCTGAAAAAAATTCTGAAAGATCTTTCTATTTATACAGGGTATCACAAAACGTGATATGTATCTTTTTCCGTAATGCGGGTGCTTCATTTGAAGTTTTTAAGAAAAGGTATATTTTGCATTACTGTATATATAATGGGTGATTTTTTTGCTAGTATCTTTTTGGCGACACTGTTTTTGACAGATGACGCGTGAATCGTGTCTCGTGTCATTGTCAAACTTGTTCAGTTTGGTCTATAATTTAACCATGAATCGACTTACGAACGAACAACGCTTGCAAATTATTGAATTTTACTATCAAAATGCATGCTCGGTTAAGAGAGTGCATCGAGCACTGCTTCCAATTTATGGGCAATTTGGTCGTCCTACTGAGGGAGCTATTCGGAAGCTTGCGACTAAATTTCGAACCCAGTAGAGTGAGGACTGAAGAAAATATTGCGGCTGTATCCGCCAGTGTTAGTGATGACCGTGAAATGTCGATTCGCCTCCGTTCGCAGCAATTGGGCCTCTGTTACTCGACTACGAGGAAAATTTTGCGACAGGATTTGGGTGTAAAACGTTATAAGATACAGCTGGTGCAAGAATTGAAGCCACAACGTTTCCCGTTTGGTGAATGGGCGCTGGCAAAGTTGGAGGAAGATCCACATTTTTATCGAAAAATTGTGTTCAGCGACGAAGCTCATTTCTGGTTGAATGGGTACGTTAACAAGCAAAATTCCCACATCTGGAGTGAAGACCAGCCGGAAGCATTGCAAGATCTACCAATGCACTGTTGTGGTGTGGTTTATGGGCCGGTGGCATTATCGGGCCGTACTTCTTCAAAGACGACAATGGCCGGAACGTAACTGTGAATGGCAAGCGCTACCGTGCGATGATAACAAACTTTTTTTTGCCCAAAATGGAAGAGCTGGACTTGGCTGACATGTGGTTTCAACAAGACGGTGCCACATGCCACACCGCACACGAAACAATGGCCCTATTGAGACGCGAGTTCGGTGAACAGTTTATCTCACGTTTGGGGCCCGTCAATTGGCCGCCTAGATCGTGTGATTTAACGCCGTTGGACTATTTCTTGTGGGCTCATGTTAAGGCTAATGTCTACAGGGATAAACCAGCAACGATTGACGCACTGGAAGCCAATATTGAAGCATTTATTCGTGAGATACCGTCCGATATGTTGGAGAGAGTGTGCCAAAATTGGACCTTGCGCATGGGCCATCTAAAGCTGAGCCGCGGCCAACATTTACATGAAATAATCTTTAAACATTAAATTATATCGACCGTTCTATCGACTCAAATAAAGATTTAATCGTTTCTTCAAATTTTTTGTTTTTTTTGAAAATCAAATCCTATACCTCTTAAAAAATCACCCGTTAGAAAGGAATTTGAGCAATTTTTCCAGATCAGCTTAAAATGTTTGATAATAAAAATTTTTCCAACTAAGATTTACCCAAATATCTTCAAAAATGGCAGAGCTATGAGTCGTCAAAGCTGGGCAATTTTTCAGATGATTGGCCAAATATTTAAGCACTTGACAATCAAAACTGTATGTTATATGATATCAGACTTCATGTTTTTGGCAGCTATATCCAAATATGCAATAAAACACCGGGTATTCTATTTAAGGAAGCACAAGCTTGCTAGGGCACGAACTTATGGAACACCATGTATTTTTAAAATAAGCACTATACTACAACTATTTAAAACTGTAATGACTCATACGTGTGATCAACACGTGATCAGAGCTCGATCCCGGCTTCCTTCCAGTACAGCCGTATAGCGTACGACATATGTCGTTTCTGTGGCTTTGCGGTGGTCAACAGCACAGACAGAGATGGAAATAATGGCTGATTGTTCTCCGCCGGTAGAACCAATGAAATCAAAGACGCGCCTCGACCGGCAGACTCATAGGCGTCGGCAACGCATTGGAACGTGTTTCGTTGAGCGATCGCATATTGTGTGTTTTTATAAGAATTGTTGTGTGATTGTTATTGTTGTGGTTTCTGTGGTTACTGTTTTGGTTATACTTAACCATGGAGAGTACAAATGGCACGAGTGGAAGTACTGAAAGCCAGGGAACAAGTAGACGGCTTCGTAAAGCACTGAAGAGGGACGCGAAAGAAATCGTGCTCAACGTGTTCAATTATCTGAACAGAACCATGTCGCAGGGAGATGCACTTGCGCGTTGTGAAAGTATGACAGGCGTTCCAGAGTGGACCATTCGCAGGGTGGTGCATGAAAAGAAGAAAACTGGAGCTACTACTGATCCAAAGTTTAATTTGAAGGGACGAAAGGCCGTTAAATTGGATGACGATAGCAAAATGGCGAACCGTACATTCATTCTTCTTTAGGAATGAGATACCAACCCTCAAGGCTGTACATGCAGCGATCAAGGAAAATGAAATTATACCCCAAATGAGCGTCGAGGTAATGAGGAAATCCCTGCACAAAATTAATTTTCGTTACGAAACGCGTAATCGGAAGTCAGTATTGATAGAGAGACCTGAAATAGTCGCCTGGCGTCGAAAATACCTACGCGAAATCATTGAATATAGGCGACAAAGCATAAAAATCTGTTATTTGGACGAGACATGGGTAAATGCAGGTCACACAGTTAAAAAAACCTGGATAGACAAAAACGTAGTGAGTAACCGACAAGCAAGCATTGAAGGTTTGTCAACAGGTCTTCGTGGACCGTCAGGAAAAGGTCAAAGATTGATCATAACTCATATTGGTAGCGATAGTGGCTTTTTAGAAGAGTGTGACTTGATTTTCGTCTCTAAGAAAGGAGGTGATTACCATATCGAAATGAATGCCAGCTGCTTCGAGAGCTGGTTCCAAGGGGTGCTTCAGCGAGTTGAGCCCAACTCTGTGATCGTCATGGATAATGCTTCCTACCATAGTCGTCGAGCCGAACGTGTACCGACTATGGGATCTCGAAAAAGTGACATGCAGCAATGGTTGCGCGAAAAAGGAATCCCGTTTGACGATGCATGTGTGAAAGCGGAATTGTATGAAAAAATTAAACAACACAAACCTGCGAACATTAGTTACGTGACTGATGAGATGGCCCGTCAATGTGGTGTCACCGTGCTGCGGTTACCGCCCTACCACTGTGAACTGAACCCAATAGAGCTCATCTGGGCTGAAGTGAAGGGTTATATTGCGCGCCATAACACAACCTTCAAATTACCAGACGTTAAGGTTTTACTTGAGACTTCCATACAGCTAGTAACGCCCGAAGCTTGGCAGAATGCTATCCGTCATGTTGTGAAGGAAGAAACAAAAATGTGGCAGCTTGACCACCACATCGACACCATCATAGAGCCAGTTATAGTCAATTTCAACGAGGAAAGCGATAGCGACAGTTTATTACTGTCAGATGTAAGTGGAAGCAACGATGAATAAAGGTAGTTCCCAAATTTTTGACTTACAATATGTTTCAAACCACTCTTTATTAAGCACAAATCTAGTTCACCCATGTTAAACATTCATACCCCGCCTATGAACAGCCGACTACTGGTAGTTAAGTGATGTTCACGTGAACATCGATGAGTCATTACAGTTTTAGATAGTTATAGTATAATACATATCAAGGTTGACACGGAAACAGATTTTTCATAACGTTTCCTTTTTGCTCATAAAACTACTTTCCATTTTCTTGAGCAGAGATATTTCTTCAACTTACCAAAGTTCTCCCCGGTGACAGTATACTCATAGTAGCAATTAGGCGACCCCTCTCCACTCAGCTCTTCGTCAATGTTGTTCGGCTTGCAACTGGTCGTCTTCCAATGCGTGCGCAAGCCTGAAGCGCTGATGTAGTTCTTTCCGCACTCTTGGCAGATGTACGGCCTCTCGTTCGTGTGAAGACGCTTATGCAACTTCAAGTGCACGAACTGAGTGAACTTCGCGGGGCAAAAATCGCACGCGTACGGTTTTTGACCGCTGTGGAGCCGCAAGTGGGTTTTGAGGTTCGAAGTGGACGAGAAACGCTTCTTGCAGATACCTGAAAAGTTATGAGATGTTATTTAAGATATAAGAACGATGATAGTTAGATTGAGCGTCGCAAGTTACCTACTTGTACCTAGTATCAATCGCATGTGGTAATCGATAGCGAAAATGGATTTAATCAAAGCAAAGTCATACATTCTGCAATTTTTGTCATAAATTTAATAAACCTTTCATACTTACCACACTCGTGAGGCCTCTCTCCGGTATGCACCAAATGGTGCTTCTGAAGATGTGCCAGTTGAGTGAACGATTTTGTGCAGACGTTGCATTTGAAGGGTCTTTCGCCACTGTGCGTCCTTAGATGAACCTTCAAATTGGACAATTGGCCAAAGGTCTTGCAACACACGTTACATTCATAGTGCATCTTGCCGTCTTTTTTCTTCAAGGGGTAGGGAAGGCTTCTGTAACCTCTAGAGGGACCTGCAAAAATGAACAGACAAATTAATATAATAATAATAAGTTTATTCACGTATATACATATACTAAGTGACTTATAAATCCGAACACCCAGTTTAAATGGTTATATTTCAATAAAATTTTTCATAAGTATTTAATGAAGCATAATAAGTAAATGATAAAAATTTCAAAATGATTGCACTGCTTTAAAGCCCTTTGACCTTTAATAATGTGTGGATGCATCCTGATGTGCTAAGCATTCTCCAACGCGCCTAGGCATGCTTCTGATCAGGTGGTCAATGTCCTCCTGTGGTATCTCATTCCACGCAACCACCAACTCCTCTCGAAGTGATTCTAGAGTCTGAGGAGGACGTTGCAAATTGAGCAATCTCCTACCCATCATATCCCACACGTGCTCAATTGGGGATAAGTCGGGAGATCTTGGTGGACATGGTAACAATGTGACATCATTATGTTGAAAGAAGTCTATTGTGACTCTTGCAACATGTGGTCGGGCATTATCTTGTTGGAAAGTTGGATCTGCCAGGGTGTCAAGATAGGGTAAAAGATGGGGTTCTAGAACTTGGTGGATATAACGCTGCGCGTTCATGTTACCTCTGATGAAGATTAAAGGTGTCCTGGAACCATAAGCTATAGCACCCCAAACCATAACTCCAACAGTGTGATGAACATGTCTTTCAACAAAAAACTGTGGATTCCTCCTTTCACCACGTCGCCTTCTAACCCTGGCACGACCATCGTGCATGCCTAAATAAAATCGAGACTCGTCACTAAAGACAATACTGTTCCATTCCTGATCCCAGAGTGACCGTTGTCTGCACCACTCAAGGCGATTACGTCGGTGTTCTCGAGTTAAAGGGAGGACCCAGTGTGGCCGGTATGAAAACAAGCCAAACCTTCTCATTCGTCGGTAAACCATGCCAATAGGACTTCCGTGTTCTGCAAACCATTCATTTGCAATGGACCTGGTAGTGGAGAAACGGTCCCTCAAGGCCAATAATCTTAGGCGGCGATCTTCACGGTCTGTTGTTCTACGGCGGCGTCCAGTGCCCCTTGCTCTTTGCGTACGGCCTTCTCGAAGCCATGCCTGACAACACCTAACCACAGTGTTTACACTTCTTTGCACTCTAACTGAAATTGCCCGAAAAGAAAGTCCAGCTTCCCGAAGTCCCACTATACGGCCCCTATCAAACTCACTAAGTTGACGAAATCGTACAGGTCTCCGTACTCTAGGCATCGTAACCGATCGTAAAGGATGTCAAGAACCAAAATCCGCCAACGTTGATTCTTTACTGCGGCTGAAATATTCATTTTTAGAGCGTTAGTGAATTAAAAAAAAGCAGTATAAAAACCGGAATGTCCAACTGATAAGGCTGAAAATTTTTTCACTTGTTATTTACAGTAAGATAAATACATTCACCGACTTTTATTAAAATAAAACCATTTAAACTGGGTGTTCGGATTTATATGTCACTTAGTATATAAATATATCCTTAAAAATCCATATCAGAGAATCTTCATCCGCGTGCAAATTGTCCTCAATGTCACGCTGACTCTTTATTTAATTCTAAAAACTGTAATAATAGTGAAACTGATCACTCATCCTCATTATAGTTTGTAGGATTTCTAGAGCACAGTCCTTTTCCGTAGTTCATGTCACGAAATACTCTTTACCTAACGCTGAACGCAAAATACTCACTGTAACTAAACTGTTATTTATTTGAAGTAACTACGTACTTGTCAATAGCAAACTAGCATTACTCACCTCCATTGGGACTAGTAGGGTTACTGGAGCACAGATTCATGTCATATTTCATGTCAGGACTCTTGGAACTCGGCGACAGCCTGCCATTGGACACTTGCAACGGTGGGAGGGGGGTTAAAAGATGATGGGAGAGATTCCCGTTGATGATGTGTCCGGTGGGCACGATGAGGTTCGAATTACCGTTATGATGGTTGCCGTTGAAGTTCATTGTGGGAGGTGAGTATGTGTGGGTGGGGGAAGAAGTGATCGTGCTATGGACAATCCCTGTAGGAGAGGGGTAGATGTTATAGTAGTTGGTCTGTTGGATGTTAGTGGTGTGGTAGCCTTCATTGCTGTTGTGCGAGATGTAGACGTTGGAATGCACCTAGAACATTGATTAATTAGATAAAGACGGCTCCGAAGAAAAATAAATAGAAAATTATAAAGTTGTAGAGTAATGAACTTACCGGACTCGTGGGCAGACTTTTCTGAATCAAGGGGGGACTGGGCGGCAGCATGTTCTGCACGTGCGCGTTAGAGCTACTATCCGGACTGCATGGTACTGTCCCGTACCGATGGCTTTTCTTGTAGGAATAGGCCATCTCCGTAGGTGAACTTGGAGGGGGCGTGGCATTGGATTGTTGCCTCTGATGTTGTTGGCTGTTGCTGTCGTTGTTGTTGGTGTCGATCCTGTTGCGAAGCAGGATGTTTTCTAGGATGCTTGATGCTGGAGGGGAGTACCTGCAAGAGCGATGGATTGGATATTGAAGACAAGGCGCAGAAAACTCTTCATGGCAATTCAAGATATAGCAATCTCTTTATCTAGATCCAAAGACTTCCTAGGTAATTTAAAAATGTCTCATTGGAGAAGATCTTTTGTTCCAATAAGTGTTTTTAGAAAGATCCAGGGTGACTTCAAACTCACCTTGAGATTACATTGGTGGTCTTCACTTCCGGTTCATAGAACGGCTTGGTATTAGGAACTTCATGGGGAGGAGAATCCATCACAATAACCGTTGCTGGCGGAGTGACGATTCGGGATGTTAGAGTTGTTACTTCAGGTACTGTAGTTTCCAAGACCATCTCTTTTTCAGCCTCGTGATCTTCCTCTCCTTTAGCTGCTGCCTTGTAGTGGTACGCCTTCGTTATCTTTATCTTCACCTACGGATTATGGTTTTTATGTCTCAATTTGACCATTTTTTTCAAATAACAGCGTAGCTGCCTCTGCCATCGGCTACTATATTGTGAAGTGAAGTGAAGGCGTGAACAAAAAGCGCATATATGATGGCGCACCTCCTTCATATTTTCAATAGTTATATGCCGTGCGTTTTAAAGTAATGGTGAATGAGCCACCCAGCAATCAATATAGCCCGGACAAATTTTCGTTCACCCATGATGGAGAAATATACTAAGTGACATATAAATCCGAACACCCAGTTTAAATGGTTTTATTTTAATAAAAGTTGGTGAATGTATTTATCTTACTGTAAATAACAAGTGAAAAAATGTTCAGCCTTATTGGACATTCCAGTTTTTATACTGCTTTTTTTAATTCACTAACGCTCTAAAAATGAATATTTAAGCCGCAGTAAAGAATCAACGTTGGCGGATTTTGGTTCTTGACATCCTTTACGATCGGTTACGATGCCTAGAGTACGGAGACCTGTACGATTTCGTCAACTTAGTGAGTTTGATAGGGTCCGTATAGTGGGACTTCGGGAAGCTGGACTTTCTTTTCGGGCAATTGCAGTTAGAGTGCAAAGAAGTGTAGACACTGTGGTTAGGTGTTGTCAGGCATGGCTTCGAGAAGGCCGTACGCAAACAGCAAGGGACACTGGACGCCGCCGTAGAACAACAGACCGTGAAGATCGCCGCCTAAGATTATTGGCCTTAAGGGACTGTTTCTCCACTACCAGGTCCATTGCAAATGAATACTTTGCAGAACACGGAAGACCTATTGGCATGCGAAGTGTTTACCGACGAATGAGAAGTTTTGGCTTGTTTTCATACCGGCCACACTGGGTCCTCCCTTTAACTCGAGCACACCGACGTAATCGCCTTAAGTGGTGCAGACAACGGTCACTCTGGGATCAGGAATGGAACAGTATTGTCTTTAGTGACGAGTCTCGATTTTGTTTAGGCATGCACGATGGTCGTGCCAAGGTTAGAAGGCGACGTGGTGAAAGGGTGAATCCACAGTTTTTTGTTGAAGGACGCGCAAGCGTTATATCCACGAAGTTCTAGAACCCCATCTTTTACCCTATCTTGACACCCTGGCAGATCCAACTTTCCAACAAGATAATGCCCGACCACATGTTGCAAGAGTCACAATAGACTTCTTTCAACATAATGATGTCACATTGTTACCATGGCCACCAAGATCTCCCGACTTATCCCCAGTTGAGCACGTGTGGGATATGATGGGTAGGAGATTGCTCAATTTGCAACGTCCTCCTCAGACTCTAGAAGCACTTCGAGAGGAGTTGGTGGTTGCCTGGAATGAGATACCACAGGAGGACATTGACCACCTGATGAGAAGCATGCCTAGGCGCGTTGGAGAATGCGTAGCACATCAGGGTGCATCCACACATTATTAAAGGTCAAAGGGCTTTAAAGCAGTGTAATCATGTTGAAATTTTTATCATTTACTTATTATGCTTCATTAAGTACTTATACAAAATTTTATTAAAATAAAACTATTTAAACTGGGTGTTCGGATTTATATGTCACTTAGTATATATCCTAATTCGAAATTTTTGCATAATCTTACTCAAACAGTACCTTTTTTGATGAATCTGCATGTTGTCAAACCCAAATTTTCGTCATTTTTTTCACCGATTTTTTTAAACAAGGATTTGTTTTTTTCGCTCTGGTCAAAGTGTTTCTTGCTTTGTTTTGGGACATTCTGAACAAAAAGGGTGCACTAGAACCACTCACTAAAGTTATAGTTTTCGAGATATAAGTGATTCAATATTTGAAAAAGTGTGAAATGTCATTTTCGACCCAGAAAAATAATATGAAAAAACGAAAATTTAATTTTTTTAATCGCAGCAGCCGCGCAATGTCAGGCCACCGCGGCTACTATGAGAAGCGTAAAGAAAGTTTGTTTATCCAATTTTTGAACAGCCTAACTTTTTTAGAATTGGAAAAAGCAATGTTGCCAATGTTCCTAAATTTCTTCAAATACCCATTAACAAAACCACTTCATGAGGTATTGTTACTGCAAACCTTTGTTTTTAATTGTTAACCGATCGCGCGCTCAGTAAATAATCTGCGTGAGTGTGAGACAGATGTAGGGGACGTCGTTACGCGCGGCGGAAAAGTATCGAGCGCGCTTGTTTGACTATTAAAAACAAAAGTCTTGCAACAACAATACCTCCTGAGATACTTAGTGAGATGTTAATGGATGTTTGAAGAATATTAAGAAACATTGGGAACGAAAAGTAACTTTAGAGAAAAGTTCCGAAGCACCTTTTTTGTTCAGAATGTCAAAAAAAAAACAATCGCAGCGTATTTTTGGATTAGTTTAAAAAAATGGTTCAACATGTTTTGACACAAATTTGATTTTAGTAACATACAGATTCATTGAATAAGATTATGCAAAAAATTCGATTCAGCTTATTTTCCTATCAGATGTGAAGATAATGCCCAGACTAGAACGATGCTCCACAACCATTTAAAAATATGGTGAATGTACATACAATAACACTGTTGTGTGTAACGACGCACCTCCACCATATTTTGAAGCGCCATGTGATCAGAAGTAAAAATACTAAATGTCAAAAAAGCTTTATTGTCGATGTCATCTGAAACCAACCTTCCTGTACTCGTTCTTCTGAGCCTCCGTAGCAACGGCTTTGATAACTGGCGTCTCTTTAACATTGGGTTTCTTGCTAAAGTCCAGCACGTAGTTATTCTCACTATCAGAGTCGCTGGAGTCTTCTGGAGGCGTAAACGCGTCATCATGGTACCCATTGCTGTGGTAGCCCTCGTCAGAGCGCACGCTACCCTCTGCAGTAGGGGTAAGTTGGTGCTCGTAGGGAGGCGCGTCCTTAGGCGCCGGCTCTGTTGTACTTACAGTGATGGCTTCCGAGGTTTGTTGTACTTGTTGGCCTGTAATAGAAAAAAGTAGTTTTAGGCACCATATGAAGTTTAAATGGCAACATTGGCTAGGTAACCCATTTCGTCTAAGGACATACACTGCTGACGGGCAGCACCGAGCTTGTATTGCTATTTGAATTGATTTATTCCCTATAACGTCTAGTTGTATGAGGCGTTCTGAAAAATTGCACTATCCTTTACAAGTAGTGCAGTTCTTGTAGAAATGAACAGAATTTCCTAGTGAGACAATATGCTAAAATCGATGATCTTAGGTTCCAGTGCAGGATTAGGTAGCATCCAACCATAGATCTGCGCGTTATGTAGGTGAACCGAATTGTTTATTTGTAAATCATATTTGAAAAAATCGTAAACGTTGTAACGAACTTATTATTGTGATGTTAGTTTACGGCGATTATCTTCAAGATACTGTTAATGTTTCGTAATTGTTTTCTTGGACGTTTCCTTTCTGAGCTGCATGGGTTTATTTATCGTTTTCATAGGCCACTTATAATAACGATGAAGAGTACAAAACGTAGTCAGCTCCGAATGCTACGAATTGGAAAAAAGTTAATACATCCATTTTCTTGGAATCCGAAATGGCAACGATATTATTTATAAACAAACATGGTGGTATTTAAAATTTCCTAACAGCCAGACACTGAGTCCTTTTTTTCCCATTCCTTTTTTTTACTTTCCGCTGCCGATTCACCGCATTTTCTTTTTGTTACTTTCTGAAAAATCCACACCTATTAGAACACCTATATAACATTAGTGGTAACATCTCAATATAGTGTAGAAATATACTTACGTATCCTTTGAAGCATCTGCTCTCCAGTCAACGGATAGTTCAGTCGTTCAGCAAACTCCTTACAATACCAGACCAAAAGCTCCTGATTGGGCAGAATTGGTTTGATAGTGTAGAAATAAATGTTCATCTTGTACTGACAGGCGATTAAGTTTTGAGATTCACTAGAATAAGCTGGATTCACGTATCGCATCCAGTTGGCTTTGGAGGTATCGAAACCGTCTATATAGTAGTAGAGTTCATTGTCTTTGTATATCTGGAAAATAAAAAACACGCATATGCAGTCACAAAAATGTATCAGAAAGCGGGGAGAATTGGCATTGATTAACAAATTCCAGCAGAAGGTGCCCAACTAAATATAACTAAACATGTGTCGACCACCGTCTTTAGGCGCCAACGCTGCCAGCTGTCGGGCTTTTGCCGCAGGATGGGATTTCCTTTTCCATCGTTCTAAAATTCTAAGGCTACGAAACCGTAGCATCCATTGAAGGGTGAGGTTTGTTTGGGAACCTCATCAAAAAGAAAATGGAGTCTGCAATGATTGATTCTAAGTGCTGCGATTCTACTTGGCAACGTAGCTGTGACGTTGAAAATTACAGCATAGGGTTGAGCAACTTTTTAGGGGATACGTTAATCAATGGTACTGATAAAAAACTACGTTCCTTCCATGACAGAACAACAGAACTTTTGTAAATAAGCATTTTCATGTCAATACTAAATCTCACATATTTCATAATGCTACTTGTTATTGTTCGCATTATTCTGTCATGTAACCAAATACTCATTTTTGATGCATCTCCAAATGAAAATGGGGTAGCTAATGATAGTGAAGTCTAGCTAGAAATGGGAATGGAAAAGATAGTTTACACGACCACAAGAGATGAAAACACTGGTGCGATGTTCTGACTAAAGCTGTAATATGATTGAGAGATACTCTTAAATTTTTGTACAAAAATGTAAATATTTGTTGAGCGAAATGATCCATACAAAAATATATGAGCATCTCAATCCATATTGCAAACTATTATGGTTTCTAACATCGATACAAACAAAACAATATTCACCTTGTCGATACAGCTATTTGTATAAAATCCCTCTCTAAGTTGGACCTATATCAGTGAAGCCCAAAGTGAGAAACAGATCAACAAACTTTGCAATAATGAAGGATTTCAAAAAAATTGTACTCACCCTCCAGAAATACTTCCTGTTCGCAGAACTCGGTACAGCATCTTTGGCATATATTTCTC
Organism: Acanthoscelides obtectus; assembly: GCA_963669975.1. Classification (NCBI taxonomy): domain Eukaryota; kingdom Metazoa; phylum Arthropoda; class Insecta; order Coleoptera; family Chrysomelidae; genus Acanthoscelides; species Acanthoscelides obtectus. The sequence goes on along the minus strand of CAVLJG010000007.1, from coordinate 90,242,286 downwards.
CTACCAGGGGCCCAAATCTGGTGCCTCTTGGTATGTAACCTGTACTCCACACGCCCTGGGCCTGAAATATCAACAAACGTCTATAGAATGCATACAAAAAGTTTACCGGTTTGTGCAAAAGTCATACATTATATACTAAGTGACATATAAATCCGAACACCCAGTTTAAATGGTTTTATTTTAATAAAAGTTGGTGAATGTATTTATCTTACTGTAAATAACAAGTGAAAAATTTTTCAGCCTTATCAGTTGGACATTCCGGTTTTTATACTGCTTTTTTTTAATTCACTAACGCTCTAAAAATGAATATTTTAGTAAAGAATCAACGTTGGCGGATTTTGGTTCTTGACATCCTTTACGATCGGTTACGATGCCTAGAGTTTAGTGGGACTTCGGGAAGCTGGACTTTCTTTTCGGGCAATTGCAGTTAGAGTGCAAACCGGTGTAGACACTGTGGTTAGGTGTTGTCAGGCATGGCTTCGAGAAGGCCGTACGCAAAGAGCAAGGGGCACTGGACGCCGCCGTAGAACAACAGACCGTGAAGATCGCCGCCTAAGATTATTGGCCTATTCTCCACTACCAGCTCCATTGCAAATGAATGCTTTGCAGAACACGGAAGACCTATTGGCAAGTGTTTACCGACGAATGAGAAGTTTTGGCTTGTTCTCATACCGGCCACACTGGGTCCTCCCTTTTACTCGAGAACACCGAAGTAATCGCCTTGAGTGGTGCAGACAACGGTCACTCTGGGATCAGGAATGGAACAGTATTGTCTTTAGTGACGAGTCTCGATTTTGTTTAGGCATGCACGATGGTCGTGCCAGGGTTAGAAGGCGACGTGGTGAAAGGAGGAATCCACAGTTTTTTGTTGAAAGACATGTTCATCACACTGTTGGAGTTATGGTTTGGGGTGCTATAGCTTATGGTTCCAGGTCACCTTTAATCTACATCAGAGGTAACATGAACGCGAAGCGTTATATCCACGAAGTTCTATAACGCCAGCTTTTACCCTATCTTGACACCCTGGCAGATCCAACTTTCCAACAGAATAATGCCCGACCACATGTTGCAAGAGTCACAATAGACTTCTTTCAACATAATGATGTCACATTGTTACCATGGCCATCAAGATCTCCCGACTTATCCCCAATTGAGCTCGTGTGGGATATGATGGGTAGGAGATTGCTCAATTTGCAACGTCCTCCTCAGACTCTAGAAGCACTTCGAGAGGAGTTGGTGGTTGCCTGGAATGAGATACCACAGGAGGACATTGACCACCTGATCAGAAGCATGCCTAGGCGCGTTGGAGAATGCGTAGCACATCAGGGTGCATCCACACATTATTAAAGGTCAAAGGGCTTTAAAGCAGTGCAATCATTTTGAAATTTTTATCATTTACTTATTATGCTTCATTAAGTACTTATACAAAATTTTATTAAAATAAAACCATTTAAACTGGGTGTTCGGATTTATATATCACTTAGTATATTTTGCAAACACATTACAATAAAAACTTAAAATATATGAAGTGATTTGTGATGAATGGTAATAACTTTTCAACAAATACACTATTCGTGGACCTCTATTACGAAAAGGTGTTCGTTGTCCAACTTTCAACTTCATGGTTATTGGACAAAATGCCAATGTTCCGTGGTTCCAAAATAAATTCCAGATATAAGAAAACATCAACGTCAAAACTGTGCTCATGCATGCAATCTGCTTCACCTCCGTTTCGGATAATGATTAGGTGCAAACAAATTTAAGCAATATTTTGCCCGAATTTTGCAATTATTATTTTTCTGAAAACGATCTTTTTGGAAGTTACTCTTCTATAGGATGGGTTATCGGTGGTAAAGAATTACTCGAATAGAGATGGATCCATCGGTTACATACATGAAAAAATCTAACATGACCTGGGCTGCGTGTTATTCTTACTTAATTTTTGTAATCACAAAACTTTCTTTATTCTGATGTGGTGGGGGATTTGGGCAAGGAGGAGGATTTGGAGGAGAAGGGAAAGGCGGATTTGGAGGAGGTGATGACTTTGATAGAGATTAATAGGCTTAATTTAATGATCTTTTATCTACTTGACGCGATTTTTTGGAACTTACATCTGATAATGCCTGAGAAGACTTGAGGACAAGATTCCTGGGAAGAGTGGCTTCCGCCCTATTTGGAGTTCCGGGTTCCACGGGAAGATCTGGAACGATGTAGGTGGTGTGCAGTTCGAATTCTTCCTCGCGAATGTTCGCCAAGTCGAACTCGCTGGCGGAAGATACTTCGGACTCCTCCATTATGTCCTGCAAAGATAGAATTCGCGTTCAGTAAAATTCAACTTCTAAATGAGTGCTTAGGATCAATCTGTCAAGATATCAGCTTTTCAGTACTCTTTTTATACTGAGGGCCGAAACTTAAATACCGGGGCACTGCGTCTGCTTTAAGGAACTTATTGGCGCCTTGTTGTTCCGATTTTTGAACCTAACAGAACTGAGCAAAACTTCGTCGAGCGGATTTTTCCTTAACCTCGATACCCTAAGAACAAAGGAACGGTCGTACTGGCCAGTTCTCGATATAGTAGATTCGACAGAGTTGGGATGGGAGGAAAAACTCTGGCGGGTCTGTCTGGCAGGCTCAACGCGCGGTGGAAGAGGAGAGCTCTGAGGCGCAAGTTGTCTTAGATTTAGAAGAGAACAAGGACTCTCCATTATAGAAGTGTCATTGATCAAAATGTTGATGTTGGAATTGAAAATAATAAACTAATAAAAATTTAATAACGGAACATACAGTTAGTCAAGGCTACTATGCACGCATATTTGAAAGATTTAAAGATACGGAGTATTGATTGTGTTGCAAATTACGTAAAAGGATTACTTTTACTTTCAGCTAAGTTTATTCGAGGATAAGTGTCCTTTCATGTTTGTTTGCAACCTTCCAAGTTATTTATAAATGTATCGATCTGGTACGGTTTTCAATTTTCAGTAAACTATCCGATAATTCTTTATTCAGCATTGGATAAAGGTAGTTCTAAGGGTAGGTGCCATTTAAGGATAAGGCGTTAGTGAAAAGCTGCTAGTGATAATATACGGAGACATCTTTACTTTCTATTATTACAGAAATATCAATACCTTTAGAATTGGGGGATATATCTGAATTAATTCTACATGTATTTATCCGTCTTCAAAAATAAACAATAACTCCTTACAGGTCGCAAGTATTTAGTACATAGATAACAAAAAAAATGGGCATTTCGGAAGCAGACATCGTTCAAAGTGGATACGTATCACAAATAAAGAGCATAATTTTATACAAAGACCTGTAAACCAACCATCAATGCTAAGTTTGACAGCACCGATAGCATGTGTTGCATCAGTTGCTTTTAGCCGATCGTTGTTTTGTGTACATTAACTGAACTTTTATTGCTTCTTCCAGCCGCTATCCTTGATTTGGTTTGTTTTGCCACGCATCTGCAGCATATCAATAACAATAAAAGTAGTATACCTATAGAAGCCTCTTTGGAATTTGTCGATTATCAAAAATATCGATTCAATTCATCTGGTTTGTATAACTAAGGTTCGTTAAACATAAGTTAGATATTTTAAATATAAAACTGAAATTGTAGGCATTTTGCAAAATCATTTTTTTTTTTATAAAAAATTAAACTGTGTTGACGGGCAGCCAAATGAACAGCCCAACTAGCAAAGTAGTGCTATAAGCTTTTGGTAAAAGAACCGTTTAGCCATAGAAGCTCTCTATTGTTGTTGCCTGAACACCAAAATGCTGGCTTAATGTTGTGTGGAATGCAAATTTGCTTTCTGCAACATATTTGCTCTAAAATGAGGTGCTTAAAATATTCTTATAGCATAGTTGCACAACACCTTATAGGACAAATTTTTAACTGATGCATAAACGTTTATACAACTATTTTATACGGCATATTTGCAGGTTAGTCAAAATGGTTGTGTTGTGGCATCCACGGTAACGTTTATAAAACAAACCCGAGCCTTGTTGTTTTGCTGTGCAAATTTACTACTTTAGCCAACAAATTGCTCCCAACGGAAGCACTTATACAACTGTTGTTTAGTAACTAGTAATATGTTGGTATACAACTTCACCATAACCTAACTTTCTGCTGTCATATTTTTGTTAAAATGCCATAGCCAATGTTTTAAGAGAAACAACGCATGCATATTGGTTCAAAATGTTTTATCAACTGTTCAAACAGAAGATATAGATCTGGTACAAATTCTGGGTGAATCATTCGACTCTGTCGGTATTTCATTTCAGACATTTGTCAAATTGTTGTATAACACCTGCAGGCAACACCAAAATATTCTAATAACCTAAAGACAACATGGACGATGCCATGATTATACACAACCCGCCATATTGCGCAAACATTTATTCCTCTATTTGATATTAAATAATTATGTTTCAGTTCGAAATTACAGATATAAAGTGATAAACATTCGTGTAATTGTGTCTAAATATAGGATTTGTGGAAGATTTAACGCAGATAAGTTCAGTTTTCCATCTTAAAAATCTAGACATACTTTTGATCATTATCAAAATATGAATCAAATACGAAGCCCGTAGAATTTGCGTAACTACTTTGCACGATAATCACAATAAAATTTGCTGCGCAAGTAATTCAATAGCCCTATATCATAGTGTAGAAGTTTATCATATACATGTGTATGAAATTCACAATGGCCGATATGTAAGTAAACAAGATGGCTGAAATGTGTTAGTTATATCTATTATCTATATATCTATCTATCTATCTATCGCCTATACAATACATAAGAAATAGTTTGGTTGCAATAAAGTATAATCACGTAACAGAATAGTTGTGTAGTTGACAAAAACTGAATCTTGCACTGACGCAAATGTCCTAGGTATAGCGGCTGCAAGAGGCTTACACTTTTGTTGTATAACTGTTACCTGCAGCCCTTATACAACCTCTTAAATGACTGAAGTGTCCTATTAGGTGCGCCCATTCCGGTTGTATAGCTGTTCTAAGAGGGTTTTGCCAATGTTCTTACAGTAGACAATGCTGTGTAAGGAATACTGGATAATCATTCTTGCAACTCTAATAGGAGTGATAATTGTTAGTGGGGAGGTGGTTCTTTCTACAACTGATTGAAGATTTATCAAAGAAAGATGGACGAATCTGTGTATGTATCCACTTGGTTACGATGTCCGACTCATGGTGTGTATGCAATGGGGAATATTCAATTATCCTCTTTTCGAAGTTTCCGTTACTCTAAATATTTAGCTAATAAACGTCAAAATAAGTTGTGTGATGTAAACTCCTTAGCCTTATGATGAAACTTTGCAGATGGGTGGCTGACTTCCTCTCTGGCCGCATGATGTCCGTCTAAATTTACGGGTTTTCCTATTCATATCAACAACCTCCTTTCCTGTATGAATAATCCGATCCACAGCTTTGCTAATGACAGCACTCCACGTGCGGAAATTCATAGTGACAAGCCGATCACTGCCAGTGACCTGGAGAAGAGAAATCTCGCAGCGACTTCCTCTCTGACGAGAAACCTGGAAATTATTACTGCTTGGGGACTCCAAATCACCGAGGACTTGCTCTGGCATGAACACATTTCGTTTATTTGTTTAGGACTGACTGCTTTTCTCCATATAACTTTCTGCCTCTGTACAAGGCCCAGATAAGACCTAGTCTTGTTTGGAGTGCTACCTCCCCGACTACATTATCCATGTTCGATGCTGTTCAGAGAAGGGCTATCTTATCAATACTCTTTTTCACCGGACAGTTTCGGGATCCTTTCGCACCGATATGCCGTCAGCAACCTGACTCTCTTCTACCGCTATGTTACCGGACTTTGCGCATCCGGCTCTTTTCCATATGCCTGCCATACAGACCCGCCAGTTCAAAAATTGCATCAAGTTTCTTTCAGTTTCTCATAGAAGCTGCAGTGCCTTGGTATTTAGGCATCCGCGTATCTGAAGTCACTTGAAACACTGTGAAATACCGGGTGCGTTTTATATATCTATATTTAACACGCTCTGTTGCTGCAAAAATCGCCAAATTTCGCAGCAAATATCCCCCGTATAAGATCAAAGGCAGTTTCACCGGTCCACGTGGAGTAAAGCACGCCTATGCGTGGACATAGCCAATGAGAAAGCGTGTATTTCAGAGCTCCGAACAAGTGCAGGTGGCTACTGAAAATTGAAACAGTTTAGCCAGTGCCGTGTAGCGGTGAATAAACGTGTTTTCTTTAGTCTGTCCGTGTTTTTTCATAGATTTTATTAGTTTGTGTGTTTTTGACTTTTGAATACTCAGTTTACTTGTTGATTTAATTGTTGTGTTGATTGTTCTTGTGTGTCCTAAATATGGCTCTTTGGAGACCTTGGGAAAATGCTCCAAGCCACGAGGAGATGGTTGATGAACCTGTGCAGGCAGAATTCTTTCATAAAGATTTAGAGGAACAGACCCAAAGAGTAATCCTAAATATGTATGATTGTCTGAAAAACGAAAATCCAGATTCCTCGCAAAATCAAATTTTAAACAGAATGTGTATCCTGACAAAAATCAGTCGGTCTACCATTTATCGGGTTATAAAAAGGGGAGATGTAGTCAACCATTCCTTCCACAGAAAGCGCATAGGGCAAAAATTAAAAAGAATAGACGTGGGTTTTCAGGAAGATATTCGTCGTATAATATACGGATTTTATAAAGAAAATTTGGTGCCCACGTTAGAAATGATACGGGATAAATTAAAAGATTATCCTGAAGATTTTTATAATTACAAATGCTTAGACTCATTGCACTGTATTGTAAAACTGTGTGGTTTTCAATACAAAAAATTAGATAAAAGAATGGTGATTATGGAGTCATCTCGAATCGTTGAATTGCGCCAAGAATTTTTGCACAAAGTTAAAATCTATAGAGAGCAGAAAAGAAATCTGATTTACCTGGATGAAACGTGGTATGATACCCATGATGTTGTGCAGTACGGCTGGGTTGACGACAGCAACAAGTGCATTTTAAATGCACCATGAAACCGTGGAAAACGAATCATTATTCTCCATGCTGGCAGTGAAAATGGATTTATACCTAATGCCTTGCTGTTATCTGCCAAAAATATCAAAGAATCATGTGCCGACTATCATGAGGACATGACCTCCGACTTATTTGAAAAGTGGTTAGAGCAGCAGTTAATACCAAACATTTCCCCAAATTCAGTGATTATTATGGACAATGCGCCATACCATTCCCGACAGAAAAACAAAATTCCGAATACAGCCACAAAAAAAAAACAAGACATCATTGATTTTATGAAGGATAAGGGAATGGCGATACTACAAAAATCAACCAAAGCCATATTATTGGATCTTATTAAAAGACAAAAATTTGAAAAAGAGTATGTTGTTGACAATCTGCCTCAGCAAAATGGCCATGACGTATTACGTCTACCTCCCTATTACTGCATATTTAACCCGATTGAGTTTGGTCTGGGCTGCTTTAAAAAAAAAGTAAGAAAACATAATCACACCCCTCAATTAAGTGAATCGCTATTGGCCACAATAAGAGATGCAGTATCTCATATTGCTGCCACAGACCTATGGAAGCAGTGTTCTAGGCATATTATTGAAAAAGAAAATGAATATTGTGTTTTGCCTCCTGTAAATCCCGTTGTAATTCCTCTACAAGATGACTCTAGCGACAGCTCCGAAGGCGAGGATGATATATAAATACCTATAATGTAAGTCTTTATATACCTTTTTATATACCTAGCTGCTATGTAAATATTTGCCTATGTCAAACGTTGGAATTCTGTAATTTTTCCATTTCTTAACTTTCAGTCAACATAAATTAAACTCCCAATATAAGTATTTTTTATCCCAAATCAAAAAAAAATAAGAAGATAGTAAAATCCATTTATTGTGATATAAAAACATTATTATTATCGTTCTAAATAAATGACCGTACGCCTATGATACGTCATGAAATTACAAAGGACGCGCCGACCAAAGGTTTTTATGCTATTTCAAGTGACTTCAGATAAAGTATACATGGCTGCTGATTATAACAAAAAAAAATATTAGGTATAATTTCATTCCGCGGACTCTATCAAGCTTTTACTTTCATTGAAGTTTACGTGAGACGAAGTGCCCTCCACCGTTCACATCCCACCCTCTGGGATATTTATAAGCGTATCGATTATGCAGCAAGGTTGTCAATGCACATAATGCACTCGAGTGCATATCGTCACCCCTTCGAACGTTTGTCGTTTATTAAAAATAGGATGGGACCGCGGTTGGCCGCGTGGGTCAGAGTGTCGTGCTACTGATCAGCCGGCCAGCCGGGTCGCGAGTTCGAATCTCGCCTTCGCCATGGATGTTGTGACGTCGTGTGTTTGTACATAATTAGATATATTCTATATACAACCTAGTTTCTGGCTGTATGGCTTAGTCCTAAAGCCAAAAAAAAAAAAAAAAAAAAAAAAAAAAAAAAAATAGGATGTACCTTCCCTTTTCGTATTATGTCGCATTTATTCCTGTGCTACCCACTCTTGTATTGATTTTATTCACTGTCTTTAAAAAACGTTCTCCCACTTATTGTTTCAATGCGTCAAGCAAACTGAAAACGGTGTGATGAAATTGATGTAAAAAGTCGCGGATGAATATTTCATTGTGGCTCCTGGGTGGCATCCTGGAATAGTTTTTTTTAAAGAAACGTCCGACCATGAACAGCTGTTTCGAGCTTTTTGGTAACTCATCAGCATAGTCTGGGCTTGCTCTCTGGAACAACGAAGGAAAACGACGCAATTATCCTCTATCAGAGATATAAGATCTATCAAAATAAGACAGCATACATAGTTATAATAATAATAATTATAATAATAATAAAGAGAGCTCATTACCCCCGAAGTTCAATTGAGCGCTTCCATTTGCCTCGGAGGGAAGGTGCAAGAGGAATACCTAGCATTCTTGTACAACATCGCCAACAGGTAGATAATATTCACAAATATCTCTTGGAGAAAGCTGCTTCCAGTAAGATGCAAGAAGCGGTGAAGCAAACTGACAAGAGACTAACACCCCTGAACCTCTCAAATCCGGCTTACGATTCAATCTCTATGACGATAAGACAACAGGAGATGATCAGGCAATGGAAAGCAAAACCTTTACACGGGCCATACCGAACCCGTATTGAAGACAGCGCTATAGATACTACTAGGGCTTCTCAGACATGGCTACAATCAGGAAATCTGTTTGTTGAAACTGACAGATTTGTAGACCAAGTAGTGCCAACAAGAGTTTATAGGAGACGAATAATGCAAGAAACAGTAGAAAATATCTATTGTCGTATCTGTGGAGACAAAGGTGAAACCGTGGATCATACGAGGGATGTCTGACATCAACTCATGGTCTACCGAACTAACAAAGATTCGGATCATTTTCTAGTTTTGTGCCTTCACGACTGCTTATGTGTTAAAATTGAAGTGAGCCAGTTGTTATGAAAAAGCAAAGTGGTTCCAAACGAAAAAGAAACTGAACGTCCATATGGTCATCCTCCGTATAGTCCCAATCTAAGTCTTAACGATTTCTTTACTTTCCCGAAAATTAGAAACAGACTGCGTGGTCAAAGGTCCAAGTCACCTGAAGAAGCAGTTGAAGCATTCAAAAATGCCGTTTTGGACCTGCCAGCAAACGAGTGGAATAAGTGCTTCGAAAATTGGTTCGAGCGCATGCAGATGTGTATTAATCTTCGTGGAGAACACTTCAAAAAACAATAATGTCATTTAAAACTACCTACCGAGTTGTTTTATTTCCATATGCAAAACTTAAAAGACATCCCTCGTATTGTTGCAGACTGCTCTTCACTTGCACCTAAGCAATACCTAGAGAGGCACAACGACGTTGTTAAAATAATACACTCAGCACTACTGCGAGAATACTTGGATGAGTCGACTAACGAACCCTACTACAGATACAGCCCACCACCAGTAAAAAAAACAAGAAGCCATAGATTATACAGCAACCGAAAAATTGTAACTCACAGACCAATCCCAAATAATATTCCGGATATAGTTTTGACAGATAAAGAATCCAAGATCACTTACATAATTGATGTATCATTACCCCTACCCACAAACCTACAGAGCACATATGCGGAAAAAATTAACAAATACCTACCGCTAGCTGATGAAATAAAGCTGATGTGGGAAATGAAACAAGTATTCATCATACCAATCATCATAGGAACAACGTGAGAGATACTAAAAAAGTTGCACCAAAGCCTAGAAAAGCTAAGACTAAATAAGGCTCTAGTTCATAGATTACAAAATGAGACAGAGCATCGCAAACAGAGCAATATGAGCTGCAACACAGCAGACGAGATGAAGAGGATGATAGTGAAGTGAGCGAGATGGAAATCAAAATGAAGACAATGCTGTTGGAGATATAACACGTATAACTTAGCAGTAGGAATAGGCTCCAACGACCAAAAGAGAACAGGCGTCTTAACAATGAAATAGAAAAAGCAAAAAAAGTACTAGCTAAGTGGTCAAATGAGCAGTGTCCGGATATAACAGACATAAATACGTACATATACGCTGCTGCTGCAGTTAGTGCGGGGCAAATTGAAAAACGGACCAAAATGTCAAAACGAGAACCACCACGGAAAACAAGATTAAAAAACCGAATCGATCAAGACAGAAAATACCTATCCCTCTTAAAAGAACTAGAGTCTGGAGTAGTTAGCAGAAGTGTTCATCAGCAGATCGATCAAATGATGAATGAGGAACATATCCGCTCATATAAATGGCTCAAGGTGGTAGAACTCAGTCAAAAGGTTGAAATTAGGTTGCAAGGCAGAGCCCAACGGATCAGAAGATACCAGGATCGTCACCTCCAATTTATCCATAATAGAATGTTCAGAGACGACACGAGAAGGGTTTATCGTAAAATCAATATGTATAATGCTACCATCACAACACCACCAGACCCAAAATCAGTAGAGAGTTTCTGGAAAGATATCCTCGAAGGTGACGTCCAACATAATAACGAAGCAAGTTGGATCCAGGAGGAGAGCAGAACATACGAAACGGTGCAAGAACAGATGTGGACAAACCTTACCATGGGTGACTTGCGCTCAGTGATGCAAAAACTAAACAACTGGAAGTCGCCAGGCCCAGATAAGGTTCAAAACTATTGGATAAAGAAATGTATATTAATGCGTGCATTGAGGATCCAAGGAAAATCCCAGACTGGCTGATTACTGGCACAACATAGAGAAGAACTATCGGCCAATCACTTGTTTGCCAACATTTTACAAGCTCATGACAGCAGCAGTGTCAGCAAAAATGTACGAGTACCTCGTTTCAAACAAAATGCCAGAAGGGGTGCAAAAAGAAATCAAAAGGATGTCAAGATCAGCTACGAATAAGTAAGATGGTGATAGAAGATGCAAAAAGAGGAAGAGACACTTGAACATGACGTGGATCGACTACAGAAAGGCGTTTTATAGTGTTCCTCATTCCTGGATCCTGCAAGCACTGAACATATACAGAATTAGCCCGACTATTATTCATTTCATAAAAAGGGCAATGGATAGATGGAGTTCAAATATTTACCTAACACACTAAGATGGAATAATCCTTGCGGGAAGGATATCAATTCGACGAGGAATCTTTCAAGGAGACCGACTCTTTGTCACCCCTACTTTTCTGTATACGAGGGATGTCTTTTAAGTTTTGCATATGGAAATAAAACAACACGGTAGGTAGTTTTAAATGACTTTATTGTTTTTCGTAGTATTCTCCACGAAGTCTAATACACATCTGCATGCGCTCGAACCAATTTTCGAAGCACTTATTTCACTCGTTTGCTGGCAGATCCAAAACAGCATTTTTGCATGCGTCAACTGCTTCTTCTGGTGACTGGAACCTTTGACCACGCAGTCTGTTTTTAATTTTCGGGAAAGTAAAGAAATCGTTAGGTCTTAGATCGGGACTATATGGAGGATGGTCCAATAATTCCACGTTTTCTTCCGTTAAATACTGCCTTGTTTTTTGGGCTGTGTGCGAGCTTGCATTGTCTTGGTGGAGGATGATTCTTCTTTTGGCAAACAAATGGTGGTATACCAATCCACAGTAACAGTTCTTTGCTCATTAAGAGGAATTGTTTCAATATGACCCGCTTTTGACACAAATATCGCGACCATCTTTTTCGAAAGAAGAAGAAGAAAGATTCAAAAGAATACTTCCGTCGGATTCGTCTAGTTCTCACAACACACTTGAACGCAAAGAATAAAATCAATGCCATCAATAGTTTAGCAATACCTGTCCCTACGTACAGCTTTGGCATTATAAACTGGAAAAGAGACGAAATAAGAGGAATGGACAGGAAAACGCGAAAACTTCTCACAATGCACGGAATGCACCACCCGAAAGCCGATACCGATCGTATTTATATCGAACGGAAAGAAGGAGGACGGGGATTGGTCGAACTCGAAACGGCCTATGACATAGCCATTGTTAACCTAAGCAACTATATTGAGGAGCCGGACAGACTCATAAGAATGGTAGCGATTAACGAAAAAAGCAAATCAAAATATTCAGTAATCAAGACAGCCTCAAGCATACATAAACAATATAACATACAATCGGCTCAGCATGAGACTACTGCAAAGGAGGTACAAACTATTGAGAGGAAGTTACATGTACTAAAAAGGAATATCGAACAAACTGGAGAAGAACGAGGTGAAAGCAAACCTCTCCATGGCCAGTACTTCAGAAACTTAGAAAAACCTCACATAGGTCGAGCAGCAAGCCTCGCTTGGTTAAATATTCCAAACCTGAAAGGAGGTACAGCCACTTAGGATCAGGCGCTAAATACCAATTACCACCAAAGGAGAATACTAGGTATCGATGTTGATAGCAAATGCAGAATGTGCCATGGTAAAAACTAAACAATACAGCATGTACTTGGGGGATGTTCAACGCTAGAACCCAGAGATATACATACCGACATAGAAGGCTTGATAGTTATGTGCATTGGAAGATATGCAAGGAACTGCAAGCAGAAGCCTCTAGTAATTGGTACGATCACAAACCTGAGCCTGTAGTCAACGTCCAGCAATATACTGTTTTGTGGGACTATCCCATCATCACAGATCGTACCATATGCGCAAACCGTCCTGACATCCTAACATAGAAGTGCACAACATGGTAGACCGAACATGTCTCATCATTGACATAGCTCGGTCACCAACTTGGCTCTGATTACTCAGTACATTTCTGAAGTACTGGACGGTCAGGGACAAGTTGATGTCATCTACACAGATATTCAGAAGGCGTTTGATCAAGTTGATCATTATGCACTTCTGGATAAGCTTAAAACAGTGGGTATGTCTGATGCAATGCTGTCGCTCATGAATTCATATTTGAGGGATAGAAGGTTATTTGTCGAATATGGTGGTCATAGGTCGAGTTACTATCGGGCCACGTCTGGGGTACCTCAAGGGTCAAATCTAGGTCCATTATTGTTTTTGATATTTATTAATGACTTGTCTTTTGAACTGAAGTGTTTCCATTTGTTTTTCGCTGATGACCTTAAAATCTCCACGTCAGTCAAGACAGTCGAGGATTGCGTCATGTTGCAAGACGACTTAGCTATAATTTCGTCATGGTGTTCACGAAACTGTCTCAGTCTGAATGTTTCGAAATGTAAAGTTATGACTTATACAAGAAAAGTTAACTATTTAATTTGTGATAATTATAACATCAATGGTCAAGTTATAGACAGATGCACCTCTTATAGAGACCTTGGAGTCATTTTTGATAACAAGCTAACGTTTACTGAGCATATACTCAATATCTCGTCGGCTGCCACTCGACTACTTGGTTTCTGTATCAGAAACTGGAAGGGTTTCTCCAATGTTGATACATTAATGACTTTATTTTTTACTTTTGTCAGGAGCAAGTAGGAGTATGCGACTCTGATCTGGTCTCCTATATACCAAAATTCTGTCATGATCCTTGAGGCCATTCAACATAAAGCTTTAAAGTATTTTCACCTTAAATGCACAGGTTCTTATCCAGAATGAGGTTGTGACCATAGTGCCCTATTAGAGTTTTTCAATTTGGATTCACTGTTAACAAGAATAAACATATTTGCTTTGTCGTTTTTGTATCGCCTCATTCACAATAAAATTGACTGTCAAAATTTACTTCAAAAAATACGTTTCCGCGTTCCAAGGCTAGGGAGTCGACAACAAACGGCATTCTATTGTCAAGCTGGCCGTACAAATGTTATAACAAAATCGCCAATTAATCTCATGTGCTGCGTCATGAACAGTGTTACTGAATCGTGTGATATTTACAGTGACAGTTGTGCATCGATTATTAACTGCTATAGATCATCCAATCTTATTTAGATTGTGTGATACTATAGATTTAAGTCCAAGAACCATGTCTTTTTAATTGTTATTTTTTTCAGCGTTTCCTGTAATTGGGTTTCACCTGTTGGAAATAAATAAATAAATAAATAAATAAAACGTTAAAGCAAAGATAGTTCCGGTAATAGTTGGTACACTCGGAACCATAAAAAAGGGGATGCATACATATTTAAAACAGATCCCTGGGCACCCTGGTATATACGGTCCAAAAAATCGCACTGTTAGGATCAGCATACATTCTTAGGAAGATCATAAGGTGAGGTACCTCTGAGGAGGTCATAAAAACACCGACATCCCGTCGTGAAATTAGATGAAGGAATATTAATAACAATAATAATGATAATAATAATAAAAGAAGTAGCAAAAAAGTATGTTTGTTAAGAAATACAAACAGTTAAAGAATAGAAAAAGTAGGCAGCATAAATAAGTAAAATAATCAATAAATTTGATAAGTGTATAATGATTCAGAATCATAAAACCCTTGCAAAGAGTAAAAACACTTAGGGCACAAGTATGCTAAAAGTTGTTTTTTGACTTTTTAAAGTCGTTGATGGCAAATTATTGAAGATAAATCAACATATGTAGTCATGGCTATTACGGTATGTGCTGAGGCTCTAGTGGTTCAATGCAACACATTATTATTCCTTAAATTGTACCACTGGGACTCTTTTAGGTAAGTGAATTTGGAAGAATATGATTTCACATGAAGGCGCGGCTCTAGAATGTGTAAGGTATTAACATTAGTATGTTTTCATCTTTAACTGTTTTCCGACAAAACTCTAGAGGATGCAGTGAGAATAAGAGTCTGACTATTATCTTTTAAAGGATACAGATTCGTTTAGCCTCAACAGACCATCCCCAATATTGCACTAAATATTTGAGGTGAGAATTAACAACAGAGTAGTAAACGTTAAATAACCGTTTTTTATTCATGGTATTCATGGTAAGTTCCTTTGGGTAGAAAATGCTGAATTCTTTTTTTTGTCTGTATACTCTGTTTCATTTTTCATCCACTATTATTACTAAAAGCGCTATCTATTACCATAATCGACCACTGCAGCTACTGGTTGGATTTGTAAACCCATAGCTGCTATACGCGGTCGATTCTGCTAACAGCTAGTCATTCCAGAAGGCCACAAAGGGTTAACCTATGTGTGATGCAGAAGCTCTTCCAGGCAATCAACAAAATAATTTTTTTTCTCAAATACCGTAAGCAAACCTATCCGAGCAGCTATTTCAATTACTCCGCAACCCACACAGGTCCACGCGCTTTCGCTGGCCCCTTGCCCCAACCAACCCCTAATCTACCCACCCCCCCCAGCAGTGAAAGGCGTCGCCGCCCGCCGCCTAGATGTGGGTCAGTGAGTGCACTGCGTATCGATCCTGGAGGCCGTGCTCGCGCTGGCTACGTCATCGTCACCGCTGTGACGTCATCTCGCCAGCGGCGGTGGGGGGTCGAAAACCAATCGGAGGCGTGCATAGGCGGGGCTATGAGATGCGCGATGAGGCTGTACGAGGGGAGGTGGTTGAGTTTATTGACGTAGAGGCGTTGAAAAAGTGATACCGCAGTTGAGAATATTTTTTAAATAGTTATTTGGGGTTGAGGAATGTGTGGAATTGAAGCATTTATAATGTGAATTCATTCTATTAGGATCTTGTTTGAAATAATGAATTGTTGTTATTTTTAGTGTCTGTAATTCTTCGTTGCCAGATTATTTAGTAGATGTTGCAAATGAAGATATTCAGATAACTTTAATTTTTAGAAGATTACATAATGCAAGATATAAAAAGCCTACCAGGTTATTACGTTTGAAAGAGATGTTTCCAATATAAGAGATGACGTAGAAAACCTAGTTGCTCATCTTTCTTATTTTGTGGTACAAAGCATCTCGTTAAAGAGTTATATTTTCGTTTTTTAGAGCCTTTTATGTGTACGTTTGTTTATAGTTTCTGAAAATCTGATTTACGAAACCATAGAAAAATCAGCATCGACGTGGACGCACAAACAAATGAATAGGAGAGTACGGGTTCTTTCAAATAATAATTGTTTGGGTTCGAGGAGTTACAGAAATTGGAGATATTTTCAAACCCTAGTTAACTTTTCTAGTGTTTTTTCTAAAGGAGGGATAGATAACCCCATGGGTTACTAAAAACTGAATTATTGGGTACTCCAAACCGCAGTGCCACCAGCAAAACGAAGTTGTAGTTTAGTTATAGACAACAAGCATTTCACTTCTTTAACGCTAGGGAAGCTGGGGGATCATCTAATTAACAAGTAACCAGAAGCATCGTTCCACATGTCTTTAAGTGTTTGCAGCAGCGGCGTATTTACCCTGCGATCAAAAGGACCATGGCCAGCGGTCGCAGACTACGAGGTACGACTCAAACCGCCTCACTCAAGGGTTTCTGCTTTTTTCTGTTCGTTTATGGGGTGGCAACCCCAAGGTGCTGATTCTTAAAATGCACTACCGCTTTATAGGTATTCCCCCCTTAGTATAGTTGTTAAAACTGCAATGAGTAGAATGCAAGGTGGCTCTGGACCCAGAATCATGTTAGCAATAGCCCCTTTTCCAAACAATCATGTGCGGCATTACCCTTGCAAAATATAATGAAAATGCAGATCTCAATCAACCTTTTATTTTCGTCTTTCGACCTTTAACTTCAAATGATTAGAATTTATTACCATCCGCATTATGAGAGGACAACTTAATTATTCCATTAAGCCCTTCCGTAACCTGGTACCGATCTAAGATATCCGCTCGAGAAAACCCGTTTGAAATGCAACCCCGCGTGTACTTTGACATTACAAACTATGCGACCTTTAAGCCTTTAGACTACTTGACCTTTGTTTTAATTTATAAATGGCCAGTTGAAGCAAAGCCCTTTACCGCAGTTCCTGATAGCAAACGAGTGAAAACGGACGTTTGCGAGTACATACGCCCATGTTTAAAATGTCAAAGGGCGAACCTTTGACCTTCTGGTGTAATCACCCAACACCAGAGTGGATATTGGAACTCGTGATTGATTTTAAATTATATCAGGGTGTAATAACTGACAACATCATATCCACTAATTCTATTTATGTTTCTTCCAAAGAATTTAGGTAAACACCTACGTATGTTTATCCGATTTTAATAAAGACCGCCTGAATTCGTTCTCTACACCAGAGCAAACGGTTACGCCGATGCTCAGCTATGAGAGGTAGCACCCAATGAGGGCGGTAAGAAAAAAGGCCAAGCTGTCTAATTAGGCGATATACCGTACGCAATAGGTTTAAAATGTTGGAGGATATCATTTACGAATTTGAAAGGTTCACACAGAAACCTAGAAGATCACACTTGAAGTCCTAACAAATACTTTATCAGCATTAAAATATTAAAGCCAAAGTTCCTTCAGTTCCAAAGCATTCCAATTCAAAACTTGAAAAATGCGATATCAAGGTGCCTAGATAGTCGAGATTCAATTCATTGATATTTCGTTATTATTTATAATTTGTTTGATTCTATTTAGTTTGCTTGCCCTATAAATAATACCGCGGTTTTTTAATCATCCTGTATGCACATATATGTACCTAAACATCTCTGTGCATGAACAACAATTCAATGTCAAGTGCAAGTTTATTTACAATAGCTATAATGTTAACAGATATGATGTAAAGGTAATGCGTTTAAGCTGTGACCTTGGTTATGCATCATCTATTCCGACGAATATGCATAAATTATGTAGAGGCGAATTAAATTTATCTGGCTCAGATAAGTGCAAAATAACTATGATGATATTGTTCCCGATCGAACCTATAATTTCCTCTATCATAGCATTGGTTAAAGATACATCCAAAAAAATCTTCATCCAGGATAAGTTTTACAGCTATGTTTCTGCATAATATCAAACCAATACTTTGAGAAAGTTAATGTTTCATATAATTAACCTTTTCAAAGTAGATTTGTAATTATTGTGGAGAAACGTAGCTGTGACAAATTCTTATAGATGACACCATAGTATCTCCTTTCATCTGCCATCCTAAACGTAATTCGTACCTTCCGAACTGGCCGATATGACTGCTCCTTTCGTCAATAGGATATCGAGATTCAATCTACCTGAGTAGGCCTTTTCCAGTTTTACCAAATTTGGGCAGTTCAAAAATTGGATTAACAAAGTTCCTTCAACCTCCTCATAGCAACCAGGCAGAATAAGAGATATTTAATTCCCGATTTACGTACTCTCCACATGGTAGAAACATTTTATTTTATTTACCTGTTCTGCGAACATATTTATTGTTATTTTCGCCACTTTATGTTATGTGCAATGTCTGTGAAGGTGTTAGTGAACTTGATGTTTTCAGTTCCACAAAAAGCCATCTTAACTGCTCACGTACCGGTTACAGTTTTTTATTTCGTAAAAATGACTTCTAATTTAAGTTATCTGTTCAGGCAGTGTATGGGTTGTAAGTAAATGATAATTATAGGCATTTTTTAAGTATATATGTTGTTATGAGACTTTTAAGGGTGACATTCAAACATTGTTAACATTAGAGTACCTTAGTGCTCTTATTTTGAAGCCTCGTTACGATTACCGTTATTCTGAGTTTGCGCAGTAGCAAGACAATCCTTTGTTTCCCTTTATGAAAGTAAGAAACTCTTATATTTACGGAAAATGAGGAAGAGTTTATCTCGTAAGATTATTTTTTCATTTTTCAGCTCTGTTGGCGGAATTCAAAAAGTCTTATTAAGATAACTTCAAGTTATAAAAATATATTGATTGAAACAATAGAAATATGGGTTTTAGATCGCAGGTCAATATTAATGCAAGGACCAGGCAATGCTCTAAATGGACTTAAGACTCAGTCATCAGGATTTTTGTTATATAGTCAATGTGGCGATGTACGAGTAGCTTTTTGTTCAAGTTCTACTGATTTTGTGGTCATTTGTCGTTTTGTGATTTCATTCTTTTCCTGAACGACTTTGAGTAGTCATAACACAAATATGGGGTTGTCCAAAACGGACGCAGGAAAGTAAACGCATATTAAAACAAGAAAGATTGATATTCAAATCAAGTTGGGTACTTTATTTTGAAGGTTCATTTATACCATTTATCTATGAAAAATAATATCGCTCAAATGTTCACCATGACTGGATTTACAGACGTCCACGCGATGGTCGAAATTTTCAATGACATTTTGCAACATGGTCGGTTCTATGGCATTTATCTCGGCAATGATGTTGTTTTTGAGTTCTTGGAGGGTGGCTGGTTTGTTGACGTAGACTTTGCTTTTCAAATATCCCCATAAAAAGAAGTCCAAGGGAGTCAAATCGCACGATCTTGGTGGCCATGGCACATTTCCTCTGCGCGAAATCACGCGATCACCGAAGAAGGACTGCAATCGATGGATATTGACGTTGGTTGTGTGGCATGTTGCACCGTCTTGTTAGAAATAAACATCGTCCATTTCCATTCCTTCAAGTTGCGGCAAAAAATAGTCCTCTATCATCACGTGATATCGCTCAGAAGTGACGGTAACGGCGTCCCCGGCCGCATTTTCAAAAAGGTAAGGTCCGATGATGCCTTTTGACCACAATGCACACTTTTTGAGGATGCATCGGCTGCTCTTGATACTCACGGGGATTTTCGTTCGCCCAGATGCGGCAGTTTTGCTTGTTTACCGTCCCATTCAAAGTGAAATGCGCTTCGTCGCTGAACATGATTTTTGATGAAAAATTGGCATCAATTTGACGGTGTTCAAGGAGCCAATCTGAGAACGTTCGGCGCGAAAAATGGTCGGCCCGACGCAGCTCTTGCGTCAATTGGATCTTGTAGGCGTGTACATTCAAATCCTTGTTTAGAATGCGGAGCAAACTGGTTCTCGAAATGCCCAATTCTTGGGATCGACGAGTTGTTGATTGTTTCGGATCGTCTCTCACACTCTCCTTCACAACAGCAATATTTTCCGGTGTGCGAACGCTCCTTGGCCGGCCAGATTTGCCACAGAACCTGTTGCCTTGAATTTACGCACCAGACGACCGATGGTTGTTTCGTTTGGGCGGTTGTTGCGACCG
Organism: Acanthoscelides obtectus; assembly: GCA_963669975.1. NCBI lineage: Eukaryota > Metazoa > Arthropoda > Insecta > Coleoptera > Chrysomelidae > Acanthoscelides > Acanthoscelides obtectus. The sequence continues at coordinate 90,221,796 of CAVLJG010000007.1, read as the reverse complement.
AAATGTTCACGAAGCGCGCGAAACGTTTTTTTTATTTTTGCACCATTTTTGTAGTGCTCTTGAATAACTTTAATGCGGTCTTCAATCGAATACGACTCCATAGCGATCAATGGTAAACATTCAACTAACAAAATGACATGTCGTTGACAGAAAACAAAGATGGCGTCTATGTCAAATTGACGTTTACTTTCCTGCGACCCTATTGGACAACCCTATTACCGAGACCTTTTTTAGTGGAAGCAACAACAAGATTCTGTAATGTAGGAGTCAGCTTCATGTGAAAGAAATAAGAAACCTGTCATGACTGTCAGCAGTCAGTACTATCAACTTACCCTGGTTCATTTTAGTGCTCATAAAAACCGATCGTTATTTGATATCACTGTCGATGACGGCTACTCTAATTTGTTTCGCACTAAAAACTCTCTATTGATGAAAAATTCTCCATGAGGATGCCCAAATGTTTACCGTAATCATTTACAATTTCCAACCAAGTATGATCGCAGAAATTTACTTAGTAGTGAGAAATACAGTCTCAATTTTCCTTTTATAGAAAACTGTTCATCCTTAAGCATGACTCAACTTTCCAAGTTAATATCACCCCTTAAGATTCTTCGTTCTAAAAGCGGTGGTTAACATTGGTTTGGAGATATTGTGGTGGAATGTTTAATAATAATCAATGCTTCAACTCACGAAGATTAAAGATAGGAGGTTAAGCACATCGACTGAGGGTGATGCCAAAATTGTACGCAAAGTAACTTCAATTTTGACTTGCATGTAGAAATATTAGATAATATTAATAAACCAACAAAGCAAGGCAAGCAGTAAAATGAAAAAAATTAGTATTTTGCGATGTGTGTGATAATTATATGTCGTTATTTGTTTGTAAATAAATCAAAGACTTGATCAACATAAATATTGCTGTGAAAACAAATTAATTGAACCACTTTAAATTTTAATCAAGTCATCTAAAAAAATGTAATTAACCATGTGACAGCTAACAAGTTTAATTGCTCTATTTAAACAGTTTTGTTTTGAAACTAGTTTGTATAAGCTAAAACGCAATCGTTTAATTAAATGTATTAAACCGTCTACCTAGATTAGGTACACCAATTTACTTGAAATTTATGAACAATCAAAATGAGTTTACCTGTGCCAAATAAAACAATTCAATTATATTTATTAAATTTGTTTACTTAGTTTAGGTAAAAGTATTTGCCTAGTTTTAATGAATCATTATCATCATTCAGTATTGGCCTCGTACAAATACGTGTTGTTCCTTAAGCAGTTCAACCTCCTATCTCTAGTCTTCGTGCTTTAACTATTTGTATAATCATTAGATATAATAAGATAAAGTTACTGGTGACTGACCTCCCTCATTGTGTCTGTGGACGACGAGGCAGCTTGCTCCTCTTCAAGGCATTTAAGTCCTGCAACAAAAATTTTAAATCAGTCAACAAACAAAGCGCATTTTAGCATACTTTCAATGCATACCATAAATAATACCATTATCAATAATCTACTCCTACTCATGTGTAACCTTGCTGATGATTTTGTACAATTTTCGTCGCAATTTATAAATAACATAGCCTCTCATTTTTTCACTATGCTGAGGCATCCCGAAAGTGCGTCATCTTGTAGTTTGAAAGGAAAAACTTTTCAGACGTTGACTGTCCACCACATGACAGTGGCGGACTATTCAAGCTTTCGCAAAATTTCCTATCTAACAAGGATTTCAATCAATAAACGGGATTTGAAGGTTGCTCTAGCCCATGAATCAGCATCACTGACGTCATTTCTGTTTAAGTAAAGATATTTGAGATTGTGATCAACTGTTATGACAGATGTCAGACAATCAGTTGATTGTTCTGCCTAAACGGGAACGCGCATTTAAAAGGAGCGACCCGATGGTTAACCTTTACGATACTTGTCATTTGCAAGTGTCAGTTGTCAGATGTTTTCGATCGTAGCGTGCTGGCTGTCATTTGGTTACATGCAAGGGAGTCCAGTCCAAGAATTTCCCTTCTATTATCTTCGCTTCGCTTCCCTGCAATTAGTTTGTACCTTAACGCGTACTGTAACAGGTTAAGCACCAAGGACATTAAAAAGAATTGAAAATTTTCTACTAACCACTTTCCTGACTAGACCGCACGCTTATCTAAACATATTAAATGGGTATGATCAGTTCTGCCAACCTTTCGGACACGTTGCAACGAAAAGTGCATAAAATCATTTGGCACTATATTCTGACAATTGTCACAAGTGTCCTATAAAAGCACTTCGATGTTGGCGAGTACGTCGGTGACTGTTAAAAGGAATTACGCAATAATAACAGTAGAATCAAAATTGAGATCAACAACATCTTCTTTAAACAATGCGCTTTGTTTTTATTTTTACTTGTCAATTTTTTTCTCATTTATCGGCCTTGGGACTGTGGCCTCGCACGTTAATTGGACAGGAAATATTGTAATCACGAAACATTTCGAAAATGGGATCTGTACATAAAAAGAACATTAATTCATTTTCCGTCTGTTTGTCTGTCTGTCCGTCCCCTAATCCTTGGAAAGTACAGCTAGGATTCTGACAAAATTTCAACACAAGGCTGTCAAGGACTAAAATGTTTTGTAGTTCCTTTCATAGCTAACGTCTTCCTTAGAGGGTCTGAACGGAGTGGGAGGTGTAAAATCAATCTACTCGACGCCATTTTTCACATGGAATGATTCAAATGAAATGTCATATCTTCGCCATAAATCTACTTCGTGATCTGTTCGTAGTATTTTAATTATTATTTTTAGTATTGCAACAAGTAGACATTTAGTTCCCAAAGTTCCGCCAGTGACCGAGAGTTGGCTAGTTTCGTCTAATATTAGTGCAAGGTCAAGTTGCATGCACGAAATGACGTCAAAATTAGTGTTGCCTTTATTTATCGAATGCATTTCCTACGGTTGTCTCTGTTCTTTGTTCGGGACCTTGTTAGCGTTTGGCACACTTGTGGGGCCCCCACTTTACGGTGATCTTCAAATTTGCGTTCAATGTTATGCGATTTATGTATACAGAGTGGCCCAGACTGATTTGATCAAAAAATATATGGTACTACCTGTTCCGTCTTTATTCTATGGATACAAGGGGTACGTGATCAGAGCCCCGGCGTTATGGGGATCCTCAAATGACCAAAAATCAAACGATATTGAAAAAATGCACTGACGGCTTTAAGAATTTGTCTAGGGGGCGCAGTGGTACTAGCGGGACTTGGTGGAGGGGTGCATGCTTTAAGTAGAGGCAGAATTGGAGAGCGGGGGTGTGATACGTCTATGCAATCTAGGTCCAGGGCCAACAAGGTAATTTTCGCACCAAGATACAGCGATATGTACCGCTTTATTGAAAAAATTGTGTCAAGTAGGTTGACTCCGTTCCTCTTACGCAACGCAATTCATAAAGGTTTATATATATATATATACATATAGGTGAAAAATTAAAGCTTCCGCCTTTTGTTGGGTACTTCGACCAAATTTAAGCAAAGAGGACTCTTTATACTTTTTTTAATTCTCTCTAGCTTTCAATGGACTTTGCCATCATCATCAGGAGCTGCAATTACAATGATAATAGTAGCAACAAAAGTGTAAAATGAATTTAAATCGAATCAACTTACAGTAGTATGTGAGGATGTTGCTAATTGTTGTTTTCGTATAGGATGAGGGAAACGTCCAGTAACATGGTGAGAGCTGTCGGTTTAACAATTTCTTACATAACATTCTGAAAATCACATCATCTGAAGTGATTTGGCAACGTTTTGGCACACGCCCACAATTCGTTCCATCTTTCAACACACATTGACAACCTTCGGCCTTCTGTCAAAGGTTCATCTCACTCATTATTCCATGACCACCATTTTGTGCAATCATCAAGTGGCTTCACGACGTAATGCTCTAATGTTTTCTAAATAATTTTTAATCTGTCTTTAACTTGTCTTGTCATATTTTATATAATTTTAACCATTGTACCATGTATCCAGCTATCACCATGTTACTGGACGTTTCCCTCATCCTATACGAAAACAACAATTAGCAACATCCTCACATACTACTGTAAGTTGATTCAATTTAAATTCATTTTACACTTTTGTTGCTACTATTATCATTGTAATTGCAGCTCCTGATGATGATGGCAAAGTACATTGAAAGCTAGAGAGAATTAAAAAAAGTATAAAGAGTCCTCTTTGCTTAAATTTTGTCGAAGTACCCAACAAAAGGCGGAAGCTTTAATTTTTCACCTAACTGGTCTAGACGACAATGACCACGTCTCAAGTTATATACATATATATATATATATATATATATATCATGTATAACAATGGTATTCAATAGATCATACCAGTCAAACAGGCTCTTAAAATTGGTCCACACCACACCTAGGAACTCTGCCTGCCGCGACACTTGCAAGCCCAGCATGGCATTGCAAACACTGATACACGCTTCAACACGATATCCCTCAGCATTCGAAACAGACACACGAACGCTCGTTGAGTTGTCCAGCACGCGTATATCCCTATCATTAAAGTTTTAAGGGCGAATGTACGCATGAAATATGTTCATTAGGTATGTAGAACATCCAGTTTTTAACCATTAAAACTGCATTAAATTTATGTACTTTTTCTTTTTCTGTACTTACATGAGCAATAAAAGCAATTTATTATTATTATTATTATTATTATTTTTTCTGGAAACGATAAGGATCCCTTGGAACCTTAACAAAAGATGCAGTTTTAATTTTTTTTTAGTGTTTTTGCCTGTAGCTCCGCCACCCATGGACCGATTTTCAAAAACTTTATAGCTTTTTCGTCATAGTAGTAACGTTGACTGAAATTTTTATCAAAATCCTAATAGTACTTACCAAGTTGTAGACAGACCTAGGATTAGCGGACACACAGATAGACAGACACACAGACCAACAGACAGACTGGCAGACACACCTACAGACGGACCGACAGACAGGAGGGCAGATAGGCAAGTCTGCATAAACGGGTGATATGGTTTTTCGTGATGCACATGTCATATAACGACCAAAAACATATTGTCTCGTTTTCGAATTTTTTCGTGATACTTTCTAGGCACTGGAAGTAAAAATGGCAGGTTTACGCATTTAAATCCGTCTTAGTAAGCAGAACCTGTTGACTGAACATAGACAGGAGGCGTTCTGCCGCTATGTCAGTGAAGTAGCTGAAAATTGTATGGCGAATAAATATCCAGACATACCGTCCCCATTTTTTCTGTTAACTTTCTAGCAACACTTTCACAAACTATGAATCAATTTTCTTAAACTGTGGAGAACGAGACATATAAAATTTAAAGGTCGTGAAAGGAGTTACACTTTTAAAGATAAAAATTATAAATTATGCATTTTGCTAATTTTGGAGAGAATGAGATTTCTGTATCATAATGTTATTATACTTTTCTTAGAGGTATCATTCTCAAGATGTTTGGCAAAGTACACATTAACAAAATTTTTGAGGTGATTAGTTTTCGTCGGTTTTTTATTCCGATTTTAAAAGCCTTGTGATCATTGAGTGCCTAACCCGAAAGTTATAGTATTTCGTGTACTGTCTAGAAAAAAATGCACTTAAAGCCATTGTCTTGGCTTGATGGATCAATTTTGCAAATATTACACACAAATTTACGAATAGAACTTAATAATAAAGTACTTAGCTGATTTTAAAATACATCAACTAATTGCAACTATCTATGAAGCTATGTACGCCAAATAGACTCAGAAAGAAGAATATGCAGCATTATCACAAAGTTTTAATTAAATAACTTTTGTGTCGCATAAAAAATCAGTTACAAAATGTCTTGATAATTTATCTTGTCCTAATGCTTTTGAAAAAGTGGTATATTTTGAGAACAATAGATATTAGAGGGTCTAAAATTTTGAAGGCCACTAGAATGGTCTGCCCTTTTTCACAATCAAAATGGCTCCTTATATCTACTAACTTCAGTTTCATCGAAAATCAAATATGTGTTAGTTAATGTACTTCATGCTACTCGCTATAAAAATATGTGTTGGAAATGCCACAGTGATGAATAATACTAAATAAACAACAGCAAAATTGTCCAAGGATACATTCAAAATTACAAGGAAACGAAAACACATCACATAGAAACCGACACATACTTTTACGACAATAACAACCTCATACTGACCTAACCTTGCCTAAAGTACGTGAAAATTTTAAACTTCCCAGTAATGCACTCATAAATAATCATTTATCTAATAATAAACTTTGTAGTAGACAGTTTCACCTTGCCTTGAACTTGAGATTCACTTTTTTCTAGAAACTAGGAAACAACGACACCTACATGGGTAAAATCATCACTACACTATACTTATGAACATCTAAATTTAATTTTAGGAAAAAATCACCCTTGAAATGTCGAAAATTTGGGGAAAATTTGACTGAAAGTACGGTGAGAGTTAAAGGTCAAAGTTCAGGGTTTTAATGGCGGTATGATTAGAAAACTCACGTAGCATCAGAGAAAGTAAAAAAAAATGTCGAACTAACACAAAACGTTACCTCCGAACTGTGAAACTGGGTAAAGCTCGAAGCTTTGGGCGTCAACTAAGGCTGATTCGCACCATGGAAAGCCGTCGGCGCCATTTTGAATTTTCACTTTTGATGGAACCTTACGAGTTTTCCTCGGAACCAGAGACAGCGGGAAAACGCGTCATAGCTTGCGGAAAACTGCCACTGCACTAGCAATGTGCGGTGCATGTGCAGTTCTTGCCAATTTGATAGTGAAACCGCTCGCTATTTTTAGATGAATCAATAGCAAATTTTCATTATCACTCCAAGTTTAAATTTTTCGCATTACGTTGGGAAATCTCGTGTGGTGATAAGACTACTAAGGAAAGCGGAATTGCATCCGTAGGTTACGTTGGATTCATTTAATGTAGGTTATTATTTTGTTTTGTAGACGTAAACAATTGCTCGTTCAAGCCTACCTTGATTACTCATATTTTAAATGTAATGGACCTGTCGGTATTCTGTTTAACTACATCAATACAATGGCAAACTAACATAAATACACGGTGGAGAGTTGCCTTATATGCAAGGTATTCCATTTCTCCAAAGTGATAATTTAAATCAAAGATGATGAAGTTTGGTTCCATTTTTTTGCTGTTGCGTTGGAGACAACATATTTGAAATTCGTACAAATAGGATATGAAACCAAACATTTTATCAACTCTGAAGAATAAGCTTTATTTTTCTCATATCTAACCTCCTCTTTGGAAACAATATATTCCTACTCTGTAAAAATGAAAGTTATGTGAAATACCCCATTTTTTACAAATTATACGTTTACTACGAACAAAAAAACTATGCACCGATTTATTCGTCCTGGTCATACATGCTTTATGATTTCCTATTGCTTCGATATGTATCAAGGTAAAAAATACAGCTTTTTCTCAGCTTTCCATAGTTTGTTTTCAAAAAATATCCTTAGTAAGTAGTTGAACTGAAATAAGCGTCATAGCCTCTCTAGCCTGTATTTCATTAGGTATCAAAACAACCGACACTTCACTAAAAATTGTCTATGATTGTATGAAAGATAGACGCAGTTTTCGCATGCTCTTTCTGAAGGCAAAGTGAAATTTCTGTTAGACGAAAATATATATTTTCAGACAATGAATAGAATCAAAATTGGAAACAGAAGATATTAAGTTCAAAAACGCTATCAACGGTTATTTAATTCTACTCGAGAGGCAGTTTTCGCCATCTGTCGGTGGAAAGTGGAACTTACAGGGACGCTTCCGTTCTGCGACGTCCATTTTCTTCATGTTGGTAAGATGGTCGAATGACATGTTGCTAGACGAACATTGTAAACGTGTTCATAAATGCTTTTATCGTTGTTTGTCTGCACGCATGGTGTTATATTGTTGAATGGACATTATGAATACTGTAGGTTGTATTGCAAAGTTCTGTTTGTTGTTTTAAGGTGTGGTAAATTTCTCTTTGAGTAACACAAATCTTTTCAAGCGATTTGGAACATATCTTCCAAACAAGAAGTTTTACGGTATAGGGATTGCAAGTAGGCATATACAGTTTTACAACAAAGCTTCAAATATTATATATTTGAATGCTCAGATGAGTTTTTGATTAAAGGTTATCGTTTCATTATCAAATACATTTACATTGTGGACTAATTAACTATTGCATGTTGGTGAGTGTACTTAGTACCAAATATGAATGAAAATCATACTTTGAGGCCGAAAGCATACTCGTTTCTTTAGTTGAGGTATCCTTATTGTAAGAACGCTTCATTTGCTTTACCTCTTGAAGGTGACAGGAAAATTTACAGATGTGTTCCTTAAGTATTTATGTTGGTTCCTGAACGTAGACTCCAAATTTCTATTCAGTTCCGTCAGTTAAAAATTAACTCATTTGGTATGCATCCATTCGGCGTAATTGTACGCCATTTCAGATTTATTTACCACAAAAATGTAAATGCGGTGTTTGAAAATATTTGCAACAGTTAGAAGCACATATAGCTACGTTGAAGATTACAATTAAAAAGGGTAAAAGTAATAAATATTTACAGGCAGTCTTATGATATCTTGTGAAAATATCATTTCCTTAGCTGCTACTATGATAGTAGCAGTTCGTTTTCTGAATGGAGATTGGCAGAATCGATAAAATGTGAAGATAAAAGACGAAAAACAAAATTTTCAAAAATGCAGGTCATAATATTTGTATAATAATAATAATAATAATAATAATAATAATGTCTTTATTCCCACCAAAGAAAATACAAAACAAGTTGCAAAACCAGTCTTATAAGAACATATAGTGGGAGGGGCGAAGTTCGGCTTATCCGCTCTTCCACTTAACCCCTGGTTTTAGGTTACATCATAATAAGGTAAGCATATATATAAAAATGAGATAAAGAGCATATACATATATACACATACATATACATACATATACATATATACACATATATACCCACATATACATACATACATGTATAAGCAGTATCAGAGAATGGACCCTAGCGGCTAATTTGTAAAATGGTACTATAAAAATACATAATGCCTCCAAAGTCATACCATGCAATTCCCTGCAATGTAGCAGCGTATACGTTTTTTAAACAAATCAATAGAAAGAGAAGTATACTCTCGCGGGATATTATTATAAAGTTTGCTGATATTATACGAAAAAGATCTTTCGAATAAGGTGGTAGAATGAAAAGGCGGTGTCAGTTTAGTTTTGTTGCGGGTATTGCGATTGTGAGCTAAGTAACGGAAATGAATTTTTTCGTGTAAGTAGGAAGGTAGTTTTTGTATAATAATCTTATGGTATTGTACGAGGCTGTGAAGCAGCCTGCGTTGCTTCATGTTCAGCCAGCCAGCATCAGTAAGCTTTGCTGACACTGAATCGAATTTACTCAAACCAAAAATAAGTCTCAGACAAGAATTTTGCACGCGTTGTATTTTATCTGAAGTGAATTTAGTTAGACATTTGTCATAGACGACATCACAGAAGTTAAAATGCGACAAAACAAGAGAATTGCACAGTATGACTTTAGTTTTTTGGTTGATGTAAGATTTTTGACCGTATATCGTCTTTAAATTAGAATACGCCCTTCTGGAGCACTTGTTAACATGTTCCTCAAACCTCAAGTTTTTGTCAAGGTATAAGCCTAAATTACGCGCTATCGAGCTTATTTCTAAAGTATTGTTATCGAGGTTTATTTTCACCAGAGGTTCACAATGGTTTCTCCAATTTTTTGGCCCGAATAACATGACTGTACTTTTAGCCGGATTCAAGTCTAAGCATATATTTCGAGAAGCTTTAGTGAGACGATCAAGGTCTTTATTTATCAGATCAACAGCAGGCAATGTTTGAGCTGGAGGAAATGATAAGTACACTTGTGTATCATCTGCATAAAAATGAGCTTTACAAGAGTGAAGACTGAAGTATAGATTAGAGGTGTAAATAATGAACATTAGCGGACCCAGAATGGAGCCCTGAGGAACACCAATGGTCACTTTCAATGGCGCAGAGTACTTATCATTCAGCATTACCTGCTGTTGTCGATCGCTGAAGTAGCTTCGCATTAGAGACTCTGCATCGGCCGAGAATCCGTAAAAGTGGAGCATGGCTAAGAGTAGGTCATGATGTATCCTGTCAAATGCCTTCGTATAATCTAAGAGCACCAAGGCAGTCAGGTTACCTTTGTCAGCACTGCACAATACATCATCCACCACTCCCAGCAATGCTGTTGTACAGCTATGCGCCGGACGGAACCCTGATTGTGTATCTATAATGAGGTTATTCGTTCTTAAGTGTTCTCTTATCTGAACATCCATTATTGATTCAAGCAATTTAGATAATGTTGGCAATATACTAATATTACGCAAATCCTTGAGCTCAGATGGCTGAGCAACTTTAGGCAAAGGCACAATCAAAGCGTGCTTCCAACAAAAAGGAAAATAGCGACGCAATATGCATTCATTAATGATATGTGTCATGAAAGGAATAATTTTGGGGCAGCAATACAACAGCATTTCGGTATTTATCAAATCAGCACCAAATGCTTTGCTTTTGAAGCCAAACAAAGTATCTTTAACCTGATCTGTGGACGCCAAAGCGAATTCAAAGAGGGATACATTTGGTTTAACATTATTTTTATAAAAAGAAAATGTATCAGCATCAGGTTCTATACCTGCACTAGATAAAGACGTAAAGTACCGGTTCATTTTGTCAACATCAGCTAAATCAACTGGGATAGATGACCTGGGTGTCTTATTGCCAAAGTTCATAGCTTCTAAATCTTTCCATAGAGTCTTATAGTTCGTACTGTTAATTTTATGTTCCAAATGAATCTTTTTAGCATTATCAGTTGCTAATTTTACTATATTACGTAACTTTTTGTATTCCTCCCATTTCTGATCGCACCTTGATTTCCTATAGGCAGTGAATTTGTCATCTCTAAGTTTCATTAGAAATTTAATGTTATCAGTCAGCCACGGAGCTGGTTTTTTCGTAAACCTTGCCATTCGATAGGGTGCAAATCTGTCAAATAGCTCTAAAACTAATTGATTAAATATATTTAATTTCGTATCTATATCCTGACAATAAACTATCTGCATAAAGTCTACTTCATCCAGAGCAGTCTTAAAAGATTCTTGGTTGATATTTTTGAAATCTCTGTAGCTACGTAGTACAGGTTGTTTGGTTTCTACCTCATATTCAAGGACTATAGATATCAAACTGTGATCAGACAAATTTGGTACATTACATACATCACAAGTACTTGGAATATCATCAGAGCAAAAAAAGAGATCTAGCAACGTTTCGGAGGAGACTCCAAATCTGGTCGGCGTAGCTACTATTTGATGCAAACCAAAATTATTCAACGAATCATCAAATAACTTCACAGCATTACTGTTTTTATCGAGAAAATCAATATTAAAATCGCCAGTGCAAATCATTTTGTCATATCTCGGATATAACAAACTAAGTGAATCTTGAAACTGATTGATAAAATCATAAACGTTACACTTAGGAGGCCGATAAACGACTCCAAAGCAAAAACTCGTCGCTTTAATTTTGAATGTAACCCACAATTGTTCAACTGAAGAGGTGATGTCAATAACGCTGCATCTAATTTTGTTAGTTATATAAATCAGAACACCGCCACCTCTGGAGTCAACTCGATCGTTCCTAAAAAGAGTAAATCCATCCAAAGATATGAGATCATTGTCTACATTTTGATTGAGCCAGGTCTCAGTTAATGCAATAATGTCCCAATCCTGGGAATTGACCACAGTGTTTTTGAAATCGACAAACTTGACTAAAAGCGATCTGATGTTTAATACTGCTATTTTAAGGTTTTTATTTTTATTCATATCAGTAGATAGATTAGCCATAGTCGACTCTTTCTTTTAGGTTTTGTACATAGTTTTGGTACATTGGACAACCTCTAAAATTTGTGGCATGGTCACATTGAATATTTTTTTTCTTTGTTCTGTTATAGTTCAGGCAGTTTATACATTTTGAAACATCAGACTTACAATCCTTTAACGTATGACTTCCCGAGCATTTTGAACATATTATTTCCGTGGATTTGCATTCCTTTGCCGAATGACCGAATGAGTGGCACTTTATACACTTCACAATATGAAGGTGATCGCTTACAAGAGACTTCTTCCATCCTAAGAACACAAAGCCCTCTTGAAGTAAAACTTTCCGCACTGCCGGTGTAACTTCAATGACTATGTTGACACTGTTGAAGTGTTTCAGCTTCGTGACAAATTTTATGTCAGTCTGCTGAATGTTTGCGAAACTATTTAAGGAAATAATATTGTTTACTATGTCCTCAGGCGAATTTAAGCCCTCCAAATTTACATTTCTGACAAGCATGCGAGGATTCAGCTTCCTGGCTTGGGTAATGGAATATTTTGATCCAAGTTTGTTATTGAGACTGGTTTTGAGCGTGTTAAGTGATTTGTCATCTTTGCAGTGAACCGCTACACCATTCTTTATTCGTTTAGTGGAGTTGATGCAAACGTTCAGATTAGCTGGGTTAACAGATGACGTGATTTCTTGGAAAATATTCTTGCTATCAGCATTTTCCACTGCATCTGCCTTGATCAGCAACACAGATGAACTAGCGGTAGATGGTTTCTTTAAAATATCGCTAAATGTGCTTGGATTTGGTTGCAATGCAATTTTTGGTGTCACATAAACATTATTTTCGTAAGACTTCAATAAGGTTTTCTGTAGTTCACTGGAGTACTCCAGTTCCGACATCAATCGCTTTGTAAGCTCCATTTCCCTATTTAGACATTCAACTTCTTTTCGTAAGATACTAGTCTCAGTTTTAGATGAATCACATTTCTTATATAGGAAGCAACGGCAGTCATCACAGACCCAGAGCAGATTTTCACACTCTGATATTATTTTTATCCAGCTGTCTTTGACTGAGACACAAGAAGTGTGGAATTTAGATGCGCAAATACTACAGTTAATTGCTTTAGTACTCACTATAAAATTATTCTCGCATACCTTACACAGCTCGACATCGGGTGCCATGACGAAAACATACACCCAATTTCCCTGAGCTATTTATTAGTACAGCGTGGATGAGGTTTTTGCTTCGTGGAATTTTTGTCAGAGCAAACAAAAAAAAAAAATATAGATGGAGTGCAGACAAAAATAGACCTTAGTGTATAACTACTTATGTAGAAATTGCAATAGATCAAAGACAACAGACGATATTCACATACCTAACTCACACGAAAATGCAGACACTACGCACTTCCACGTATACTGAAGCATAAAATTATTTATTGTCTATGTCCTCTAGAAAAATTAACTACAACGTCCCGCTAGCCGGTCCGTTGTTCTGCTTACCACGACGGTTAGCAGAAGGAACGAACTAATAAACTAGGTGGAAAGACAGAACAACTTTATATGTAACTATATAAAATTTATTAGATTTGTATATTCACCTTTGATATAAATCATTTCTAAAATGTTTCACGTACACCAATCTGGTTATTTATCTCTGAAATATCCCTTAAGAGAAAGAAGATCGCGCTGCTATCTTGCATGCCACGTTCAATTTTAAGGCTTCTTTATTTCACGTATTTCACCCTTATTTTGTTGTTACGTCATATGAGAAATAAATCGCTGATAATCTAACTTTCTAAGTCTCAAATTTTCGTAACTTCTTAAAAAATTATAATAGAAATTGAACGGACCGGTCGAATTGACAAAAACGTGAATATAAAAATTGCGTGTTTGAAAAAAATCACAGAGTAGGTACTATAATACCAGCAGTTAACAACTGTCAGTTTGATACTTCGAGGTGAGTCCATACTAAATATACTAAGTGACATATAAATCCGAACACCCAGTTTAAATGGTTTTATTTTAATAAAAGTTGGTGAATGTATTTATCTTACTGTAAATAACAAGTGAAAAAATGTTCAGCCTTATCAGTTGGACATTCCTGTTTTTATACTGCTTTTTTTTAATTCACTAACGCTCTAAAAATGAATATTTCAGCCGCAGTAAAGAATCAACGTTGGCGGATTTTGGTTCTTGACATCCTTTACGATCGGTTACGATGCCTAGAGTACGGAGACCTGTACGATTTCGTCAACTTAGTGAGTTTGATAGGGGCCGTATAGTGGGACTTCGGGAAGCTGGACTTTCTTTTCGGGCAATTGCAGTTAGAGTGCAAAGAAGTGTAGACACTGTGGTTAGGTGTTGTCAGGCATGGCTTCGAGAAGGCCGTACGCAAAGAGCAAGGGGCACTGGACGCCGCCGTAGAACAACAGACCGAGAAGATCGCCGCCTAAGATTATGGGCCTTAAGGGACCGTTTCTCCACTACCAGGTCCATTGCAAATGAATGGTTTGCAGAACACGGAAGACCTATTGGCATGCGAAGTGTTTACCGACGAATGAGAAGTTTTGGCTTGTTTTCATACCGGCCACACTGGGTCCTCCCTTTAACTCGAGAACACCGACGTAATCGCCTTGAGTGGTGCAGACAACGGTCACTCTGGGATCAGGAATGGAACAGTATTGTCGTTAGTGACGAGTCTCGATTTTGTTTAGGCATGGACGATGGTCGTGCCAGGGTTAGAAGGCCACATGGCGAAAGGAGGAATTCCCAGTTTTTTGTTGAAAGACATGTTCATCACACTGTTGGAGTTATGATTCATCTTTTACCCTATCTTTCCAACAAGATAATGCTCGACCTCATGTTGCAAGAGTCGCAATAGACTTCTTTCAACATAATGATGTCACATTGTTACCATGGCCACCAAGATCTCCCGACTTATCCCCAATTGAGCACGTGTGGGATATGATGGGTAGGAGATTGCTCAATTTGCAACGTCCTCCCAGACTCTAGAAGCACTTCGAGAGGAGTTGGTGGTTGCCTGGAATGAGATACCACAGGAGGACATTGACCACCTGATCAGAAGCATGCCTAGGGGCGTTGGAGAATGCGTAGCACATCAGGGTGCATCCACACATTATTAAAGGTCAAAGGGCTTTAAAGCAGTGCAATCATTTTGAAATTTTTATCATTTACTTATTATGCTTCATTAAATACTTATACAAAATTTTATTAAAATAAAACCATTTAAACTGGGTGTTCGGATTTATATGTCACTTAGTATATATCTAAGTTCCAACAACTGGATATTAACTGAATCTCATAATTGCAATACTAACAATGGATAAAAAAATTATCTTTGAACATGAATTAACAAAATTTGCTTTTCGTCTGACCATCGGAATCTTTATGAAAAGATATGAATAGAAACAATCCAAAAATATACGAGTATGATCCAAATACGGACCTATATGGTTTGTTTTTCAGCTAAAAATATAAAGGGATTAAAATTACATAACGAATGCTCAAGCCATTTTGAAACAGCTTTTAGATTCTTATTCATAACTCCGCCAGCTTAAAATCAATATTTTGATTTCAGTGGCAGTATCACCTACTATTGAATTAACTTAATATACGGAAGAGCTCACAAGGTGAATAAAAAATATTGTATTGGAGTCGAGATTTTTTAGGGCGGCAAACATTCTTCGCCTAACACATATTAGCCATTCATTCGATGCTCGAATTTACTTTGTTTCCTAACCCACAGAACCTCGCAACTATCACCTGTAGCTCTGCCTTCCTCAAAAAATCACGCATCGGCATGCATGCAGCACGCGCTGGCACTATCTACTACTAGAACCATAATCATAAAACTAAAACCGCATCTCGCCCACCCCATGCAACTCCGAATTCTTCCAACAACTACGCTTCAGCATGAACGCCATACGCACTTACTGAAAAGAATAATCTCATCGAGCTAAAACCCACATATCATCTAGCCCACCCCCTGTAACTCCACCATTTTACAAAAACCATGTTTCTGCTCTCATGCCGCACACACTTACGCCTCCTCCAGTATCCTGTACTACTAAAAACAACAATATCATTCAGCTAAAACCTACATTTTATCTCGCCTACCCCCTGTAAAACTCCATCTTATTTCAAAACGTTACAGCAAGCATTCCGCGCGCACTTATGCTCGTTCCAATTACCTCTACTACTAAACAACAACAATCACATTCAGCTTAAACCCACATTACATCTCTCCCCCCGTAACTCCGCCTTCTTTCAAAAACCACGCGTTCTTGTACCGCACGCACTTGTTACGCACCTTCCTCCTTCCTGGTTGCCAGCGTCGCTGCAGCCACGATCGGACAGCGTCGCGATGCACCGCCGGATCGCAGTCCCGTCGCGATGCGTTCCCGTCCGTTCCTGTTCGAGGCGTCCCGACGCCCGACCTAGCACAACACGATCTGTCGTGCGCTTGCCATGGATGCCAGGCTAGCACCCCCTGGTGCGCCAGAAACGCAGGCCGAAGACTGCTCTACTAGAACACTCACTGACATTCACTCATTCTGTCAGATCAGTCGGAAAATGATCCTGATCCCGCTACTTTCTAGGTGGCCATCCATGCATCAGGCTAGCCTATCCCGCATTCTGAAGGGAAAGGGTAACAACCTTCTCGGACAGCCAAGCTGCGATTAAGGCACCAAGTGCCTGCAAGATTACTTGTATTGCAATGCAGGGAGGCTCTGGGTAGTTTAGCAGCTAGGCATCCGGTAACGTTAGCGTGGGTACTGGGACACGCTGGGGTAAGGCGGACGCTCTCGCCAAAGCAGACTAGCGGGCAAGCTTGTTGGTCCTGAGCCAGCCCTAGTGGTGCCTGCGCAAAGAGTCAGGAGGATAACGGAGAAGTGGATTGCTAGACAACACTCTTTGAAATGGAGAAGCATCTCTAGACATCTCCGGCAGAAACGCGAGATCCTCTTAGGGCCTAGTGCCAAGGATGGATGCTTTTACTTATCTATGTCAATCTAAGGTTGTTGGTGGGACTGTTGTCTAGCCATAACTCGATGAGGCGTCACCTGCATGTGATGGGAATGGCCGATGATGCCATGTGTGAGCGCTGCTGGGTAGACAAATAGTCCTCGACGCATGTTCAGTGTAGCTGCGAGGCTTGGAGCTACTCCAGGCAGAATTTACTGGGGTCCAACACGTTGTCGGGTCATACCACGATGAAGTGTCACCTTCATATGATCGAGCTGACTGAGGATTCCGTGTGTGCACGTTCTATGACGCTGTGAGGCACATGGATCCCCAGAATGTTAAGGAGCTGGGACTCAGGGCAATACTCAACTTGAGTGGCAGGTAATGTAGTGGTGCATGAGGGCCCGTATGTGGCCTATCCGCCGGCTTCTGTTGGTGGCCGGTATTCCATTTATTAATTCCTCCACATCCCTTTTCGATGCTAGCACACTCAGTGACATTCACTCTTGACCTTAGCTACAGGATTATAGAGTCCATTCAGAAACTGATCCTCCAGTATACCTCTTTTGTTCTTGAGCATTGCAAGAGCGCATTGAGGCTCTATCCTCTGATTTCGCTTCCTCAATTAGCTCTTCCAACTTGGGTTGAGGTATGAAGCTATAGCTCACACAGCCCAACATTCAATGAGTGTTTTGTGAGGAATGTTGGGAGGTAGTGTGGAGTGGCCTGCGCGGCAACCAGATTTGACTATCTAAGAATTCTTAACAGCCCAACATTCTCTGTATGCATTTTTAAGAGCAATGTTGTTTGTGCGGACATTAGATTTGGGCATCTACGACTTCTTCTTCTTCTGGGGATGTCATGAGGGCAAAGCGCTCAGTCATACTTTTCACACCCTATCAGAGGTTTAGGTTCAAAATTTTATAAATGTGGAATGCTATAAGTTGCTGACTCCAGAATTTAAGACTTGTTTCTATAGATCCAAATGCCTTTTCAATACCCAGTATGTAGATGACCTGGCTAGAACATTCACTACCAATCACTCATCACTATACTCGTATTAGCAGACTTGCATCAGAAAATGATTTAAATATTAGTTCTAGTATCGCAAGTTCCATAAATGCTATGGTACTTTGCATAAATGCTTCTTTGCTCATACTAGAATTTTTCGCCACTATGACACTAGCAAGTTGAAAGCTTCTTAATCAAATGATTTATAAATTGTTCCCTCGGTATTCCTAGTGTCGTAAATGCTAGTTCCAATAAAAACAACCATCATGACATAAAAAATGATCATCTTCTATCCCTGGTTCCACGCTGTTGTGATATGAAAGCGCCATCTTATCACAAAATTCGTCCTCAGATAAAATTGATCACAACAAGTACTTAATTAACTCATCACTCTATCGAAAGCGATATGGAAGCTACATGAAGACAAAGCATAAGAGGTGAAACTGCATAAGGGACGACACTTCTAGCCTCCCGGGCTCGTTCTGATTCCATACTGTCACATTTGTCATAGATTTGAAGTGCATTTAAAATATGGAGCAATAATATTCCTGAACATAACATGAAAATGTTATTCATGATAATAACAATAATAATCATAAATATACTAAGTGACATATAAATCCGAACACCCAGTTTAAATGGTTTTATTTTAATAAAATTTTGTATAAGTACTTAATGAAGCATAATAAGTAAATGATCAAAATTTCAAAATGATTGCACTGCTTTAAAGCCCTTTGACCTTTAATAATGTGTGGATGCACCCTGATATGCTACGCATTCTCCAACGCGCCTAGGCATGCTTCTGATCAGGTGGTCAATGTCCTCCTGTGGTATCTCATTCCAGGCAACCACCAACTCCTCTCGAAGTGCTTCTAGAGTCTGAGGAGGACGTTGCAAATTGAGCAATCTCTTACCCATCATATCCCACACGTGCTCAATTGGGGATAAGTCGGGAGATCTTGGTGGCCATGGTAACAATGTGACGTCATTATGTTGAAAGAAGTCTATTGTGACTCTTGCAACATGTGGTCGGGCATTATCTTGTTGGAAAGTTGGATCTGCCAGGGTGTCAAGATAGGGTAAAAGATGGGGTTCTAGAACTTCGTGGATATAACGCTGCGCGTTCATGTTACATCTGATGAAGATTAAAGGTGACCTGGAACCATAAGCTATAGCTCCCAAAACCATAACTCCAACAGTGTGATGAACATGTCTTTCAACAAAAAACTGTGGATTCCTCCTTTCACCACGTCGCCTTCTAACCCTGGGACGACCATCGTGCATGCCTAAACAAAATCGAGACTCGTCACTAAAGACAATACTGTTCCATTCCTGATCCCAGAGTGACCGTTGTCTGCACCACTCAAGGCGATTAGGTGTTCTCGAGTTAAAGGGAGGACCCAGTGTGGCCGGTATGAAAACAAGCCAAAACTTCTCATTCGTCGGTAAACACTTCGCATGCCAATAGGTCTTCCGTGTTCTGCAAACCATTCATTGGCAATGGACCTGGTAGTGGAGAAACGATCCCTTAAGGCCAATAATCTTAGGCGGCGACCTTCACGGTCTGTTGTTCTACGGCGGCGTCCAGTGCCCCTTGCTCTTTGCGTACGGCCTTCTCGAAGCCATGCCTGACAACACCTAACCACAGTGTCTACACTTCTTTGCACTCTAACTGCAATTGCCCGAAAAGAAAGTCCAGCTTCCCGAAGTCCCACTATACGGTCCCTATCAAACTCACTAAGTTGACGAAATCGTACAGGTCTCCGTACTCTAGGCATCGTAACCGATCGTAAAGGATGTCAAGAACCAAAATCTGCCAACGTTGATTCTTTACTGCGGCTGAAATATTCATTTTTAGAGCGTTAGTGAATTAAAAAAGAGCAGTATAAAAACCGGAATGTCCAACTGATAAGGCTAAAAATTTGTTCACTTGTTATTTACAGTAAGATAAATACATTCACCAACTTTTATTAAAATAAAACCATTTAAACTGGGTGTTCGGATTTATATGTCACTTAGTATAAATACATGCAAAAATGTTCGTTATTTTGTAGACAAAGCCTGACTCTTTTCTGTACATTGTTCACTGCTTAATTTATTTTTCTTGTTCTCAGTATTCCAAACACTGTTGCTATGTTCAATTTGAGGTCTGGTCTGGTATATGAAACAAATGAAATCTGATAATGTCAAGGCATACCTAAGAAATTCTGTTTTTCTGGAATCACTATGGTTTGACAATGTCAATGTATGACATATTTACATTTTTAGAATCATAATTGAGAACTCTATTCATCTGCGTAAAAATCCAATATAGCGTTATTAAGAAAAAATACGAAACGTCATATTGGAATTCTAATAATGGCATCTTGTAGAGGTGGAAAAGTGGCAATGTCAATGTGCAGTTTATTTTGATATACCACTACAACTAGTCAAGAAAAAATTAAAAACGATTTTTGAAATTTCGAAGCTTTCTAGGTGGCATTTTGTTGATTACCTCAATAAGCAACTTTCCCAATCCCAATAGTGAGGGTCGAATTTGAAGCACCCTGTATATGACACAAATTCGCAGTTCTCTCAATCTGCTGTTTCATGTGGGAGACGTTTAGCTATCTTCTAGAAGTATCTCAGCTCTCAAACGTAGATAATTATCGGCAGCCAAGACTACCACTTGTTTAGATCTAGAGCTATAACTCGATATCCCTGCTAGATTCAACAAAAAGCTGTTTGTCAGCTCGCCAAGTCCAACAACTCCCTCTTCTCTCTACTCACAATCACTATTTTAAAATGCATTAAAAAGATCCAACAAATAAATTAGAGCCTCGAAGGAGTGAACGAACCCTGTGCGTTCCGCAAATCAAGCGGCAGTAACCGGGCTATAAGTTTCCCGGAACTGGCCATATCAAATGTAAAACATCAGAGCGACTCCCTGAAAATGTCAAATACAAGTTCTGGGCACAGAGTCCATATGTATTTTGTCATGACAACTATATTAAAGGGGAACACCCGAAAAATGTTCACAAAATTTTGCTAGCTGACTGTACACTGCCAGTTGAGGCACCGTATCAATAACATGAGACTGCGTAAAACATCGTCATGAAGAGAATGTGGAAAGGAAGATCAGAGAGCCTAGCACTTGCTTTGCGACTACTCTATCAATTTATAAGAACGTTGGCCTCTTATGAGCAAGGAAAACTCGCTGGGTCATATCACTATCTTTTTCAATAGTTTGGGGTAGATGACGTTCCAGCCCTGAGAAATGCTGTAATCATGGCTTATATTAAGTACAGAACTGCCTGAAAATTATTATGAATTATTAGGCTAATTTATATCACTCGAAAGTTCAGTACGCTCAATCAGTCGCTGCCACGAGCAGTTCGTTTTAAATAGTTCCTTCTCCTCGGCAGACGAAGTAGTACAATCAATTGGTGCTCAAAGGGGAGTAGAGAGAACTGGGAAAAGCCTCCTCAGGCAGGTTGTTCGCAATTTTAACACCCTTTACGCGGGTCCGAATCCCGTCCCCTGAGAATTAGTCTCAACAAAGGAGCGGTCGTACCAACCTGTTCTAGAGGTACTAAGTTCGACAAAGTAAGGATGGGCGGTAGAAGCATGGTTCTGAGGCGCAAGGCTCGCTGAAATAGCGGTAGAAGAGATCAGAAGCGGAAAAGATACAAGGTGGCAAAGTGAAATTTGAATTAAGCATGCCAAAATGTATGAACATTTCAGCTGCGTGCTGCCGAGAACGCTTTGACGGGGCACCAGCTAGAGCAGCAGCGCCATCTATCGGCGACCACAGCAACTAGAGTCTGGAACCTCGAGAGAATATCACGATTACTACAACCTTGTGGAACTATCAATCAACAAGAAGAGTCAGTTGGTCACCGAAGAGCAGTCGACGCGAGCGCGAACTAAGACTCTGATTTAATGGTTGGAGCTTCTGAATAGTAATAAATTAATTAGTGTATTCGTTCGAAGAAGTAATAAGAAGGATACGGATGGACGTTATAACGCGCTGCTGTGTTTAGTTAGATATACTGTGCCCGGAGTGTCCGGAACGGGACACACTCCCGGAGTCCGGAGTTGTGAGTTCGGGTGCAGCCGAGGTGCATTCACCCCGTATTGATTTTGTGCAATTTCACTTTTATTTTGTTTTCACGGAGCGGCCAAATGTTATATCGTTGTTGTGCTGACGGAGATACGCTCTGCTTATCCAGGATTATCTTTCCTATTCAAGTTAAAATAATTTGGTCATATGATGGAAGAGGGGCCAACCCTCAAAATTCAGATTATGAGATTTCGAAGTGGGTCGAAAAAATATAATTTATTTATAATTATTATATTTTTTTTTGACCAAAATCGACAGTATATAGTCTTTCCGTGATTTTTCTGTCATGTAATATATAGTTATGTATCAGTCTACAGTCGTTCATTTCCATCTATAGTAGGCAAAGCTGTTATAGTGTGCTTTAAATTTTTTAATCCCATTTCAAGTTGCTCACTATCATTCCTTTTGATTTTTAAAGTAAAGCCTTCTATGACTGAGTGGAGGAATATTGAAGACAACAAACATTGCAGACCCTTTTAACTCCACACTTCTAATACAGCGGACTTATTCAAAGTCTGTTTTCTTCAGGCGTGCTTCTGTATACTTATGCTTAGAGCTTCTGCTTAATTCAAGCCTGAAGGCTCACTCATCGCTTTATTTAAATATTCGCATTAGCCAGTCCTATCTCTTTCGGTTCTTACTCTTGGCGCCCATCGAAAACACACTGGTTCAACTTTTGGTATTGCTTCTATTCAAACTAATATGCTCATTCACCATATTTTTAATAACGAATCTATAATATGTATCCATGAGAGCTAAATAATTTGATGCCAATTCTCATAGCCGCTAAAATTTCTTAAAGTTCTTTAACTTCATCTAGTATTCAAGCCAATATTATCCCATGCTAAACGGTTCATCAAATGTCATTGAATACCAGAAAATTCTACAAAACATAAAACGTGTTCAAAAACACAATGTAAAGCTCAAAATGTGTGTATAAGACACTGAACAAATTATATTTCGGCATAAAAAAGCATCAGAAAAACATTACGAAGTCTCGCTTGAATATTTAACAACTTCAGGCATTCCTGGATTAAAATAAGTCAACATCAATAAATCTAAGGTAGTAGTAGCTAGGAGTTAATTAAAGGCATTTATATATTCCACATACGCTTTGAAATATCACACAATTTACATAGTACAGAAGTTTTTAACGTCAATTGTAAGAGACAAATCTGCTTCGCGATTCCTTGGAGCAAGAAAACGTAAATTCTATCTGAATATCCAAAATTTCCCCCCGGCGCCCGATGTAAACAAACGAAGCTCGGGGTCAACGACCTCCGCAGCGGTTTTGGGAGGAGAAAGCTCCAAAGTTTCGCAAAGCTGCACGCTTTACACAGAGAATGGATTTCGTAGAGACGGTCAATAAGTGCGTTAAAGTTTGTTATTGACTATTTTACATTGCATTTATCAAGATTTATTTTGTTTATTTGGATTTGAATTCGTAGGTACTCGTATCTTGTTTTTACATCTGTCTCTGCAATGTAGGCCTTTGTCCATAAGGAATTTAATTGCTCTGGACTACTGAGGTATTTAGGCTTAGTTGAACTTTAGAGGTTATATATATATATATATATATAACAAAATTTTGTCGAAGTACCCAACAAAAGGCGGAAGCTTTAATTTTTCACCTAACTGGTCCAGACGACAATGATCACGACTCAAGTTATATATATATATCACCTCAGTTTTAACTCCAATTATAATAATTTCTGAGTATATTTGACATTCAAGACCTATTTTATATAGATAGCTTTACCACATATGTCTAATGACTTAATCGAGTAATATTTCAGTAATAAATCAAATTCGTCATCAGAAATGTAACCCTTTCAATTGTTACTGCTGGAAATTTGAATTTCCCATGTTTAACTATTTTTGTTTAACTATACTAAGTGACATATAAATCCGAACACCCAGTTTAAATGGTTTTATTTTAATAAAAGTTGGTGAATGTATTTATCTTACTGTAAATAACAAGTGAAAAAATTTTCAGCTTATCAGTTGGACATTCCGGTTTTTATACTGTTTTTTTTTAATTCACTAACGCTCTAAAAATGAATATTTCAGCCGCAGTAAAGAATCAACGTTGGCGGATTTTGGTTCTTGACATCCTTTACGATCGGTTACGATGCCTAGAGTACGGAGACCTGTACGATTTCGTCAACTTAGTGAGTTTGATAGGGGCCGTATAGTGGGACTTCGGGAAGCTGGACTTTCTTTTCGGGCAATTGCAGTTAGAGTGCAAAGAAGTGTAGACACTGTGGTTAGATGTTGTCGGGCATGGCTTCGAGAAGGCCGTACGCAAAGAGCAAGGGGCACTGGACGCCGCCGTAGAACAACAGACCGTGAAGATCGCCGCCTAAGATTATTGGCCTTAAGGGACCGTTTCTCCACTACCAGGTCCATTGCAAATGAATGGTTTGCAGAACACGGAAGACCTATTGGCATGCGAAGTGTTTACCGACGAATGAGAAGTTTTGGCTTGTTTTCATACCGGCCACACTGGGTCCTCCCTTTAACTCGAGAACACCGACGTAATCGCCCTGAGTGGTGCAGACAACGGTCACT
Organism: Acanthoscelides obtectus; assembly: GCA_963669975.1. Lineage (NCBI taxonomy): Eukaryota > Metazoa > Arthropoda > Insecta > Coleoptera > Chrysomelidae > Acanthoscelides > Acanthoscelides obtectus. The sequence continues at coordinate 90,197,215 of CAVLJG010000007.1, read as the reverse complement.
CTGGGATCAGGAATGGAACAGTATTGTCTTTAGTGACGAGTCTCGATTTTGTTTAGGCATGCACGATGGTCGTGCCAGGGTTAGAAGGCGACGTGGTGAAAGGTACAACAAGATTATGCCTGACCACATGTTGCAAGAGCCACAATAGACTTCTTTCAACATAATGATGTCACATTGTTACCATGGTCACCAAGATCTCCCGACTTATCCCCAATTGAGCACGTGTGGGATATGATGGGTTGGAGATTGCTCAATTTGCAACGTCCTCCTCAGACTCTAGAAGCACTTCGAGAGGAGTTGGTGGTTGCCTGGAATGAGATACCACAGGAGGACATTGACCACCCGATCAGAAGCATGCCTAGGCGCGTTGGAGAATGCGTATCACATCAGGGTGCATCCACACATTATTAAAGGTCAAAGGGCTTTAAAGCAGTGCAATCATTTTGAAATTTTTATCATTTACTTATTATGCTTCATTAAGTACTTATACAAAATTTTATTAAAATAAAACCATTTAAACTGGGTGTTCGGATTTATATGTCACTTAGTATAGTTGTTAAATCACGCCAGTAATAGCTGCTATCGAACAATTGATACTATTGGAAAATGAAAACTGGCTTCATATACAACCAGTTGTTTAGGAAAAAATTACGTCAAGTAACTCAACTCAGCACATCCTACGAAAAGCTGTCGTCAGTTTATAAAGGACTACGTTCGACACAAGTTAAACCCCCTGAAAAAAATAAGACAATGTTAAATGGATCAAGTCATTCACAAACATCCACAGAAATCTGTCAACGTTGCTATAATCCACCACGTTTCTTGTCCATTCTTGTCAATTTTTCTGACAAATGATTATGAACTACAAAGCTCTTTCGTCCTTCAAAAAAACATAAAATCCCATTTTCGAGATTTTTATGATTTCAGTAATTCCTCGCCAATAATAAAAACCATCCTGAAACTATGTTTCTGTGTATTTTTCGAATTCGTCATTACATTGGAGAAAATACATTTGCAAAATATTGTGATACTCTTAGGACATATCGATTCTTCCGAAAGCGGAACCTAATCTCAAAGGGTGTGTTCGCCAAAAATTTGACAATTGAATCGGTCGTTATGAAGAGAATAGGGGGTTTTGGAGTAACGCAGAGCGCGAAGGAGAGGAGGAGGAGTATTCTGGCAGGAATCGATCGAATTTTCCTGACTTGCGTGCTGGTTACCATGGAAAGTGTTGGGCCAGGTCACGAGGGGTCAAAACCCGGACCTTCCGCATTAATGTCGCTCACCACCGAATCTACTGATACTGGTCGTTCACCCCAGCGTACGGTTTGTTTACATGACGTTATGGGCGTTTATACTTTTGATAGCTATGTGAAGAAGTCATTCCTTATTTTTTCTTACTCTCCTGACATTCTGACTAAGTACGGACTAAAGCTAGATTCGAGTTTGAAAAAGCTAAAGAGATTAGCAGCAAAATCCCGTACACTCCAAGAAAAAACCAAAGTTAAAGCTGCGTATCATATTATACAAATTTCAAACTTAGGAAAATCATTCTAAATCGTCATTTTGTATTACTCTAAATCGTATGGAGTAACGGAACTTTTTTTGCAAGATGGTATGAGGAGCAGGGAGACACAGGGCTTCGGTCACCGAAACCTGGAATTCTGTAACACCGAAGCAACCGCGCAGGCAGAAGCCTACATGCCAGGGTACCGCAGCTATTTTGTTAATATGATTTTTGAACTTCCCAAAGTTAGAACTGGGAAAAGCATCCTCATGCAGGTTATTCTACAATCTCTATACCTTAGGAACAATTGAGCGGTCGTATCGGCCAGTTCAATTTCTGCTTACCACGTCAACAGGCGAGGAAGTATTCGCGAAAAATTTCGAGAATAAGACATGTTTCTTGGCTCTCAAGGACAAAAAAGCATTGTAGTTTTTGAATATAGGCGGCAGAACGAGGTGCAAACAAAAAAAATAAAAACCTTCGTTTTTGGACTTTTCTGAAGCTCCTGATCATTCGGATATTTTCCGTAGATCAAATTTCCTAGTTCGCAGCGTTATCAAATGAATGGGAACTGTGAGACTGTTCGGCACAGTCGATCCATTTAATTTTGTTTTACATGCCGAACGTAATTCCACCTGACGCCATTTTTAATATACTATGCAAGTTCTATTATCTAAACATTCCGGAATCTTGTAACATTCAACTTCGCCTTTGTACTTATTGTAGTAGTAGTAGTAGTAGAGTATGAATTGATAGTAGCCGCATCATAGCCAACTGGATAGTGTAGGTCAGTATGTGCGTTTTTAGGGCAAAAGGCCACCGTGGATATCGCGTCGCAATGGTCGCATAGTCGACTTGCGTTAGTGCGAAAGCTACTCGTGCTGTCCGCCGATTGGTCGTCATCGATACTGACCCGATTTGAGTCCACTCGACGTAGCGCCTGCCTTCAGTCGAGGTCGGCCGTCGCTCATGTAACACTGCTATGCGTCAATCAAACGAGACTTGAATTCATTTCTTTTGTCAACAGATTTAGTTCCTTCAAAAGTAACCCTGGTATGGCGCTGTATTTGGGCTTGCTAGAAAGACTTGCCAGGCCCTTAAAGCATTGGTAGCAATCTTAGAAGGTACTTTGTAATTATGGTTATGAATTGACGGTTCGATGCTCTATGGTTTACAAATCCTGCGTCATACTTTTTGTAAGTATAACTGTTAGGTACACCATTATAGGCTTTAAGTCTGTTTTGAGATTGCCATGTTACAGAATAATCTTGGGTACACGTCTATAATGGCAGCGGAACTACTCGTCATGAATCAGAATCAACTCCGTATATTAACAGGATTTCAATGGATTTAAAAATACAGAAATAGAGCAGCATGTCTATGGAAAATCTTCATTGAAATGTCAACATTGAGGTCAAGAATTGGTACACTGGTAGAATGCGTGGTTCTCACTCTAACAAAATTGTGAAACTTGCAGTAAAGCAACCCCTATCAAAGCTTACTCGGCCTTCAGCTGTGAAACACAAAAAAATATTATGCATAAAATATACTAAGTGACATATAAATCCGAACACCTAGTTTAAATGGTTTTATTTTAATAAAAGTTGCCTTATCAGCCTTATCAGTTGGACATTCCGGTTTTTATACTGCTTTTTTTAATTCACTAACGCTCTAAAATTGAATATTTCAGCCGCAGTAAAGAATCAACGTTGGCGGATTTTGGTTCTTGACATCCTTTACGATCGGTTACGATGCCTAGAGTACGGAGACCTGTACGATTTCGTCAACTTAGTGAGTTTGATAGGGGCCGTATAGTGGGACTTCGGGAAGCTGGACTTTCTTTTCGGGCAATTGCAGTTAGAGTGCAAAGAAGTGTAGACACTGTGGTTAGGTGTTGTCAGGCATGGCTTCGAGAAGGCCGTACGCAAAGAGCAAGGGGCACTGGACGCCGCCGTAGAACAACAGACCGTGAGGATCGCCGCCTAAGATTATTGGCCTAAAGGGACCGTTTCTCCACTACCAGGTCCATTGCAAATGAATGGTTTGCAGAACACGGAAGACCTATTGGCATGCGAAGTGTTTACCGACAAATGAGAAGTTTTGGCTTGTTTTCATACCGGCCACACTGGGGCCTCCCTTTAACTCGAGAACACCGACGTAATTGCCTTGAGTGGTGCAGACAACGGTCACTCTGGGATCAGGAATGGAACAGTATTGTCTTTAGTGACGAGTCTCGATTTTGTTTAGGCATGCACGATGGTCGTGCCAGGGTTAGAAGGCGACGTGGTGAAAGGAGGTATCCACAGTTTTTTGTTGAAAGACATGTTCATCACACTGTTGGAGTTATGGTTTGGGGTGCTATAGCTTATGGTTCCAGGTCACCTTTAATCTTCATCAGAGGTAACATGAACGCGCAGCGTTATATCCACGAAGTTCTAGAACCCCATCTTTTAACCTATCTTGACACCCTGGCAGATCCAACTTTCCAACAAGATAATGCCCGACCACATGTTGCAAGAGTCACAATAGACTTCTTTCAACATAATGATGTCACATTGTTACCATGGCCACCAAGATCTCCCTACTTATCCCCAATTGAGCACGTGGGATATGATGGGTAGGAGATTGCTCAATTTGCAACGTCCTCCTCAGACTCTAGAAGCACTTCGAGAGGAGTTGGTGGTTGCCTGGAATGAGATACCACAGGAGGACATTGACCACCTGATCAGAAGCATGTCTAGGCGCGTTGGAGAATGCGTAGCACATTAGGGTGCATCCACACATTATTAAAGGTCAAAGGGCTTTAAAGCAGTGCAATCATTTTGAAATTTTTATCATTTACTTATTATGCTTCGTTAAGTACTTATACAAAATTTTATTAAAATAAAACCATTTAAACTGGGTGTTCGGATTTATATGTCACTTGGTATAATATCCAGCTTCATCGTGATCTCAACCTCGAGACCAAGAGCTCGTTGACCGACAGACTGCATAAACCCTATTTTAAAATCATAAAGCTGCATCCTCAAAATCAACTGTGTCCTTGGCCATCAGCTTTCAAAGACAAACTAATACCCAGCTTCATTGGGATGTTAACATTAAGACTAAGATAATCCCCAAGGTTTGTCTGGCCAGACCGCATGAAAACCACAGGATAAGTTACATTGAGAATAAGTGTTTGTTAGCCTAGTCACTGAGTGGTCCCCACTTTAAAGTGCAGCTCCTAGCTATCAACAGAATCAGGTCTGCACAGGGTCATCAGCTGTCAAGAGCCAGAAAACTACCCATCTTCATCGAGAACCCTATTTTAGGCTCCTAAGGCTACCTCATCAAAGTCGATCCTGTATTGGCTATCAGCTGCCAAAAAAAAAGAATGCCCGGGTTATCAACATTGAGATCACCAGTTTGTTGAGCGACATGCTATTTAACGTCCTAAAGCGACCTCATCAAAATCAACCCAGCCTTGGCCGTCAGCTGTCAAAAACAAAATAACATCCAGCTTCATTGGGATGTCAATATTAAAACTAAAAGCTCGTTGACCAACACACTGCGTGATCCCAATTCTGAGATAATAAAACTACATTGCCAAAATCAACCCTGTCATTGGCAGTTAGCTATCAAAAACAAAAGAATGTCCAGCTTCATCGTGACATTAAAACGTTGACCCAAATACTGCGTGAGCCCAATTTTAAGTTCCTAAGGCTACATCACCAAAATCAGCCCTGTCCTTGGCCATCAGCTGTCAAAACACAAGAATACTCAGCTTCAGCGGGATGTCAACATTGAGCCCAAGAGTTCGTTGACCGACACACTGCATGAATCCCCACTCCAGGCGCAGCTCCTACCTGTCTACTGTGCCGATACATCGTTGCCGTTCTCCGTGAAACCGTTCCGTATTTGCGATAATAGTGCGATGACCTTCTTTCTGGCATATTGTTGCATTCTGTCGGCTGCGAAGAAAATGTTGGTTTATGTTTATGGTGGTCTACGCATCAAGTGGAACAGGGACGTAGATAGAAAAATGTTAAGACTGGTAACTTTGGCGTTGTTGGTGAACATAATCGCCAGTTGATAGCACGATGATATAAATCACATTGAGTAACGGCTTCAAAATAATGATTGAGAATTTTTAGAAGAATTGTATGTTTTCTCTTCAAAAAGTTTTTGGGGCAGGTTCACAGCTGATCCGCGCGCGGAGCTTCGATCCTTGGACCCGATCGCGTCGCCGGTAAGCAAAACAAATGCGTTGCGCTGGAACAGTTTTGCATTGTCGTTGCATCGGACCCGATTGGATTGAGATATCGGATTCAGTCCGACCGGTTCCACTGCATGATTCGTTATATCCGAAAGGGTCAGACCAAAATGCACAACTCTCTAACATGCGTGTCTGCTACAATTTATAATAACACTGATCAACAGCCAAAAAATATCCTAAATAAAATCAACAAAATATTACTATTTTTAATGTGCTAAAGCCGGAATGAAACTTATTTTTTCAATATCAGTTCAAGTTTTAGAGATACGGTAATTATATGTGTCCCTGCTGTGACAGTGTTAATATACTGTAATTCACCAGAATGCACGTGCTACATTTTTATATTCGGCCAGGAAAGATGATGTAATCGGCATGATTGTGTTACGTTATACATACGTGTACATTATATTGTTTTATATTAGCCATTTTTTCCTCAGTTGGCTGACAGCGTTCATGCAAGATGTCTCGAAAGTGTGTAAACAATCCAGATCAGTTTTGTTACGTGTGTGATGATGTGACTTTTGCGTCTCAGAGACGGTCTATTACTCCACTAATAACAAAGGCATATCAGCTTTATTTCGGTTGTAAACTAGGTGATCAAGACAAACAGTGGGCACCCCACATCTGCTGTAATACATGTGCTTCAAGTCTGAGGAGCTGGTTAAATGGCAAAAAACGGTCTATGCGCTTTGCTGTCCCAATAGTTTGGAGAGAGCCTACAAATCATATTAATGATTGTTACTTTTGCATGGTAGCTTGTGTTGGACAAGCCACAGGTATGTCCAAGAAAAAAAAATCGGTTATTAACTACCCAAACATACCATTTGCGATGAGACCTGTGCCTCACAGTGACGAAAATCCTATTCCAAAACCCAAAGAATCCTACACTTGCGAATCAGAAAAAGAATCAGAGTGATTCGTCAGGAAGAAGATATGCCATCAACGTCAAGAGATCCTGATTTTATACCGAGCACGTCATGCCACCAATCGCACAAAATAACACAGTCAGAATTAAATGATCTTGTAAGAGATTTAGAACTTCCAAAATGTAAGGCAGAGTTACTTGGATCAAGACTGCAGCAGTGGAACTTGTTAGAAAACGATGTTTCGGTATGTGTTTTTCGTAAACGCCACAAAGACTTAGAACCATTTTTCAATATGGAGAATAACTTGGTTTTCTGCAGTAACATTAACGGCTTACTGGCGGCTTTAAATACAAACTATAACCCAGAAGAATGGAGATTGTTTATAGACAGTTCAACATTGGGTTTAAAGGCAGTGTTATTGCATATTGGAAATATTTTACCATCTCTTCCTGTAGGGTATGCAGTTCACATGAAAGAATCAGATGACAATATGAAGTACCTATTGACATGCATAAAATACGATGAGCACCAATGGCATATTTGTGGCGATTTGAAAGTTGTTGCACTTTTACTTGGGCTGCAGCTAGGCTACACAAAGTTTTGCTGTTTTTTGTGTGAATGGGACAGTCGGGCAAAGGCACTTCATTACACCAGACAAAACTGGCCTGTTCGTCAATTCCTACAGCCAGGTCAAAAAAATGTACAGCATATGCCATTAGTAGATTCGAAAAAAAATTTATTACCACCACTGCATATCAAGTTGGGCCTAATGAAAAACTTTGTCAAGGCATTAGATAGAGATGGGTCAGCTTTTCAATACCTGCGTCAGAAATTTCCAAGACTAAGTGAGGCAAAGGTTAAAGAAGGTATTTTTGTTGGGCCACAGATTCGAAATATTTTGAAAGATACACAGTTTGAAAACACTTTAACAGGTATTGAAAAAACTGCTTGGATTGATTTCCGTCTGGTGGTCACTAATTTCTTGGGAAATAGAAAAGCTGACAACTATAAAACCCTTGTCAAAAATATGCTGTCATCGTATTAAAAGATAGGCTGTAATATGTCTCTTGAGATACATTTCCTACACTCACACCTGGACTTTCTTCCTGACAATTGCGGAGCCGTAAGTGATGAGCACGGCGAACGTTTTCATCAGGATATTTCAACAATGGAAAAAAGGTACCAGCGAAAGTGGAATCCTTCCATGCTTGCAGACTACTGTTGGACTCTTGGTAGAGATGCTCCAGAAACGATCCATAAAAGAACAGCAAAAAGACAGCGCATATAGTGATACTTATAAGTATATGAATCGTGTTACTTTTTTTAATATATCCTTAAAAATAAAAAGTTTTTTTTCTAAACTGCAACTAATTTTTTTATTTCAAAGTCATTTTTGGATTCAGCGCCCCAAAATTAACAAAGAAGTGCACTTTTTCCCACAAGATACAATTAAAAAACTAAAATTTGTTGTCCAGTGAATGGGGGAGACTAGAATGGGCTTCTCCGGGCTACAGTTATAGCCAAAGGGAAGACATGAGTACCTTGGACACAATCAAATAAGGAAACATGAAGCAAGCGACACTCTTGACGTGACAAAAATTTGACACCAGAATAAGGGATCGAACGGAATATCAAAGGCAGAACCTTCAAGAGGTAATTACCTGGTACACAGACGGGTCGAAAACCGAACAAGGAAAGTACCACTTGGAAGACCCACCTCTATTTTCCAGACAGAAGTGTATGCCTCTTGCATTGCGCAGGAGTAAATAATAAGCGATAAAAAGGATCGTCATATATACTGATAGTTTGACGTCACTCAGAGTGTTAGCAAGTCTCAGAGTAACATCTGCACTGATCTCAGAATGCCAGCAAGAACTGAACTTAGTGCTGGAATACAACAATGTTACTTCGATGTGGGTGCCAGGGCATTTAGCTAACGCAGGCAATGAAAGGGTGGATAATCTCGCAAGGAAAGGATTATCCACACCCTTTATAGGCCCAAAACCTCCCTTGGAGGTGCCAAAAAGCACAACAAGGAACCAAGTCAAAGAATAAGTAGGAAAGCAGGAACATTGGCACTCAGTGACTAAATGCAGGCATTAGAAGCAGTTTATCTCGGGACCATGTCCAGATATGGCTGCGAAACTGCTGCTGTTAGCAGGACACAATGGCTTGAGGGAACATCTGTGCTGTATGATAGAGACCTAACACAGCCCTGGCGGTATCACACTTCTTAAGCGAGTGCGAGGCTCTGGGTCACAAAAGGCATCAACTCTTTGCGAACCAAAATTAGATCAATACCGGAAAGGATTGGGCACTGTAAATTCGAGAAGCAAGGTGCAAAATAAACTCAAGAGGCTGCAGTTCCATCGAGGACTTTGGCTCACGAACAGAAAAAAAACCAAACGTGTTTTTCTCTCTTTCTCACTAGTATACACTAAGTACGGGGCCTCAATGATTCTCTGCCGATCCTGTATATGGAACAAACAAACGCATGGAGAGAAACGACTGTAGGCAAGTCAAAAGGTGTCTGAGTTTGATGATTGATTGATATCTAAGTAATACATATAGAGGAATGATCGAACTTCTGGACGTTCATTAGGATCAGGGGCATATTCAGGACAGAGCTAGCTATAACTTAAAAACATGCGATCTATACTACAACTATTTAAAACTGTAATGACTCATACGCGTGATCAACACGTGATCAGAGCTCGATCCCGGCTTCCTTCCAGTACAGCCGTATAGCGTACGACATATGTCGTTTCTGTGGCTTTGCGGTGGTCAACAGCACAGACAGAGATGGAAACAATGGCTGATTGTTCTCCGCCGGTAGAACCAATGAAATCAAAGACGCGCCTCGACCGGCAGACTCATAGGCGTCGGCAACGCATTGGAACGTGTTTCGTTGAGCGATCGCATATTGTGTGTTTTTATAAGAATTGTTGTGTGATTGTTATTGTTGTGGTTTCTGTGGTTACTATTTTGGTTATACTTAACAAATGGCACGAGTGGAAGTACTGAAAGCCAGAGAACAAGTAGACGGCTTCGTGAAGCACTGAAAAGGGACGCGAAAGAAATCGTGCTCAACGTGTCAATTATCTGAACAGAACTATGTCGCAGGGAGATGCACTCGCGCGTTGTGAAAGTATGACAGGCGTTCCAGAGTGGACTATTCGCAGGGTGGTGCATGAAAAGAAGAAAACTGGAGCTAAGGCGAACCGTACATTCATTCTTCTTTAGGAATGAGATACCAACTCTCAAGGCTGTACATGCAGCGATCAAGGAAAATGAAATTATACCCCAAATGAGCGTCGAGGTAATGAGGAAATCCCTGCACGAAATTAATTCTCGTTACGAAACGCGTAATCGGAAGTCAGTATTGATAGAGAGACCTGAAATAGTCGCCTGGCGTCGAAAATACCTACGCGAAATGATTGAATATAGGCGACACAGCAGAAAAATCTATTATTTGGACGAGACATGGGTAAATGCAGGTCACACAGTTAAAAAAACCTGGACAGACAAAAACGTGGTGAGTAACCGACAAGCAAGCGTTGAAGGTTTGTCAACAGGTCTTCGTGAACCGTCAGGGAAAGGTCAAAGATTGATCGTAACTCATATTGGTAGCGATAGTGGCTTTTTAGAAGAGTGTGACTTGATTTTCGTCTCTAAGAAAGGAGGTGATTACCATGACGAAATGAATGCCAGCTGCTTCGAGAGCTGGTTTTAAGAGGTGCTTCAGCGAGTTGAGCCCAACTCTGTGATCGTCATGGATAATGCTTCCTACCATAGTCGTCGAGCCGAACGTGTACCGACTATGGGATCTCGAAAAAGTGACTTGCAGCAATGGTTGCGCGAAAAAGGAATCCCGTTTGACGATTCATGTGTGAAAGCGGAATTGTATGAAAAAATTAAACAGCACAAACCTGCGAACATTAGTTACGTGACTGATGAGATGGCCCGTCAATGTGGTGTCACTGTGCTGCGGTTACCGCCCTACCACTGTGAACTGAACCCAATAGAGCTCATCTGGGTTCAAGTGAAGGGTTATATTGTGCGCCATAACACAACCTTCAAATTACCAGACGTTAAGGTTTTACTTGAGACTTCCATACAGCTAGTAACGCCCGAAGCTTGGCAGAATGCTATCCGTCATGTTGTGAAGGAAGAAACAAAAGCGATAGCGACAGTTTATTACTGTCAGATGTAAGTGGAAGCGACGATGAATAAAGGTAATTCCCAAATTTTTGACTTACAATATGTTTCAAACCACTCTTTATTAAGCATGTGACAAATCTAGTTCACCCATGTTAAACATTCATACCCCGCCTATGAACAGCCGACTACTGGTAGTTAAGTGATGTTCACGTGAACATCGATGAGTCATTACAGTTTTAGATAGTTATAGTAAAAACGATTTACTCTGCGTTATTCAGTATACAAATGTTTCCATTATTACATAGCCTTGGAATATAGGTAGGTATAGGGGCGGATCTACAGAATATTTTTCAGAATATTATGAATGTAAAATAACTTGCTCAAAAAAGTGCTGGGGAAAAAGGGATCAGGATTCATGTTCCGAAGATTTTAGTTTCCGGAGAGGGGGGTATCGGCGGCTGAAATTTGAAGAAAGGGCGGTTCAAAATAGAAGAGCAAGGGTGATCGTCTGCAAATTGTAAGCTCGAATATTTGGAGCCAGCCCTTGATCCGCCCCTGATCGTGGAATATTGGAATAACCTATATTCTTCTGAATTTGAAAATCTGGAGTCTGGAACGTTGAAGTGTTCTACGAATACTGCAAATACTGTAGATATTCATCGTAACACAGCGAAATTTGTGTACATGACCATATCGGGTTTATCTCTATACATTTAGTACCTGAACTTTGGCAACGTTCGGCGCAGACATTTCCAATAACGTCTCTATAATGCATCAAACTAAATGATTGGGTTCTGCATATAAACTATAAAGGCAATACAGGGTATAAATCAGGACAGAATTAAATTGAAAATGCTCTATCTCTAAAGATTGCAATCACCATGTGGGAAAAAATGTCGAAATTGGGCGCCGTAATTTCATACAAATATCAACATTTTCATACAGTTTGCGTGATACAAGTAATGGCCAAATGATAAATGGTTACCTTTCTCAGATACTTCTTAATTGTAGGAATATATTACAGTATTTTTATATCGAAGCAACCACGTAGGCAGAAGCCTAAATTCACAGACACCACACCACGTTTTTTGAACTGCGTAATGTAAGAAGAACTCGGAAAAGCGTCCTCCGGTAGATTGTTAGACGATCTCGATACTCTAGTAACAAAGGAGCGGTCGTTTCGTCCAGTTCTCCACAAATAAAGGCGCAATTCCCGATGATATTTTCGTTTAAGTGTATTTAAAATCCTGTCATTTTGAAAATGAGAAATTATTCATCGTGATTCAGAAACAATGTCAACGTTTCTAGCGTACATCAAAAAATATAATAAAAAGTTATTTTAAACATAGATTTAGGGTGTTGAAGACTTCTGTGCCACTGATAAGGCTGAATGACGGATTACACACATAGAATTGAGTAGCTCATTCACAATGCAATAGATGTGTGTTTTTCGTCTACAGCGATCGAAATTTCTCATTTTATACCTCACTGGTGTACCCAGACATTCTTGTATATCTTTGCGATACTGTAACTTCTTCATGTACATAATTTTTAGTCAATGCCTTGGTCCATTCCAAAAATATAATTTTTCTTTCAATTTCTACTCCATTAATTTGTATCTCTAAAAGAGCATTTTAAGTCCAAAATGTATATGAAATTGTTTTGTTACTTTTGGAACTACTTTCATATCGCCACCACTTTGTTATCTTAGTTATCTGGTCAGGATACTCAGTTCTGAACTAGTTACATTACCTACCTACCCTTATCAAAGCTTTCAGAAATGTCAACATTTCTAACAATCACTATATGTATTTATAGCAGGTAACCCAAGTTAGGTAGATTATTGTTATTATTGTCCTTTACCCAGCCATTTTCCGACAAACGACTCTTTACACAAGGGATTAGCACGAGCGGTACCTTTAAACCTGTAAAACCAAAATTTCGAGAGGTAGAGCAGCTGGTAACACACAATTATGGACAATTTCAAGTACGTAAAAGCTTAGGGCATAAACAAAAGTGAATTATCATAATTGGCCTGTGCCCAAGATAAAACAGATGCCAGGCAAACGTTGGTGGCCAAAGATAACAGGGACTAAGACAAAGTGATACACTTCGAAGGCCTTTCATAATGCACAACTACTAGAATATTGTTATGATCGTTTACAAGATGTTATCAACCTCTGAATCATATAACTAAACATGCTAATTTAGTCTGTCTGATCACAGACAGCGACGCATCAACAGCTGTTTCGTGCTTTTTGGTGGCTCGGTCTAGGCTGATGGTCTCTGGGCATAGCAGCTAACTTCTAGCAGAGACATGAGGTATATCAAAATAAGACTGCATAGAGCGCCATCTATCACCAGAATCGACCACTGCAACAGTGTATAGCAGCTACTGGAACTGTAGAGATCTAAGTTCGTGTTTGATAGCCCAGTCACCACTGAGTAGATGTATGCTACGAAATCTTATCTAGCATCTAATGTCCAATCCAAGCGCTAGAAGTACTGATTTCCAAAAGACATACACCTTATCTAGTATTTAAAAAGGTCGAAACAGGCATTGTGAAACTAGTCCTTAGTTTTTGGCTATTGTAAAGATGCCCTATTTGTTTTGTCACTTGACAGAGGTTTTTCGAGTATCAAAGGTGTCTTTTTCTGATCTGGAAGGAAGATACGAAAGGAAGAAGGTTTGAAGTTAGCAAGGAAATAAAGAGGCGTCAGATCGAATAAGATTGCCTTTCTATTAAGTATTATTTTTGAAAAATCTCCTGTTGGTGTAAGCCAAGACTGTCAAAGCAAATATACTAAGTGACATATAAATCCGAACACCCAGTTTAAATAGTTTTATTTTAATAAAAGTTGGTGAATGTATTTATCTTACTGTAAATAACAAGTGAAAAAATTTTCAGCCTTATCAGTTGGACATTCCGGTTTTTATACTGCTTTTTTTTAATTCACTAACGCTCTAAAAATGAATATTTCAGCCGCAGTAAAGAATCAACGTTGGCGGATTTTGGTTCTTGACATCCTTTACGATCGGTTACGATGCCTAGAGTACGGAGACCTGTACGATTTCGTCAACTTAGTGAGTTTGATAGGGGCCGTATAGTGGGACTTCGGGAAGCTGGACTTTATTTTCGGGCAATTGCAGTTAGAGTGCAAAGAAGTGTAGACACTGTGGTTAGGTGTTGTCAGGCATGGCTTCGAGAAGGCCGTACGCAAAGAGCAAGGGGCACTGGACGCCGCCGTAGAACAACAGACCGTGAAGATCGCCGCCTAAGATTATTGGCCTTAAGGGAGCGTTTCTCCACTACCCGGTCCATTGCAAATGAATGGTTTGCAGAACATGGAAGACCTATTGTCATGCGAAGTGTTTACTGACGAATGAGAACTTTTGGCTTGTTTTCATACCGACCACACTGGGTCCTCCCTTTAACTCGAGAACACCGACGTAATCGCCTTGAGTGGTGCAGACAACGGTCACTCTGGGATCAGGAATGAAATAGTATTGTCTTTAGTGACGAGTCTCGATTTTGTTTAGGCATGCACGATGGTCGTGCGAGGGTTAGAAGGCGACGTGGTGAAAGGAGGAATCCACAGTTTTTTGTTGAAAGACATGTTCATCACACTGTTGGAGTTATGGTTTGGGGTGCTATAGCTTATGGTTCCAGGTCACCTTTAATCTTCATCAGAGGTAACATGAACGCGCAGCGTTATATCCACGAAGTTCTAGAACCCCATCTTTTACCCTATCTTAACACCCTGGCAGATCCAACTTTCCAACAAGATAATGCCCGACCACATGTTGCAAGAGTCACAATAGACTTCTTTCAACATAATGATGTCACATTGTTACCATGACCACCAAGATCTCCCGACTTATCCCCAATTGAGCACGTGTGGGATATGATGGGTAGGAGATTGCTCAATTTGCAACGTCCTCCTCAGACTCTAGAAGCACTTCGAGAGGAGTTGGTGGTTGCCTGGAATGAGATACCACAGGAGGACATTGACCACCTGATCAGAAGCATGCCTAGGCGGGTTGGAGAATGCGTAGCACATCAGGGTGCATCCACACATCATTAAAGGTCAAAAGGCTTTAAAGCAGTGCAATCATTTTGAAATTTTTATCATTTACTTATTATGCTTCATTAAGTACTTATACAAAATTTTATTAAAATAAAACCATTAAAACTGGGTGTTCGGATTTATATGTCACTTAGTATAGAAATCAAAAAGAAGAAACGAAGTGTATAATGCTTTTCAAGTATTCATTACTTTAGCATGAAGCAACATTGATTCAATTATGTGATTTAGGGCTTCGAATATATAGTGCCTTTTAAAAAGGCTCCCCCTTATTTTTCTATTTTTGCGTAAATTCGAAAGTTGGAAATTTCGGAATGATGGCTTGTTGTGATATTGGAACATTTTCTTAAATATTGTTAAACAAACCATGGCATTTTGATTGCTGTTGGTTGAATTATAACCATTACAATGTACAACAACGCTCAACTTTGACGGCCCGCCAATCCTCCCTTTTTTTAAGTCAATTTGAATAAGCTTCAAATTATCACGTGATATCCATTGCAGTGTTCGAATATTGCACCAAGTCGCAATCTTGAAATGTTCAATCATCACCTTTACGTCAAAATGTAGTTGACTGTCCTGAATTTCAGCTTGCTAACTTATCTCGATCAAAAAATTAGTGGGCGGGACCTTTTTGGAAAGCACTGCTTGGCTATAAAAGAATATCAACCTCTTCAAAAATCAATCAAGTTCATTACTGTTTTTGTCCCGCGATTTTCTGTTAATCATCTGAGCAATTAGGGCAAACATCGCATTATCTTCCTTTGAAGCCTCAACTTGAATACCGTGGTATCTTTACTAACGGCACTGGTTATCATGAACAACAAAATACGTTTGTCCTATATACACTGATCACGGCAGCAATGCATTCTTCACTCACAGTTATTGTTGGCTCGTCACTGGACAACACAAACAAAAAGAACTCCGTTTGGGTCTATGATAAATTGTTTTTGAAAGCATTGGTGGGGCTAACATATTTTCGATTAAGGATTCGATACAACAATTCGATAAATCTTGCGATAAAAATACTTCCTGATAAGACATTTTCATCGAGAATTATGAACTGCTTTGATAAATAATCAATATTAGACAAACAATTGAGTGTATTTTTCCAGACTAGTGGGGATATAGCAATATAGCACCCTAAGCAATCGAAGAATATTTTCTATGGCCACCCTCTTATATAAATTTGCAAATGACATACTTACTTTGTTAATCCTTGCATAAAGGAAGTCATGGAACATCAACGATTAATTTATTTATCACTCTACTCATAGCCATCCCTTTCTAAAGAATAAACCATGTACACAAGGTCGCTTCGAATTTAAAAATGATTATAATCACTATCGAATAACCTATGGATAATAATTAAGCAGCATACTTCTATTGTTTTACTTCCTATATATGCGAATAGTTATAAATAAACGTATATAAGCACTTCCTAGATACACAGCAATCAGTAATCAATAACGTATGATTTGTTTTCAAACGTGATGTACTTGAAGATTTGCCTGTGCCAAAAAAATGGTATTCACCTTGTGAGTGAGGCATAAGATGCAATAACAAGAATTTTACCTATACAGGCAGACACTTTAAATGTCAATGTCAACAGCAAGTATGATATATTACTCATAGCTTGAAGAAGTTGAGATATTCTAAAATAAGAAATGTTAGGAATGAATCAAAGTTGGTTGAGGGGTGATCTTTTCTCTAAAGCGACTGTGTTGGAATTGTATATAAACGTCCAAAAACAGTATAGAGTTGAGCATCCTCGCAGATAGCAGACGACCAAATATTCAAAATCGTTAAAGTTTAAACGAAGCATTTAATAAAAAGTTTCAACAACCTCCTGGACTTCGAGGTAACAAAAATATTGCCTACTAATTCCAACAATAACCTACGTCTATGCACCGTGACCAATCCAAGGGCCTCAGGTCGGGATTCTTGGGTCTAGCCAACATAATGAGTTCTAGATGAAAAAGATTTACCGTTAGTTCACCTCTATTCTAATGCGGCACAACAAACCCTTTTGAAGGACCCTTTTCCACTCAAGGCACATCTTCACCTGCTTTAAGTGCCTTACATGCAGGTGTAAGATGTGTGTAAATCATAGATAGGTGACTTATTGCATCTTGTGGCCATATATCAACGTAAGGAAGTCTATAGGAGGAACATTGTTGAGGTTGTGTCACTTATATCACTTAATAGATCCATAAAGAGGTTGCTTCTTCCGTACCTGTCCATGAAAATCTAAAATGCTGTGCAGGCAGTTATATACAGGGTAACTGGAGATACTACAGACCAAAATATGTGAATTGACCTGAACATACCTTAGTCTAAAAGTTAATAGTTTACGAGGTACTTGGTATAAAAGTTACAATTTTATTTTATATTTTTCCTTATTGCTGGAGAAGTATTTCAGACTTAGGCATAAAATACGGTATAGGGAGGTTTTCTACAGTATATTCAGATAAGAGATAGACCGGATGTAAACAAAAGGTTCGGGTGATTTTCACGCTAACGCCGCCGTCTCGACGTAAAACAGGAGCCCTCATTGGTCAATTCGCAATTAAATGCCTATGCCGAGCGGCAGAGCAGTCGTATCAAGGCAGAGTCACATTCAGGTTCAGACGTGTTACGTATGTCGTGTGCATCATTGCAATTTGATATTTCTTTGGACGTTTTCGTTTGTTATCTTATTAAGTTGTTGAGTTTGTCGTTGTTATTGTTATACCTTGTTATTGATTGTTATTGTTATCAACTGCTTGCGCAAAATGCCCAGTAGTACAGATACTGCCGATGAAGTTGTAAACTCCTGTAGTCCACCTAGGAAACGCTCTAAAAAAAGACACCTGAGTGCAGAAATGAAAGAGGTCATTTTGAATATATATAAGATCGAGCGCGAGGAGAACCAGGCATCAACCATCAAAGAAATTGTTGTGAAGGTTTCTCACAAAGTTGGGGTGTGTCGCGCATCAGTGTTTAATGTGTTAAGACAATACAAAAAAAATCACACCTTTTCTGAGTCAATGACCAGTAAACATCGCAAAAGTATTGTTAAATCATTGGATGAAGCTGATAAGCATGCT
This sequence comes from Acanthoscelides obtectus, assembly GCA_963669975.1. NCBI lineage: Eukaryota > Metazoa > Arthropoda > Insecta > Coleoptera > Chrysomelidae > Acanthoscelides > Acanthoscelides obtectus. Next base: position 90,179,251 of record CAVLJG010000007.1, on the reverse strand, counting down.
ATTAGGAGGAAAGTGCATGAATTCTTCTTTAGGAATGAAATACCTACTATAGATAAAGTACTGCAGGAGGTAAATGGAGATACAACGTTGCCAAATTTCAAACGATCAACTTTCCATGCGTTACTGAAGCATTTAAATTTCAAATGGAAAAAACGGGGTCGTAATAGTTTACTACTGGATAGAGAAGAAATTGTGCTATGGAGGAGGAATCAAAACAGGAAGATTTATTACTTTGATGAAACGTGGGTAAACGCAGGACACACTACAAGTAAAGTATGGGTTGATGATTCTGTAACTTCATCCAGGAGGGCCTTTCTAGATGGACTGTCCACCGGATTAAAAAATCCAGCAGGTAAATACGAGTAATAGACAACAATCGGATGTTTTCAAACCTTGGGAACAAGGTTCTAAACATTAATTCCAGGGGGCAGATAAAACATATTACAAGTAACAAAACTTTTATAACTTTCGATAAAATGCGTGGATGTTTTATTGTCATTTTCATTTGTTAGAACTTTTTTAAGCCATGTTTTTATGTGTTTTCGATATTTCAATAATTTTTTGATATAATCTTAAAATATGTCGAATATTATAAACTTAAAAAAAGTTACTAAGTTTTATATTGTGTACCGTTCCTAAATTTTAAAGGTTTATAACTTTAAATTAAATTGTGAAGCGCTGAGTAATCATACGACGTTCAATATTCTTTCTTTCAATATGACTAAATAATCCCAATTATAGCAATCTGATACTCATGTCTCAATGTTTTTTCGCTGAATGTGATGAAAACATTTGAAAAAGGTTCGCTTATTGAAATAAATCTACACCAGTTAGTACTTCGATTTCCAGGTAAAGGGAAAAGGCTCATTATCTGCCATATTGCCAGTGAGGATGGATTTGTTGTTGACGGTCTGTGGTGCTTTGGGTCTAAGAAAACTGGAGATTACCACGAGGAAATGAATGGCGAATCGTTTGAACAGTGGTTTTCAAAAATTTTACCGAACTTAGAGGAAAACGCAGTAATTGAGTTGGATAATGCGCCTTATCATTCTCGAAGAATGGAGAAGGTCCCAACAACGGCTTCAAGGAAAGTTGATGTTCAAAATTGGCTCCGCTCGAAAAATATCAACTTTGAAGAAGCAATGCTGAAAGTACAATTATTAAGAATTGTCAAGGATCACAAGGCGGAATATCAAAAATACGCCATTGACGAAATGGCAGCAAGTCAAAATAAAACTGTGCTCCGTTTACTTCCATACCATTGCGAGCTCAATCCCATTGAGCTCATATGGGCAGAGGTTAAAAATTATATAGCTAAGCACAATACAACTTTTAAATTTTGTGACCTCAAAGGACTTTTCAAAGAAGCACTAGAATTAATAACAGCGCAAAAATGGGAAAACTGTATTAAGCACGTGAAAGACAAAGTTGAAAAGAGAATGTGGGAACTGGACAATATTTTAGAGGAACAAGTCGAGCCATTCAGTATTGACGTTGGTGCTTCAGGCGGTAGCGATGATGAAAGCTCATCAAGCTCATCTTTCCAATAAAAGATGTCGTTCATCAAATTCGGTAAGTTATAAGTAATTATAAAGCTACTGTATTTTTTAATTAATTATTGACATTTTTGAACCCATTTTGGCAAAACCTATTCAAGAATCTACTTTCTGACAATGTTCAACCATGCACATTTTTTTACGTTTTGAACGTTTTAATTTGGTTACATATTTACCTAGAAATCAAAAAATATACTAATCAATATTCTAAAAGCAATTTTAAGAGATATACGATTATTTTTAATTTAGGCTAATTTAAACGCCATTTTGAGATTATATTCGACTGTATTTCACCAAACATCAGGCGGCATCCGAAGCTGGAAATCGAAGCGAAAATTTTGAAACCCTTATGTATATTTACATCTTTATATATTTCTTACCCCACCCCCACATGATCCTATATCCATCACCAATCGTATACACATCGAATTGTGCTAATTTACTACAAAGTTACGCAAAGCAGCATCTACTATCTAAAATATGTACTGCGTGACTCTTAATACGTCCCTGCCGAATGTTACAGCGTTCGATGATCACGTGGTCTTGTTTATGTCCGGTCTATCTCTTATCTGAATATACTGTAGCACGAAAACAAGAATAATCCCCTGCAATGTTATATTTTTATTAGTATTTTTTCTTCAAAAAAAAGGAAAAGTAAAACACGTTTTTCAGTCTATAATCGACGGTAGGTATGCTTCGTATTCTGAAAGAATTCTCAGAACTTATTGCAAAAATAGGTACTCGAGATTATCGTCACCTAAGTGTTGTAAGGACCTATAGATTGAGAAAATAAATATATAAATAGTATTTACAATTCTAGTAATGAATTTTGTTGCAAAAGTAGGAAACAGTTTGGCAGATATTGCTGATTTACTGTAGTCGATAATATTTGCATATTTTTACATGTAGGAATTTTGTTTTTGAATTATCTTCCGTGTTACGAACTGTCGGGTAGTTCAAGGAGGTACAAGTAGTTATTATAAGAAACAGCTTACATCAACACTGAATTAAAAACGAGTTGATGTTGTTTTTTGAATTTTTGGGACAGAGCAGTTTTTATTTTAATCGTTGACGCATAAAGCCGATTTTAAAACCATTTTTTTTTTGCTTGGAAATAGTCAAAAAGCTTATTGACGCCCGAAAAATACGGGGAAATCCTGAATCGGGGGTAGCAAATCTTCACTCTTTTTAAATATATGAGCAGCCTTATGTAAAATACACTGACACTGACAAAAAAAGGTAAACACATACGTTTGTTTATTAGAATTGAAGAATTTTTTACATATCGGTTTATCCTGCCATGAACAACAAGTGATAAATTGGCCAGGTTGTTCTGTTAAGTTTTTTGGTGGCTGCGTGTATTGTTTGGTGGTGAAGAAGCATTCAGTTTTCGTACTTACGGTGTCAGTTAAATGTTAAATTTCGTGTAGCTAGGCGTGTCAATGAGTGTATAAGAAATCGTGGATCCTCAACACATTATTGAACCAGGTTCTGCAGTCAGTTGACGGATCAAGCTGAAAATTTAATCATTTTACTAGTAAGGGACACTGAACATATTTCCCAAAAATTATTAAAATCGGATAGACATACGTAAGTGTTTACCTTTCTTTGTCAAACACAAACATTTTTAGCACATCCCCATAATCCAGACCTAAACACCTCCACAAAAGCTACAAAGGATTGATAATACATTTGCTTCACAATCTTCTACCATCTCCTACCTCAAGTAGTACATACCACAGCAATTTATCCATTTATCCTCAATCTAGAGTAACGGAAACCCAACAGTATTTATCGCATCCCCATTATCTAGACCTAGACAACTCCACAAAGGCTAGGACATAAACCAAACTACAAAGACATTTCCTGTTGTATTGCAAAGAAGAATGAAGATATCGAGAATCATCTGGCGATCATATTTTCTATAAGCTTCTAGTCGAAATGCTGCAGCGACATCGTTCTGGTTAGGTGTTCCATGGCCAACTAGCACCTCGCCTTTCTTCGGGATTTCTAGGACACTGGGGCAGGTCAATGAACTCTCTAGTTCAATGTTAGCGATCGCGCGGCGTTTAGATATACAGGGGGATCAAAAATTTCGTCAATAACACAGGCGTACAAAATAAAAAGGTGGTGTGTGCCTGTGGGGGCCCACTCTGTTTTTCCCATGTATTTTTTCACGCTAAACACGAATCTGAAGTAAAAATTGGGGATCGGTGTACGAAGAAGACAGTAATTCAGGCATTGAGATAACTCATTTTGGCATTTTTGGTGGCTGTGCATCTTTTCAGAAGGCTTTGTGGGATGCACCTCCGGAGATTCACTACCTGACTTGATTTTCATGCAATTTGATTTGAAATCAAGTAATTTTCAAATTTTTCACGATTTAGGTAATTCATAGCCAATTGGCTGGGGATCTAAAGAGATAAACAACGTAGTGAGCAATTTTTATGTTTGTTATTGCTGCCTGAAAACTAAAACGAAAAACTATACTAAGTGACATATAAATCCGAACACCCAGTTTAAATGGTTTTATTTTAATAAAAGTTGGTGAATGTATTTATCTCACTGTAAATAACAAGTGAAAAATTTTCAGCCTTATCAATTGGACATTCCGGTTTTTATACTGCTTTTTTTTATGAATATTTCAGCCGCAGTAAAGAATCAACGTTGGCGGATTTTGGTTCTTGACATCCTTTACGATCGGTTACCATGCCTAGAGTACGGAGACCTGTACGATTTCGTCAACTTAATGATTTTGATAGGGGCCGTATAGTGGGACTTCGGGAAGCTGGACCTTCTTTTCGGGCAATTGCAGTTAGAGTGCAAAGAAGTGTAGACACTGTGGTTAGGTGTTGTCAGGCATGGCTTCGACAAGGCCGTACGCAAAGAGCAAGGGGCACTGGACGAAGCCGTAGAACAACAGACCGTGAAGATCGCCGCCTAAGATTATTGGCCTTAAGGGACCGTTTCTCCACTACCAGGTCCATTGCAAATGAATGGTTTGCAGAACACGGAAGACCTATTGGCATGCGAAGTGTTTACCGACGAATGAGAAGTTTTGGCTTGTTTTCATACCGGCCACACTGGGTCCTCCCTTTAACTCGAGAACACCGACGTAATCGCCTTGAGTGGTGCAGACAACGGTCACTCTGGAATCAGGAATGGAACAGTACTGTCTTTAGTGACGAGTCTCGATTTTGTTTAGGCATGCACGATGGTCGTGCCAGGGTTAGAAGGCGACGTGGTGAAAGGAGGAATCCACAGTTTTTTGTTGAAAGACATGTTCATCACACTGTTGGAGTTATGGTTTGGGGTGCTATAGCTTATGGTTCCAGGTCACCTTTAATTTTCATCACAGGTAACATGAACGCGCAGCGTTATATCCACGAAGTTCTAGAACCCTATCTTTTACCCTATCTTGACACCCTGGCAGATCCAACTTTCCAACAAGATAATGCCCGACCACATGTTGCAAGAGTCACAATAGACTTCTTTCGACATAATGATGTCACATTGTTACCATGGCCACCAGGATCTCCCGACTTATCCCTAATTGAGCACGTGTGGGATATGATGGGTAGGAGATTGCTCAATTTGCAACGTCCTCCTCAGACTCTAGAAGCACTTCGAGAGGAGTTGGTGGTTGCCTAGAATGAGATACCGCAGAAGGACATTGACCACCTGATCAGAAGCATGCCTAGGCGCGTTGGAGAATGCGTAGCACATCAGGGTGCATCCACACATTATTAAAGGTCAAAGGGCTTTAAAGCAGTGCAATCATTTTGTAATTTTTATCATTTACTTATTATGCTTCATTAAGTACTTATACAAAATTTTATTAAAATAAAACAATTTAAACTGGGTGTTCGGATTTATATGTCACTTAGTATAATTCCTAGCCAATTTGCATCGGATCTAAAGGGATAAACAACGTAGTGAGCAATTTTTATGTTTGTTATTGCTGCCTGAAAAATAAAACGAAAAACTATTTTTGACCATTTCTTACCTCCATCTTTAGAAACATCGCTATCAACTTGCTGTATTTTACTTTGTATTCCAAAAATGGCGAGGAAATTATTATATTATGCTTTATTTCTGTCGGTGTAACTGTTTGTCGGTCTTTCCACTAATTTTATAACTTAAGAAGTGCCACTCGGATTTTAATGAAACTTTCATACAAGGTTACTACTATACTCAGGATGAAAACGCTTTGTCGTTCTTAAAAATCAGTCTACTGGTGGCGGAGGTAGGGGCAGAAAAACAAAAAAAACACAAATCGCTTGAACTTTTGGCGTTTCAGAGGCTCCTAATTGTTATCAGGCTATTTTTTATAGAGTTTGTAGGGGATTGTAAATGTCTTTAGTCAAGGACGTTTTATCATCAAGAAGATTCCGATCCCGGTGTCAATGGAAGACATTCTATTATTAAGAAGCTGCGGATCTCAGATCCTTTGTAACCTTCAAATGAAGGCGTAGGAAATATACAGCCAATCAACTTGACGCCATTTTTCATATTATTTTTCAATCCATTTTATCGTCGTCCTTTAACTTTGTCAAAATATAGTATAACAATTATTTGCCTGGAGTTTTATATATCACGATAACTTGATCCTTCTTCAACAACATGGACTTATTTTCAAACTTCCGAGCTTCGCCATAAAAAGATCCAGCGGTATTTGATGCTTCATCTATACCGATTGTCGATATAATCGAATCCCTATTACATCTTTTTCAGCAGCTAGACGAAGTGGTATCACTTCAAAAAACGCACCGGTGATAATGTAATAAATTATAGATGTTTTTGCGCTTAGTCTTCATGAAAGTAGGTCATCTGGAAGCTTCGGCTCTTCACCGACGGACTTTTTCATAGGCTGTAATATTTTCAGTTGATTACGGTAACAGTATATTTTAAGAGTCCGTCTGAGATAATTGTTATAATAGAGTACCGTAAATCGATAATGGTTCTGATAGGTGTCCATTTGATGTTGCTTCTAGCATCGTATCTTCACTCTACCATACATAGCAGCTTTTTAAATAACCGCCCAAAGCTGTAGCACTATCTTTGGGCCTTAGTAGTAGTACTCGTAGTAATAGTGGGGAAGTGAAGCTTTGCAGCTAGGCCAGGTTTGACTCTTTTTGCCGACTCGTAGTAGCAGCACTGTACTGCTCCATACGCCACCTCTGTTTTTGACATAAAAATAACATTTATCTTTCGGAATGCTTTGTGATTTATATCGGCACTGCAAACACGTGTATTTTGCTATTAAACGCTCTTTGATCGGATTCTGTAATTGCTCAATAAACTAGTAGTGACGACCGGAAAACAGGTGTTTTGGGATAAACAATTAGAAATTCTCAAAAAAATTACTTGACCAATACACTCCAATTTTGTTGTTGTTATTTAGAGGTACGAATCCTACGGATTTGAAGAATTTCCAATATCGTCGCATTACCACCAAGTGCCAAAACCTGCAAGAACCTAAAAATCTTTTATGAAAGGTGTTTTCGTTCCTGTCAGCACTTTCGATTGAATCCCCAAAAACACGTTTTCTCAATCTTTGTTGTAGAATAAAAAGTTTTCCCACAAAAATTGGTATATCCATTTTATGCGTCCATGTTTTGAATACACCCTTGAACAACTTGCAGCGATAAAGCCAGACCTTACAATTATTTCGCAATATGATTAGACTAATACCGGTAACTGATTATTTAATAGACCAGCTCCAGCGATGCTATGTACCATGTTGATGTTGGACCGATATGAGGCGTGTAACTCTAGGGCTTGCTTTACCATATAAAAAGATTCCTGATGGTACAACAACACACCACAACGGCAATAAGGAGCTTACAAACACCGTGTGAAGCCACTTGAGACCTGAGAAAGACCTCCTCGACCAGATTGTCCCAAATCTAGACACGCTATGCACAAAGAAGCGGTAGTACCGGTCAGTTCTAGATGTACAAAATTTGAGTTAGGATAGGAGTCAGAAGCCTGGCAGGTCCATCCGGCAGGCCTAGAGATTTCTCATGAGAAGGGCTAGAAAATCAGGCAAGAATGGTATGGTATATTTTGTTGTCTTAAGGATCACTTAAATGATATAAGACCCAAAACTATATCTACATGCAAAACTACGCTAAAAAGCTGTTACCGGTTCGATTCCCATCAATACCTATTTATCGAACTTCCTGATGTTGATCCTGACGCATAGATGCCTTCCTCGAAACAAAAAGGTCGTCGGCCTCGCGGAGTCTCCCTGTTGTTGCAAAAACCCGCCTGACTAGTGAATTTCGCGAATTGCCTGATAGGGTACGATTTGCATCTGCCAGAAATTACTATTGGTATCTCGATGACCGTTGGACATGGGAAAATTGTAAGAGCCATTGTTTACAAGCATTTATGTGTGTAAAACATTAACACTATATGAGACGACAAAGTAGTGGAATTTCTGCAGATCGACTGGTGATAAGTAAATCAAGTTAGCAAGCTTTCTATTATTTTATCGGATATGATGCAATCAACCTGGACGCATGGATACTATATTTTATCACAGAGATAACAGTTGAAAATTTCATTGACGCCTAAGTGCCATCTTGTATTCTTTTTTAAATGGAATGGAGTATTTTATAGCCCTAGAATATTTTTGTATATTGAATTTAATATAATTCAACAACTTATCATTAAAACGTTTGTTATATCAACCTTCTGCTTTTGGAATGGTCCAACAAGTTGTAGGACATTCAGATTAAAAGAAATAGATAGATTTGATGATTGGTTGTTGAGTTATAAGCACTGATAAAAACCCTCATCTTTAACAACCTTATATTCTAGTGTAATAAAATACTCATAAAGAGCTTCAAAATAAGTTACCAGCCGATATCCAATTTAATTTGAAAAAAGCTCCAAAATGGCTTTCTTGAGATCTTCAACTGCCTCATATGAGACTTGTTCGAAAAATAAGTCTTCGGAAATTACGGTATATCGCTCCATGCGGTACAAAAGGACTATTAGAGCTCCAGAAACAGGTTTAAAAAGCTTGAGTCTGTCATCTAGGACGTCCAAAACCCTTACACAAACTTTGTCACACAAAGCAATAAGAAAAGATAAAGACGATACAGTGTTTCTAGGCCCGTAGCTAAAATTAATGTTTTGAACCTATGACTCTACTTTTCTGTACTCTCCCGTTGCAAAACGTCTAGTGTGTCACGACAAAGTAATAGTTCGGCTAAAAGTTGGCAAATCTGCCCTGCGTTCAGTATTTTGTACCTCCCCAGATATGCGTCACTGAATTCCGCAAAAAATCATAATTCTCCGAAAGTCAATGACTTATCTTCAAGCTCAAGAAGAAAGCTCTGTAATCCAGGGCATTGACCTTCATTACCCCCCTCTTTTTCCAGCTAACTTCACTTGAAGCTCCATTTTCAAACGCAACAACGCACATGTTGCCATTCTTCTAAGGATGTCGTCAGTGAGATGTGATTGGCTGAAAGCGACCAATACGATTCCTCGGAAGCTGTCATACTTTCTCTTGGCGCCAGATTTGAATTAGCGCTACAACTTTTGCCCGTACTTGGAACTCGTGAGCGTATGAAAGTTTTGAGATACTTTTTATAGTGGAAATTAGTTTCTTATAAGTGAAAATGAGTTTTACTTAGTGATTTTGCAATGAGGTCAGTTCTTTTTATCAAAAGCAGTTGACGTCTTTTCAATTTTTACTTCCCACGTCAACTGGTGAGGAAATACGAAAACCATGGTCTGTCTATCAAATGGACGTTTCGCGCCTAGGTCGTGTTTGCCGTACGTAACGAACCTACACCGGTGTGCACAAAGTCCTGTCTGCTGCCTTATCTAAGGACCACCTAATTGTATGGCCCTCTTTGGCTTACTTCATCCATATAATTCTTTTTTGTGTAATAAATATTGGTGGTTAACTTTCTCCTTATACTCGTATAATAAATAATAATCGTTTACTTTATAAACTGGTAACAGCGCTCCATGTGATGTGCAGAGTCAACCTACTTGACGCCATTTTTCATGAATGTAAGATGGTTAATCAGTTAATATCTGCTAGAAGGTGTCCACAAACTTAGAAGTTTATATAGTGATAATCTCCGAAAGATTTGCGTATGGCCAAAAAAAATGCCAGGTCGTTGACCGCTTGCTGATGCTTCTGTAGTGTGTAGTCTGAGCTTTAATACTAAGAGGCCTGATTTATTATTTTGGCTTTATCTTTTCCACGTAAGTAAAGACGTTTTAGATATGTCCAAAGTAAGTTGTAGTAACGTTTCTTTGTCTTCGAGTTTATCAAAAATGTCATCTTACCCCAAAAATCAGTCTAGCTTTGATGACGTTTAGTTTCCTCTGTTTTGTATTGACTATACGGGTTCAAGTCAATATTGTGAATGAAAAGCCTTACGAATCTTAAACGACATTGCAAAGTAGGCTAACTTGGAAAGATCGCGAAAAAATTATGCAAAGATGACTCATCAAAGAACCGAAGCTATATCGTTAAGCTTGTTTACAAGAGATGACTCATTGGAGTTAAGCTTTCTGTGCTAATTTTTATTTAATTTTAATTACTGGTGGCATTATCCTATTGCGTTTAAATAACAGGTTAATTAGCATAAAGTTTGCTTAGAAAATCATGTTTCGTACACCATAAGTCTTATTTTTTCTATACCAATGCAAAGCTTTCATATTAGTTATTATATTATGGTTAGCTATAAGTTTATTTAGATGTTCCACAGGGATCAATTACTGGGCTACAATTGTTTTTTTTGTATTTATGAATACATATATATACATACCTACTTTGAATATTAATCGAATAAAACTTATTCATATATAAAACTGAATATACGACGTTGCTATCGATAAGGACTTTCCTGTATCTTTTTCCATCGCTACCGCTATTAGCATTCCGGCAACAAAGCATGACACAATAACCTAACAAATTATATTCAGGAGAAGCCAAACAATCGGGTACCACCTACAGTGTCTGTCAATCAGGTATTCAAAGAAATATCATCTCATCTGTTAACAAAAAGTAGTTATGTAACAATCATCTTTCGGTGATTAACATCACAAGTTACGTATGAAAGGTCAAGGTAGTCCAAATAATACCTGGCTTAGCAACAAGAGTATCGCCTCACATCGGAGATCATTGGGAGAAGCAAATATGATAGCACAACCGAAAGCTTAGAGTGCTCAATTATTGTATTCGGGCCACGATTTACCTATTATCTAAAACATAATTAACACAGACCAAGGAGTGCTTTTTACGCTAATTTTGAATTAGACAGGTTACCCCGATTTGCCTTTGCAATTTATAGAATGACAGAGAAAAATAAATTCCTGTAATGCCTAAGAGCTACTTAAAAATATTGTACTGTTAAGATAATTTTATTAGTAAACATTGATCATACAACATTTGTTCGTCTATTCAAAACAATTACGGTATATGCATGGTAATCATTTGTAGTTATCTTGTACAAACAATTCGAATGCATATATATCGACCGAATTTGACCAGTAATCGTCTCATGATTAAAGTATTTAGTTTTTTTGTGGGAACACAATTTAAATGTTATAATCTAGAAATTTGCTTCATTCGGCAGTACAAGTAGGAATTGACGACTAATAGCAAAACTTCGTGCTACTTTCGACTAGTAGGTTATAAAAAACACAAGACTTTGATATGCAGCCATGTTTGTTTTGGAAGCTTAAATACAACGCTGTTGCCAAATTGAAATATTGCATGGTACTTTTGTGAACTTTGGTATATAATTTCAAATAAATAATTTTATTAATGACGTGAGCTTTGAAATGTGAGTGTTATCTAAAGAGAGCGGGTTTTACAGAGCTTTTATTGATACCTCTATTGTCTGTCCTATATAATAGAAAAAACAAAATACTGCTGATACTCTTTATTTTCAAATCCCTTGAGAAAATTATCAATAACAAATTTGTACATTACGCTATCATTTGACAATGTTTGCTGTAGCAGTGTACAACACCTAGAAGCACTACTAAATCTTGTGAAGTACTTGACAACTTGTACAAAATAAAGCAACTTATAATGACCAAGACAGTTGAAAAAACCCCACATAATCACTGTTTGTATTCTAAAGTGAAATAAGCTGTATACAGTTACGTTTATATGACTAGTCCAAATTCTGAGAAAAGCTCCCACAACAAGACTAACTTTTAGAGACTCTTTTATATCTTGGAATTGACGGATTGCCTCAAGCCTTTTATACATAAGAAGTTATAGTTTGAGGGGCCAATACTACGAGTTAACTTCAAAAGTGAAACATAAACAACAGTATGTAGATCTAACTACTTACTGCGTTGACTGATAGATTGAGTTATTGCTTGACTGAATTAAGTAATTGGATAGCCGATTCCTAGCATCTCTGGTGAACCTAGGGTAATTAAGGGTCCCCAGCCTCTATTTTGATAAGGCCTTTAAGATCAATACATCCATAAGCTTTGACTTCTTATGATGATAAGGAAGCTACAGCAGCTGATCTGATCTACCTGATATTTGGATTGAAAACGATATTGGCCAAGAAATTCAAACTAGGTAGAAGTATCAAGCCCACGATTTGTTTGTCTCAAAATCTGTCTGTAATCAGGATAGAAGTACATGCTACTGGTGGACTTGACATAATTTAATTTCTTGACAGTTCTGTCATTAAGATCGAGTTTTCAGTGTTACTTCTTTTTCGAAAATGCAAGTGTTTGTAGATAATTGTAGTGTTAGATGACTTCAGGACATGATACATCTTGCATAATTTGCAAGGAGCAGTATAATCCTTGAAAATTTGACCTTTTCACCGGTAAGTATGCTGATATAACGTTGTCACTTTGGTAGGCAGTGGTAGCCAAATGATTCAACAGTGAAGGCTTGTATCCCTCTAATCTATTCGAATTCGTTGATCTTAGCATATTACTGCTTCGACGAATGTTCACGGGTGAAGCGGAAAATTAGGGGATACAATTGTGATGACGCAACATCGACTGTCTTGGTCTATACTCAAGAGGTTTCAGCATCCTAAACAAGTTGTCAGGCACTGCTTCACAAGAGACAACCACCACCATCACAAAAGCGTCACCAACACTACCCATTCCTCACCTTGGTCACAGTCAGTTGGAGGTAAATAAGGTATCCAAGGTATCCAAAAAATTTTGGCGGCTTTCTCACTTCACGTATCCAAGGAAAAATGTCACTACTATCACTAAGAACTACCTAATCCTAACAGAGATCATAGCTACGAACACCAGAGTACATCCATCGTCGCATGGCATTCGCGTATATCAAGTAGTACTTGGTCCTTTGCGCCGAATATCAAATGGTACTTGCACATGCGGGGGTGCGTCGCGTGGTGCCGGCGTTAATTCTCGGTCGCACCGCTTCACATCAAGGAAGTCTTCGGAGTACTGGCAGCGAGGATAACATTGACCGTGACGCCGCTCAAGGTAGCCGCCGCACAATGGCAACGTTGCCGCCGCTACGGCGGTAGTACCGCGGCAGAGCTGCTGGCGTAACGGTACGCCGACAGGACGATGACCTCCAAAAGTTGGTATTCCGCGACGTTGCCGAGCTTACGCTATTTTCCTGTGCTTGGGGAAATCTGCAATAGACGATTGAGAACTAGAGGATTGCAATCAATCTACACTGAGCGTGATTATATGTTTTGTGATCGATTAGTTGATTGATTATATAAAAATATTCGATAGAATCAGTCACCATTTGAATCATTTTGCGGTGATTATTGACCAATAGGATAACTTATCTTTGGCAAAGTGACTCTATCAACCGACTAATTAGTTAATTTATCTAAAAACAATTAATTAATCACTTAACTCTAACATATTTTTTCATCAATTCATCAGTTAACAATTTCATCAATATAAAAATTAATAAATTTAATTATGATTGATTGATTGATTGACTGATGGGTACGTGAGCAGGACGATGACCTCCAAAAGTTTGTATTTGGCGATGTTGCCAAGCTTAGTTCTCTGAGGTTGATGACAACTACAACAGAAGATTGTGGCCTGTTTTTCTGAAACCAGGGGCCACTAAGCATGATTTGTGATTCACTTAGTTAATCAAAAATCAGTGAATTAGTCAATCGAGCATCAGTAAAATATTTTTTTCGATTATTAATTAATTAAGTAATAATTTAATTAATTAAGCCGATTCGATAAATGCTGCATTGAATAACTAAATATAATATAATAACTAATAAAATTAATAACTAATCAAATTCAATGATTGATTGATTGGTTGTTTGGTTGTTTCGTTGATTGGTTGGTTGTTTAGTTGTTTGATTGATTATTTGATTAGTTGATGTTACCAAGCTTACGCTATTTTCCCGAAGTTGGTGAAATCTGCAATAGAAGATTGAGACCTATTTTATTGCAGCCAGGGGGTACTGATTACGATCATTTCATTTATGATCAATTAATTAATTGTGATTCCATCATCTGATTATTTAGTTAACTGATCAAAAATCAATGAGTGAGTAAACTAAGGCTTAGTAACACTATTCTACATATTAATTTATTATTGAATTGATACAATTAAAAGTTGTATTAATTCATTAAATAATGAATTAATCAGCTGATTCGCTAACCGGTGCAATATATAACTAAAGAAATTGAAATTGATTTATTTAATGATTATTGATTGATCGACTGACTGATTGGTTGGTCGATTGATTGAGTGACTGATTCATCGATTGATTGATAGATCGAATGGCTGATTGATTGATTCAGGGTGATAACGTCTAATGTTTCTGCGCTAACAAAATATGGAGGACCATTCAATTGCAGCCAGATGAGGCTAAGAGTTATAGATTATTCGGTAAGTGTTTGATTAATTGATCGTATATTATATACAAGTTATGATGCAGACAAGGACGCACGTGGAGGAAGAAAATGCTGAGGAAAGCATCCGAGCCCGAGATGATAAATAGAGGTTCTTCATGCTTTTCCAGAGATTCCTCGTTTGTTCGTCATATTGTACATTTTGTGTATTGAAAAATATTTCAAGTTAGTTTTGTAAAGTAAAATAAAATTTTTAAAAACCCGAACGGCCATTTCGGCAACGTATCTGGCGCAGTCATCCAGTAGGATTTAACGCAATTTTCCGAAAATTCGCGGTATCGTGACCGGTTTCGTGAAAACGTGGGTATCATCCCTTCGGCGTTCGACCTACAGCAACGAACAAAGAATCCACAGCCCAAGAGCGAGAAATTGGCCACTTGCTTCTGCCTGCCGCCTTCCAAGAAGATAGGAGTAGAAGGTAAGAGCCAAAATTCCCTTTCTCCTCATCGAAATTGATTTCCCTGTATAGGAGATCTTAACTGAAAAGTTGTGATTTATGTCATTATCAGACATTATCAGCGAACTAAATAACTTAAGAATTAATAATACTATTCAGAATCAGAATCCGAAGAAATGGCATCCCCAGAAAATAGCTTACAAATGTTACGCATGTTTGTAGATACAATACCAAATTTTGATGGTAATTTCAATACAATACCAAGCTTCATTTCATCATGTGATTATCTATTCGACACATTCAACACTTCTGAAGAAACGATCAAGAGATACTTATTGAGAGTGGTACAGACTAAACTAGTTGGTAGGGCTCAACTTTTAGTGCTTTAATAAAAGATGCTTTAGAGCAGTGTTTTGGTGATAATAGAAGTTTAGAATGCTAGGAACAAGATCTATTTCTAGCCTCACCTTATAGAAATGAGTCACCCTTAGATTGTTAAAAAGACTCCAAATTTTGAGGAGTACTCTTGCCAGAAATTGAGTATTTCAGACACAACGCCCGAAGTAAAAGTCGCAATGATGAAGCAATACGATGGTATGTGTTTGAGAGCTTTTGTGCGCGGATTATCAGGACCTTTACAAACGGTTATTCGTTTGAAAAATCCTTCGACTTTACATTTTCAAATCCCCAAATCATTTAAAAACTCCATGTAGTAACACACAAAATTCATACTCCAAACCACAGGCAAAGTTTGGAAATTCAAATAATAACAATTACCGACATCAGGCACCAAATCAGAATTTTCATTATCAAAAATTTCAAGCATCTCATCAGTCGACTTTTCAACAAAGTTATCAGCTGACAAAAACCGGAATAATTTCCCAAGTCAGCCGATAAACATTCAAAGTCGAAATAATAATTTTCAAAAACGCTATCCAACAAATCGAGAAGTTTTGGGACCACCCAGAAACACGAATGTCTTCAAACCCAAGGGAACAGTACCGAATAATCTCCCACAGCCTATGTCAGTTTCAACTGGAAATACTTACAAACCGAACTATCCCCAAAGGCAAAATCATTTCCAGCCCACGGGACCCAGAAATTTCATTGCGGAAGAACTATATCAAATAGATGACACTCATAACGACGAAAGTTATGAAACCAAACAACCCGAAACAACCAAAAATCCAAAACCACTTTCAAAAACTCAAAATGTTGAAGCTCAACACACTTCTACCTCTTCGTCCAAAAATCATGAATCAAACCCAAATTTTTATTACAAGGGCCAGGGCACCCACAAAACATAATCGAAATCCATTCCGATCTTGACAACTCTTTACCTTACATCAAAATTGTCAAAATTTGATTACATTTTTAGATAATTTGGAGGACGCTATAATGTTTTCAAAATTGAACGCTTTACATAGTTCTATCATATCAGTTACAGACTTAGAGAAAAACATAAAGTATTTATATGGTAAAAAGAAAGTACCAAACTTTTAAAATTTACTATCATACTATTTAGTAGCTGATCCACAAATTACATTTACTGATAATAAAATCTTGTTTTCTATAAGATTTCCTATATTATCTGATGAAAAATTCCAATTTTTCCGTCTATACCCAGTTCCTATTAGAAATTCAACCATTATTCCAAACCATCCCTTTTTGGCTCTTGGAACAAGTCATCAGCAATTTGAAGAAGAAGAATGTCCAGAAATTGAAAACATCTACTTCTGCAAGAATCGACAAGAACCCATCCAAGGTTATCTAAACGAGTTACTGAAGAAAGCAGAATTTTCAAAATGCCAATTCACAAGGTTACAAGTATCCAGTCCTACTGTTGAAGCGATATCAGCAAAACACATTTTGGTCATTCCCGCTTAACAGCCAATCACAGCAGTCAAGTTGTGTGGTACTCAACAACCACTTATTTTAGAAACGCCAAGTTTAGTCGAAATACCCGAAAATTGTGGAATACAAATCAACTCATCCAAGTTTTGGAACAAGGAAGATCAAGTCAAAGGAAACCCTGTGGTCCTTCCAGAAATAAAATTTTGGAATGCACGATCGAACTTTGTGTCCAAGAAAGCTTTGATCCTCAAGACTATTGACCTCGGCAAGGTCAAAGAGATGCAAGAAAAAGCAAAATTTCTTCAAATGCAAGAAGAAGTCGCTATTGATCCCCTAATTTGGTTTTCTAGCAGCTCAGTTTTTACTAGTTTTCTGCTTTTACAGTAGCAGTAACCTTTTGGTATATTTGTAGAACACAAATCCAGAAGAAAGACGATCTATCCCAAGGCACGAAAGATGAAGAAAATCCCGAACCCGGTGAAGAAAGGCCCAAGAAAGATGCAAAAAGAAGAAAACCCCTGAAAACAGAAAACGTTCCTATTCAGTTTTCAGACTAGGTGGGGAGGAGTTATGATGCAGACAAGGATGCACGTGGAAGAAGAAAATGCTGAGGAAATCATCCGAGCCCGAGATGATAAATAGAGGTTCTTCATGCTTTTCCAGAGATTCCTCGTTTGTTCGTCATATTGTACATTTTATGTATTGTAAAATATTTCAAGTTAGTTTTGTAAAGTAAAATAAAATCTTTAAAACCCCGAACGGCCATTTCGGCAACATATCTTACATAAAAAAACATGCCCATTTTGGAAAAATGTTTTTTAGGGCAAAATTGAGGCTCGGTTTATAGGTGGTGGGAGGGGTTTTTAAGGATTAGCATATTTACACATTGCACAATTACCATAACGCACAGAATTTCTTTCGTTTATAGCGGAGCGATGCTAAAAGGGGGTTTTATGTCGAGGAACATCAAAGTTTATAAAGTAGAAAAAAATCTCAACGTATTCGCAATATCGACCGAAACCTGATTCTTGATAAATCAGTTATCTAATCACAAATTAGGCGTCAGTTTTTTGCTGAGATCAACAGGAATAACAGGGGGCCCCAAAAATCCCGTTTCTGTCTGAATATGGTTTCGCGCCAGCAGCATTTTTTTATAACTAAGAAGAATCATAGGAGCATATACTTACCAACCTCATTGCTGGTCTTCCAAAAAATAATTGCGTGAAATAATCTTAGCGATGACTAATCGATGATCATCATCTTGTTTAACAAGGCCTTTGCGTCAAAACGAATCTAAGAACCAAGTATTAAGTGATGATGCTGCAAGAAAAACACTAATTGCAATACCGTGACAGGTTTACTAACTCTTCGTGAATGATTGATTGTATGGGAAAAGGTTTATCGTTGATCGTTTCCTGATCATATTTTGTTTATTTGAATATTAATGTGTTTTTTGTCAACTAGGTAGTAGGAGGCGTTACTTGAGGCAATGCAAACAAGTTAAAAACTCATATCAGTAAATCTAAACTCTCCTAAACTTCGTAATAGTGAAAGATGTGAAGGTACTTCGACGTAGGCCTTGCCTTCATCACTGCTAGAGCATAAAAAACTCATGTATCTGAAGATAACCCGCTACAACAATAACTGATATACGTATTTCATCATTTTACCTAATTCCTGCATCTTAGCATTTCTTTCAAATTAGCTTATACACTGGTCAACAAAATTTTAACTTTGTCGTGCCACACGGACTTTTTTGATATTTTTTACTTTAATTGGTGATTGTAAGAAAAAATAAACAGTTAAAAAAATTTTGCTAGACAAGGATTTTATTCTATTGAGTAATTTAAAATATTAAGAAAAAACACAGATCTCGTAAATCAAAAGTTATTTTTTTTTATAAATGACTTAATAATCTAAGATTTTCTTGAATATTTAGCTTCTGGTTGGTCCCTTTTAATTGTCCAGCAGTAATCTGCTAACATATTTGGGCTCCATTTGCCCTGGTACCGCTTTTCCATATTAGAAATGTCCTGATGGAACCTCTCACCGTGCTCGTCGCTGACAGCCCCTAAATTGTCAGGAAAAAAATCCAGGTGCGAGTCTAAAAAATGGATCTTAAGTGACATGTTACAACCCAATGCTTGATATGACAATAATAGCTCGCTAACCAACTCTCTGTAGCTGTCACTCTTGTGGTTACCCAAAAAATTTGAAACAACATTTTTAAAAGCCTTCCATGCAGATGTTTCTTAATCGCTTAATTTTTCTTCAAATCTTGAATCTTTTATTAACTCCCTAATTTGAGGGCCAACAAAAATACCCTCTTTTATCTTTGCATCACTTATTTTAGGGAATTTTTCTTTTAGATACAAAAATCCACCCCCATTGCGATCCATTGCCTTCACAAAATTTTTTATTAATCCTAATTTGATATGCAATGGTGGTAGAAGCACATTATTTGGCTGTACAAGGGGTAAATACTTTACGTTTTTTTGCCCAGGAACTAACGATGCACGCGTAGGCCATGTTTTTTTTATATAGTGATTAGTTCTGTCTCGGCTATCCCATTCACATAAAAAGCAGCAAAACTTTGTATAACCTAGCTGAAGTCCAAGTAATAGTGCAACAACTTTAAGATCACCGCAGATTTTGAAGGAATATGTACTGTAATTTATTTTTTCAAGTAAAAGTTTCATATTTTCATAGGTTTCTTTCATATTTGCAGCATGGGCCAGAGGTACAGACGGAAGTTTATTTCCATTATGCAATAACACTGCTTTTAGACTTGCTTTCGAAGAATCAATGAATAAACGCCACTGAGAGAGATCAAAATCTATGTTCAACATTTTCATAGTCTCATTTATGTTATTGCAAAACACCAAATCTCCATCCTGAGAAAAATACGTTCTGAAGTGTTGATCACGGTTTCGAAAATAGCTAACTTTTGTATTATGATGTAGCAAATTCCATTATTTTAGACGTGATCCTAATAGTTCTGACTGCTTTTTTGACAAATTTAAATCCCGAACCAAATCATTTAGGTCTCCTTGAGTTATCAAATGTGGCTCGTTTACAATTCCTTTTAACTCAAAGTCATCGTCCTCGTCAACACATTCACCTGAAGTGGACGGTTGTGAATTGTTCTCAACAGACGTAGTTGCAACTGGTATTAGTTCTGGCAATTTTTTACATTGAGAAACTGGTCTTATAGCCGAAGATAAGTTAGGGTAAATAACTGTGGTTTTTTCTTGTAATTTATACCTTTTATGTCATGACAAAAATAGCAATCTGAAACGTGATCTAGCTGTTCAATCCATATCATGGGTACAGCAAACGGCATAGGTCGTGCACCTTTCTTCCAGTCAGTTAAATTTTTCACACACGTTATGCAACAGACATGAGGGGCCCAGGATTTGTCTTGATGGGCGACAGAAAAACCAAAACATTGGTGATAACACTCCAACACAAGATTCGTAAAATTTCGTCGTTGTTTTTTGAATGTTAGTTCTCCGCAGACATAACAAAAAGAGTTAGGATCATTATTACACTTCCTCGACATATTCACAGGGTTAATAAATCACAAAAAAGTGTTCAAATTCAACAACAAATATTTTTATAAGGATTTACTTGTAAGCGTTTCTGTTAATTTACTGCCGTAGTACTAGTTATGAGTATTACCGTATCACAACAAATATGAGGCTAATAGACATATGACAGCTGTCATGTAATAATGAGGGTAGACTGATAAAACAAAATTAGCTGTCAAAGTTCGTGTGGCAAAACCAGTGTTGATGATAATAATATTTTTGTTAACTAAAATTTATCTGAATACCTTCAAAACTGGCGGAGCTGCCGGCCGTCAAAGTAGGGCATTTTTTCAGACATTTCACTAAATATCTAAACATTTGACAGTCGAAATCATATGTTTTACGATATATAACTTCTTGTTCTTAGAAGCTCTTTTTGATCATTTTTCCAGCTTCCTCATAGAACTATTTTCCATTTTCGTTGATACATCCGGTACAGTAATATAGCCTTCGTTCATTCAACCACAGATGGCCAATCGTACACCTTTTCCGTGCTACTTTGCAACTCCTCAGAGTAGTCTAGGCTTGGTCTCAGGTAGAACAACGAACAACAGCTGAGCAACTACCTAAAACCGAGCCTAGGACATGCTGAGGAGTTGCCAAATAACACAGAACAGCTGTCCAGTGCTGGCCGTATGTGGTCGGTCGAATGAAAGCTATATTACTAGTTTGTTCAATGGCTGGTAGACCGTATCTACTATAGCACCAGAATCGGCAGCATCTAGCGGCCACAGTGGTGACCCGGCTGACAGTACAAACTGGGTACAGTTCCACCAGACAGCTTGCTGTTTTCACTCTCGCTGTGGTTGATTCTGATAAAAAATGGCAGGCGCTTTGTGCTGTCTTAGTTCGATAGAAAACCAAATTGCCCCAAAATGGTTTTGTTTTTTCCTGTCTTTATTAGACTTTTTACCTCTACAAGATGGCATTATTAGAATTCCAATATGTCGTTTCGTCTCTTATCCTCCAGCATCAAGATTGTTTTTTCTTGAGGACGCCATATTGGATTTTTGCACAGGTAAATAGATTTTTTGATTCTGATTCCAAAAATGGCCAACTAAGGAAACATCATTGAATTTAGGACTAAAAACTCCATTTAAATGTACAAAATTCCAATACATCGTCCATATGAAAAACCAAATTTGGTGATGGAAGTCGTAAGAAGATACCTCGAATTGAAAATTTGACTACGCCATCTTATAGAGAGAAAAAGTGGCAATAACAACATGTAATTTATTTTGAAATACCATCTCAAATCAAGTTAGAAAGAAATACAAATTATTTGGCGATAAATCTGGTATATGAAACAAAAAATAACTATCTGATAATTTCAAGGCCTACCTAGGATATTCCGTTTCTTCATTTTTTGAAATAACTGCGGTTTCGCAATGTCAATGGATGACATATTATACATTTTTGGAAGCAGAATTGAAACCTCTATTCACTTGTGCAAAAATTTAATATGGCGTTATTAACCAAAATTAAGTTGATGCTGGAGGATGAGTTAAACGATTTTAGGAAAATTCGCTTTTTTCCGTCTCTCATCAGAAGTGACATATATATTTTTGGAATCAGAATTAAAACCTCTATTCACTTGTGCAAAAATTTAATATGGCATTCTTAAAAAAAATAAAGTTGATGCTGGATAATAAATTAAACGACTTTTGGAAAATTCGCTTTTTCCGTCTCTCAGAAGTACTGTACTACAGTATATTCAGATAAGAGATAGACCGGACATAAACAAGACCACGTGACCATCGAACGCTGTAACATTCGGCAGGGACGTATTAAGAGTCACGAAGTACATATTTTAGATAGTAGATGCTGCTTTGAGTAACTTTGTAGTAAATTAGCACAATTCGATGTGTATACGATTGGTGATGGATATAGGATCATGTGGGGGTGGGGTAAGAAATATATAATGATGTAAATATACATAAGGGTTTCAAAATTTTCGCTTCGATTTCCAGCTTCGGATGCCGCCTGATGTTTGGTGAAATACAGTCGAATATAATCTCAAAATGGCGTTTAAATTAGCCTAAATTAAAAATAATCGTATATCTCTTAAAATTGCTTTTAGAATATTGATTAGTATATTTTTTGATTTCTAGGTAAATATGTAACCAAATTAAAACGTTCAAAACGTAAAAAAATGTGCATGGTTGAACATTGTCAGAAAGTAGATTCTTGAATAGGTTTTGCCAAAATGTGTTCAAAAATGTCAATAATTAATTAAAAAATACAGTAGCTTTATAATTACTTATAACTTACCGAATTTGATGAACGACATCTTTTATTGGAAAGATGAGCCTGATGAGCTTTCATCATCGCTACTGCCTGAAGCACCAACGTCAATAATGAATGGCTCGACTTGTTCCTCTAAAATATTGTCCAGTTCCCACATTCTCTTTGTCTTTCACGTGCTTAATACAGTTTTCCCATTTTTGCGCTGTTATTAATTCTAGTCTCACTCTAGTCACAAAATTTAAAAGTTGTATTGTGCTTAGCTATATAATTTTTAACCTCTGCCCATATGAGCTCAATGGGATTGAGCTCGCAATGGTATGGAGGTAAACGGAGCACAGTTTTATTTTGACTTGCTGCCATTTCGTCAATAGCGTATTTTTGATATTCCGCCTTGTGATCCTTGACGATTCTTAATAATTGTACTTTCAGCATTGCTTCTTCAAAGTTGATATTTTTCGAGCGGAGCCAATTTTGAACATCAACTTTCCTTGAAGCCGTTGTTGGGACCTTCTCCATTCCTCGAGAATGATAAGGCGCATTATCCAACACAATTACTGCGTTTTCCTCTAAGTTCGGTAAAATTTTTGAAAACCACTGTTCAAACGATTCGCCATTCATTTCCTCGTGGTAATCTCCAGTTTTCTTAGACTCAAAGCACCACAGACCGTCAACAACAAATCCATCCTCACTGCCAATATGGCAGATAATGCGCCTTTTCCCTTTACCTGGAAATCGAAGTACTAACTGGTGTAGATTTATTTCAATAAGCGAACCTTTTTCAAATGTTTTCATCACATTCAGCGAAAAAACATTGAGACATGAGTATCAGATTGCTATAATTGGGATTATTTAGTCATATTGAAAGAAAGAATATTGAACGTCGTATGATTACTCGGCGCTTCACAATTTAATTTAAAGTTATAAACCTTTAAAAAATGAATAATCAGGAACCTGAAATACGCGCAAATATTAATATTAACAAATTATAACTTTATAAAGCTTAAAGTATGAATTAAAATGATTAGAAATATTAGGAACGGTACACAATATAAAACTTAGTAACTTTTTTTAAGTTTATAATATTCGACATATTTTAAGATTATATTAAAAAATTATTGAAATATCGAAAACACATAAAAACATGGGTTAAAAAAGTTCTAACAAATGAAAATGACAATAAAACATCCACGCATTTTATCGAAACTTATAAAAGTTTTGTTACTTGTAATATGTTTTATCTGCCCCCTGGAATTAATGTTTAGAACCTTGTTCCCAAGGTTTGAAAAACATCTGATTGTTGTCTATTACTCGTATTTACCTGCTGGATTTTTTAATCCGGTGGACAGTCCATCTAGAAAGGCCCTCCTGGATGAAGTTACAGAATCATCAACCCATACTTTACTTGTAGTGTGTCCTGCGTTTCCCCACGTTTCATCAAGGTAATAAATCTTCCTGTTTTGATTTCTATATTTCCCAATTTTTGTTAAATAATCCCTCCTCCATAGCACAATTTCTTCTCTATCCAGTAGTAAACTATTACGACCCCGTTTTTTCCATTTGAAATTTAAATGCTTCAGTAACGCATGGAAAGTTGATCGTTTGAAATTTGGCAACGTTGTATCTCCATTTACCTCCTGCAGTACTTTATCTATAGTAGGTATTTCATTCCTAAAGAAGAATTCATGCACTTTCCTCCTAATCGCATGCTTATCAACTTCATCCTATGATTTAACAATACTTTTGCGATGTTTACTGGTCATTGGCTCAGAAAAGGTGTGATTTTTTTGTATTGTCTTAACACATTAAACACTGATGCGCGACACACCCCAACTTTGTGAGAAACCTTCACAACAATTTCTTTGATGGTTGATGCCTCGTTCTCCTCGCGCTCGATCTTATATATATTCAAAATGACCTCTTCCATTTCTGCACTCAGGTGTTTTTTTTTAGAGCGTTTCCTAGGTGGACTACAGGAGCTTACAACTTCATCGGCAGTATCTGTACTACTGGGCATTTTGCGCAAGCAGTTGATAACAATAACAATCAATAACAAGGTATAACAATAACAACGACAAACTCAACAACGTAATAAGATAACAAACGAAAACGTCCAAAGAAATATCAAATTGCAATGATGCACACGACATACGTAACACGTCTGAACCTGAATGTGACTCTGCCTTGATTCGACTGCTCTGCCGCTCGGCATAGGCATTTAATTGCGAATTGACCAATGAGGGCTCCTGTTTTACGTCGAGACGGCGGCGTTAGCGTGAAAATCACCCGAACCTTTTGTTTACATCCGGTCTATCTCTTATCTGAATATACTTCGATAGAAAACCGAATTACCCCAAAATGGTTTTGATTTTTTCCTGGCTTTACTAGTATTGGGATCTCAAAATAAATTGCACCTTAACATTGTCACTTTTTACCTCTACAAGATGGCATTATTAGAATTCCAATATGTCGTTTCGTCTCTTGTCCTCCAGCATCAACTTTGTTTTTTCTTGAGAACGCCATATTGGATTTTTGCACAGGTAAATAGATTTTTTGATTCTGATTCCAAAAATGGCCAACTAAGGATACATCATTGAGTTTAGGACTAAAAACTCCATTTAAATGTACAAAATTCCAATACATCGTCCATATGAAAAACCAAAGTTGGTGATGGAAGTCGTAAGAAGATACCTCGAATTGAAAATTTGACTACGCCATCTTATAGAGAGAAAAAGTGGCAATAACGACATGTAATTTATTTTGAAATACCATCTCAAATCAAGTTAGAAAGAAATACAAATTATTGGGCGATAAATCTGGTATATGAAACAAATAACTATCTGATAGTTTCAAGGCCTACCTAATATATTCCGTTTCTTTCTTTTTTGAAATAACTAAAGTTTCGCAATGTCAATGGATGACATACTATACATTTTTGGAATCAGAATTGAAACCTCTATTCACTTGTGCAAAAATTTAACAACGCGTTCTTAAGAAAAAATAAAGTTGATACTGGAGGTTAAGTTAAACGATTTTTGGAAAATTCGCTTTTTTCCGTCTCTCAGAAGTACGTTGAATTTCGTAACTTTCTAAGCCGCACTTTGCCCCTGTTTAAGCGAGTTTCCGAGATCTCAATGGGGAGGGTCGAATTTGAAACACCCGGTATATTTAACAATATTTTTATTGATAGGATCAATCACTGATGACCAAGTTAAGGACAGTACTCTTACTTAATAGTAAGATACGCGACTGTACGAGGCACATTTATATATTTATATGTTGCAAGACATTGAGGGTTTGTTGTCTAGCTTAGCGTTGGAGTCTCCAAGTTTACCTTTTCAGTAAAATACATTGTTGTATGTTTATCTTATATATTCCTAAACTTCGTTCTAAGCAACTTGTGCTCATTCCAAAGGTATTTGGAAACTTCAAGGTCCATAATTCTGATTTCGTTTGTACTGGAGCGTTCGCGCAGGCGAAGCCTAAATATGGAGGCTCAGCGAGTGTTACGAGGAAACTAAAACTTGATCATTCCATACGCTGGAGGGACTGTTCGTGAGAAAGGTTTGAGTTTTAATTTGGATATTCTACAGTCAGAAAGAGAGTATTTAACGTAGTTTTAAGGCAATGAAGATGATCATTTGAAGACTCCAAATGGCATAACTCAAAAACCGCCATTATAAAGGAAATATCACTGAGGACCAGTTTAAAATGATCCAAATAGCCTAGAAAATCCGGAGCAAAAAAACATTTTTTTTCATTTGTTTGAAAACAATTAATTTAACAGCTTTGTTAAGAGACAACGATCGTAATCATGAAAAAATCGTTAATAGAACATCAATTCCATCGTCTAATATTCTTAAATATATATGTATATATACACAGGGTGGCGCATCGAAAACGAAACAGACGCATTTACTGGCAGCTCAGTTTTTTTTTTGTAAAACGCTCAGACCAGTCGATTTTGTTTTCGAGGGGGACTCAAGTTTGACAAAAAATCACGTTAGCACGTGCAGCCACCTAAGAGGGGGTAACACCACCCCCAAAATCTTAAATGGAAAGGGGGGTCGAGTGATACCTTGTTTTAAAGGTCTTTCAATTTCCTCCCCTAAGCTGATCAGATTGTGCAGTCCTTTGAACTTTCGAATTGCTTGCAAATCCGTCCTCACTATAAACGGCATTTTTTCAAAAATGAAAGACAAAGTCCCGCTGCTTGGCTTAACCAACACAGTCTACTCCATCAATTGCAACAACTGCAACCAAATATACATAGGTCAGACCTCCAGATCTCTTAAAGGAAGGATTACATCTCACAAAAGTGATGCTAGGCTTCATCCTGAAAGATGCGCTATAGCATCTCATGTTAACACAACAGGGCATTCTATGAATTACACAAGTATCAAAGTTCTTGATAAAGAAAAACACCTTTCCAAACGTTTATTCCTGGAAATGTCCCACATTTTCATGAATAACAACTGTATCAACAAAAAGACAGATGTTAAACAACTGAGTGTCATTTACTCATATTTGCTAAACTGCGTAAAATTGGAGAACTTACATATTTCCCCAAATTTCGACTCTTCACAACTATAAATAGAATCTGTGTTTTGGCCGATTCCACCAGTAAATTTCATTCCTCTCAAAATCTAATAATTCTCTTCTCACGATTTATTAATAATTGTTAATTTAAATTCCCATTAATTAAAATATAGTTTATTCAACTGCCTCTGGTCGGTTTAACAATTTCTTACATAGCATTCTGAAAATCACATCATCTGAAGTGATTTGGCAACGTTGGCACACGCCCACAATTCGTTCCATCTTTCAACACAGACATTGACAACCTTCGGCCTTCTGTCAAAGGGTTCATCTCACTCATTATTCCATGACCACCATTTTGTGCAATCATCAAGTGGCTTCACGATGTAATGCTCTAATGTTTTTAAATACTTTTTAATCTGTTTTTAACTTGTTCTTGTCATATTTTATATAATTTTGATCATTGTACCATCTATCCAGCTCTCACCATGTTACTGGACGTTTCCCTCATCCTATACGTAAACAACAATTAGCAACATCCTTACATACTACTGTAAGTTGAGTCAATTTAAATTCATTTTACACTTTTGTTGCTACTGTTATCATTGTAATTGCAGCTCCTGATGATGATGGCAAAGTCCATTGAAAGCTAGAGAGAATTAAAAACGTATAAAGAGTCCTCTTTGCTTAAATTTTGTCGAAGTACCCAACAAAAGGCGGAAGCTTTAATTTTTCACCTATATATATATATATATATATATATAAACCTGGAAGAGGCATACCTACATATCTATGTTACCCCATGTGGTGTTCCTTGTTACTAAAACGTGCAACTATCAGACATCTGAATGCATCAATTGTTGACACATGTATCATCTGTCAAAGTTTTGCGATTCGTGTGCAACGTCCTTGAACAAAAAAGAGAGTAGCGAGTACCTTGCGTAGTACTCTTCGAAATTAAACTCGAATGAATAAAAATGAAATGCAACCGCAAGCATCGCATTCTTTCGCACAATGAGGTGACATAACGTGTCGATTATTCTTTTTTCGGAGGACGCAATGTAGGGTGTCAGCCTACTAAGATTTGAAAGTGTTATTGACACAGCGTTGCCATATTTAACACTATAAGACATACATTTATGCGTTAATACAAGCGTTTGTACTTTCCCTTATAGCTGTAGATGTAATGAGGGAGGGCAACTAATCTACCTTTAATCCATCAACACTAAAACTAACTACAATCTTGACATAAAAGCTTGATGTCGAATCTGCCAGAGTTTCGACTTCACGTCTCCAACGTCATGCTTAATGTCTCAAGTCTAAGGTCTTGATAGACGACACAGCTATGTAGCAGTCCAGGAATATCTCCCAAGCACTTGGAATAGATATATATATTTTGTGAGGGGGGAATGCGTTTACGCACCATACCATAGCCCGAGCTACGGCGTGTGTCGGACTCCAGGTTGTCTTGAGGAGACCACCTAATACCCACTAAACCCTAACCTCCGCGTGGCCCGACTCATCAGCGTCTCGGTAGACCATGTGTTGTGCGTGACCTGCGGTCTGCTACAACGTCTCCTCATGTGTTTCAGTCTATGGGAACGCCGGTTGGTTCCCTTTACCTCGCACAGTTCTATCGATGTCGTGGTGGTTCCTGGTCCTCTGCATCCACGCCGTGGGGGGGGGGGAGCAACCGCGGGTTCTCCTAGTCTTCTAGTCAAGGTTCCAGTTAGCGGGGGCCAACTGGGACCTTGGTCAAGGGTACCTGGTTCTGCGAGGCCTCTCGTCCGGATCGTAGTTCATGAGGAATCATAGCTGCTCGTCCGCGTGGTCCTGAGCTTTCTGGAAGGTCTTCTCCGCTTTTTTCCTCATGTACTCGTGAATGGTGTCCCAATGCAGGTCTCTACGCAAGGTTGCGTTTCTTACGTAGGATGGTGCACTGGTGGCGATCCGGAGTAGCTTCATCTCTAGAGCAGCAAGTCGCTTGCGGTAGTTGCAAGCAGCGTACCCCCAGACCGCGGAGGCGTAAGCGAGCTGAGGTCTGGCGATGGCCTTGATCAGCCGTAGCTTGGTCGCTAGCGGGGAATAGATAGGGTCTTCTTTATCTCTTTTATATAGGAGCAGCATCGAATACCAGGGCACCCCGGTTGCCATGAGAAGCTTTGTTAATCCGGTTTTTGAAATCCATAAGGTTAACGGTACCGGGAAAAGCCTTCCCAGGTAGATTGTTCCACAATCTCGATACCGTAGCGACAAAGGACCAGGCGGGCCTCTATGGCAGGTACATCGCGAGCCGCCATCATGAAGAAGAGCTCTGAGGAGCAAAGCCCGTTGGCATAGCCGTAGAAGAGAGCTATCTCACTGACTGCCCGTCGCCGTCAGTGCCAAGGAGTCCCGAGACTGTCCGCTAGAGAAAAGCAATCGATCAGTTAGACAACCCTCCTGTGGACAGCATTGAGCATAGATAACGTAGTCGGGTGACAGCACACCATACATGTGAGCAGTACTCGATGTAGGTTTATCTGTGCCTTGTGCAAACCAAGGAGGTTATGGAGAGAATAGTATTTCTTAGACCTAAACAAATGGCCGCGATTGATGAGATGTGTTCGTGTCAGATCAAGTCCTCGGTGATCTGGACTTCGACCAGCTCAAATGAACGGCTCCTTGGTAGAACTCGGCCCTTCGTTGAAACCGAATGAGCACCGAGGCAACTTTTGTTAGCCAAGGTGCGCTACCGTGTTTTAGAAGCATTAAATTGTACCAAATTGTTGCATCCCCAATCAGTGATAACCTCCAGTTCGCTCGCTGGAGAGGAAATTGCTGGTAGTGTCCTTTTCTCCAGCTCACCGGTAGTGATCAGCTTGGCACTCTGAATTCCGGTATGTAGAGTGCTGTCATAAGAAAAGCTGTGGATCGGATTGATCGTACAGGAAATAGGTCGTTGATTAGAAAGAGGAATAATGTCGGACACAAGACCTATCCCTGGGAAACACCCGCTGAGAAGGAGAACTCATCAATTACGACGGATATCTTACGACCAGAAAGGAAGTCAGCCAACCATCTGCAAAGCTCCTCTGGAAGGTCGTAGGATGGAAGCTTGCATAAGAGGGCAGCATGCCACAGCTGATCGAACGCTTTCGTGAACTCAAGAGCAACGACATGAGCTCCACCATATGATTGTACGCGTTTGCTCCACAATGCTTGACGTAAGCTAGGAGGTGCCCTGCGGACCGATGATACCGGAAACCATGAATGCAAACGCTATATTCACTGACAAGTCGGATTAGGCATGACCAAAAGCGTAGACGCTTACTCCATCCAATTAATTCCTAAAAGTAAAAATTCCCATATATCGGTTTACTTTAACTTCTCTGTCGGGTGTATAACTTTTCCTTGATAGTAGTTAGACCAGGTTCACCTACACATCAGGCCCATTTGAATAAACAAACAGTACAAAAATATCGAAACGCAAGCTCGCACAGGATTTACAGTTAGAAGATCGTCCATCTCTTTCTAATTTGACTAGCGCTGTTCGTAAGCACCTTGCGGGTTACCTTTCGTCCTCGATTCAGAGTCTGCCGACTATCGCTGGCCGTACTCTCTTTCCGTTTTTACCAGGGAAATACGACAAATGCTGAAACGCAACGGAGGAAACAGTGAAGAGCGATGCAGAAAGCGGTAGCTGTTACCGCTGTCAGATCCTCCCAAGATGATGATGATTTGCCGCTGAGAAGTTTTGTTATACGGATGCAGAACAGTTGGCAGTTAACGGGGTACTGCAACTGTTATAAACAGCTCAAAGATACCTATCTTTTAAACTGCCTAAGGTTAGCAAAACTGGGAAAAGCATCAAGCGGATAGTTCCACAATCACTAGGATAACACCCAGTTTAAATGGTTTTATTTTAATAAAATTTTGTATAAGTACTTAATGAAGCATAATAAGTAAATGATAAAAATTTCAAAATGATTGCACTGCTTTACAGCCCTTTGACAATAATGTGTGGATGCACCCTGATGTGCTACGCATTCTCCAACGCGCCTAGGCATGCTTCTGATCAGGTGGTCAATGTCCTCCTGTGGTATCTCATTCCAGGCAACCACCAACTCCTCTCGAAGTGCTTCTAGAGTCTGAGGAGGACGTTGCAAATTGAGCAATCTCCTACGCATCATATCCCACACGTGCTCAATTGGGGGCCATGGTAACAATGTGACATCATTATGTTGAAAGAAGTCTATTGTGACTCTTGCAACATGTGGTCGGGCATTATCTTGTTGGAAAGTTGGATCTGCCAGGGTGTCAAGATAGGGTAAAAGATGGGGTTCTAGAACTTCGCGGATATAACGCTGCGCATTCATGTTACCTCTGATGAAGATTAAAGGTGACCTGGAACCATAAGCTATAGCACCCCGAACCTCCAACAGTGTGATGAACATGTCTTTCAACAAAAAACTGTGGATTCCTCCTTTCACCACGTCGCCTTCTAACCCTGGCACGACAATCGTGCATGCCTAAACAAAATCGAGACTCGTCACTAAAGACAATACTGTTCCATTCCTGATCCCAGAGTGACCGTTGTCTGCACCACTCAAGGCGATTACGTCGGTGTTCTCGAGTTAAAGGGAGGACCCAGTGTGGCCGGTTTGAAAACAAGCCAAAACTTGTCATTCGTCGGTAAACACTTCGCATGCCAATAGGTCTTCCGCGTTCTGCAAACCATTCATTTGCAATGGACCTGGTAGTGGAGAAACGGTCCCTTAAGGCCAATAATCTTAGGCGGCGATCTTCACGGTCTGTTGTCCTACGGCGGCGTCCAGTGCCCCTTGCTCTTTGCGTACGGCCTTCTCGAAGCCATGCCTGACAACACCTAACCACAGTGTCTACACTTCTTTGCACTCTAACTGCAATTGCCCGAAAAGAAAGTCCAACTTCCCGAAGTTCCACTATACGGCCCCTATCAAACTCACTAAGTTGACGAAATCGTACAGGTCTCCGTACTCTAGGCATCGTAACCGATCGTAAAGGATGTCAAGAACCAAAATCCGCCAACGTTGATTCTTTACTGCGGCTGAAATATTCATTTTTAGAGCGTTAGTGAATTAAAAAAAGCAGTATAAAAACCGGAATGTCCAACTGATAAGGCTGAAAATTTTTTCACTTGTTATTTACAGTAAGATAAATACATTCACCAACTTTTATTAAAATAAAACCATTTAAACTGGGTGTTCGGATTTATATGTCACTTAGTATAATATCTACTTACCTCTTTTACAACGGCACTCCTGTTAAAAAAGGCTGATGAAAGGTTAAACGCAACAAAGGGCAGTACAGTTACAGTAGGCATTTACTGTTAAGTTGTTAATAGCTTCACGGTCATTTCACAATCTTGGAAATTTTACATGCCTTTCGTCATTCTGGGGCTCCTTGAAGAATAAAGCTAATCAACTAAGTTGGCATGTAGCTCGTTTTGCTGGCTTCAAGGCAGAAACCTACATAACTAGGCACCGCAGCTGCTACAAGGAGTGAAAGGAACATTTTCAATCTGATTTTTGCACTGCCTGAGGTTAGTAGAACTGGGAAAACCGTCCTCTTGTAGATTGTTCCGAAATTTCGACACTCTAGGAACGAATCAGTGGTCGTACCAATTCAGCATGTACAAAAATCGACAGAGATAGGATGGGTGACGACATCAAGGAGGATAACTCTGACGAGCAAAGCCTTTGATATATGGGTGTTCGTTGCGTAGATGGTGTTTATGTACTCGTATACAGTGATGTTTCCAATGAATATATTCCAAATTAAGGACCAAGAACTATATACTGTTTGTGCATAATTTTCAATATCGCTATTTCCTCGTGCATTCCTGTTCCTGTACCCACTGTTTTTACACGATATAAACAGATACACGCGTACAGGAAAACGATCTGACTGGACTCCTGAAACCTTAGCAGAATCT
The DNA here is from genome assembly GCA_963669975.1 of Acanthoscelides obtectus. Classification (NCBI taxonomy): domain Eukaryota; kingdom Metazoa; phylum Arthropoda; class Insecta; order Coleoptera; family Chrysomelidae; genus Acanthoscelides; species Acanthoscelides obtectus. The sequence goes on along the minus strand of CAVLJG010000007.1, from coordinate 90,146,221 downwards.
ATAATTCTGCCTGATTTTTTTCTTGCTGACCTTTTTGCGGTGTCCTCTTTTTAGACCATCTGCCTTAACCATTCTACGTGTCTTGGGACTATGTATGAAACGTTTGCTTATGGTTGAATCTAGATCGCGAAACTAGGTTTTACAGTCGTGCGTGTACTTCTCCGTATCGATTCCGTATGTTCCGTAAGGCAGACTCCCAACCACAAGTGCTTACCCAGATGCTGGACACCACCGGCTCACCACCTCAAAAAAAACATGCAGCGATTTGTTGCCCACAAAGTTCCTGCTAAGAAGTCCAAGCTCAAGCTCAAAAAGACCTTAAGATAAATACAAACCAAGGACCGAATGAATGAACGGATGAATAAAGTAATTAGAGGCATACCGGCCATCATGAGCACCACTACATTACCTTAGCCTCCACCCTTCTAGCAAAGCTGAGTATAGCTCTGAGTCCCAGCTCCTAACATTCTGGGGATCCATGTGCCGCACAGCATCATATGAAGCAGACACCTCATCGTGTTACGACCCGACAACAGTCCCACCAACAACCTAAGGTTGACTATCCAAAGATAAGCAAAAGCGTCCTCCTTATCAGTGGGCCCTACGATAAGCTCCCATTTCTGACGGAGATGCTTGTCTATTTTCGAGAGTGTTATCTAGCAATCGATTTCTCCATTATCCTCCTGACGCTTTGCGCGGGCACCCCAGGGCTGGCTCAGGACCAACAAGCTTCTGCACTCGCGAGAACATCCGCCATGTCATTAGCCTTCATCCCAACGTGCCTTGATGCCCATACTAACGATACCGGACGCCTCGCTGCTAAGCTATCCAAAGCTTGCCTGCAATTGCAATAGAAAGCTCCTGCGGCTATCAGTGCCTTCATCGCAGCCTGGCTGTCTGAGATTATTATTCGTCTCCTAGGCTCTTTCTTCTCCAAAATGCGGGATACGTAAGCCAGAATCGTATGGATGTTCGCCTGGAAAATGTTGGTGTATCCGCCCAAAGGCAGTGAGAGGTTAGTTTTATGCCTGGAGACCCTAGCGTCAGTGCCCTGTTCATGTACTAGAACTGCCCACTTTCTTCAGAAACCTTCTGGCTTCAGAAATCCCAATGCACCCTCATCGGGTAGTTCACATTAAACTTGCGGTCAAAGCGATATTTAGGCGTGATCAGATCACCCCCTTCCTTCGCAATTCGACTAAAATGCAGTGTGGCCCTTGACAAGATTCGTAAAGGTCCAGCTGTCTGACTCCACAGTCAATGCACGACTGCTACGCAGGAAGGAAGGGCAGGATGAGGAGGAGGAAACATTATCAAGGGGATGATGAGGATATCGATGACGAGAGAGACGCGTCCAGTGCTAAAAGTAATGCAGACGTTAGGGACAGCAAGGAAAGAATAGGAAACATTCCTCTGGCAAGAAGTGTAGGATAAACAAGGCTGATGGTCTAAAAGGAGCAGAATCTTGAAGTTCGTTGTTGCTTCAAGAATGTGCTATTTTCACTCTTCAAATCGCTCGGTTTATTTATACTGCCAGCAGCCTTTGGGTTGGACACTGAAGCACGTCGTATCTAGGGCCTATACCCAGAGTCCATATCTGTACTTCACCCCGCACCTTTTTTCATTATTCATTTCTTTCTGTTGTTGTATATCAGTAAAAGTGGGTGAATCCAAGGAAGATAAACTTTTCGCATCTCCTCGTATGCCTTGTTGCAAAGAATAGCGTAACACATTATGATCACAGTTCGTTCACCTCGGAAGGCTGCATCGCGCTCTTGACACCGCCGATTCCATGGCCAATGCTGATGTTTCCTGAAATGGCGGAAAGATTTTTGACGGCAAAAGGCCAATGCCTCCATTCTAGTGAAAACCTAAACAGAATGACAATGTAAATGATTTAGTACGTATGAAAAGGTGGATAAGCTTATGGAAAAAAGAAAAACCAGTGGCAGAGATGTTTGCCATCCTAATGTTTTCGGCTGTACGTACGGGGTCGAACACGCTCATACTTTCTGTTATCCACAAGCAGGCCAGTTTCACGAACCTTCTGGACGTGGACGGAGCTTCATTCCGTTCAAATAGTCTTCTCAATTTTCGCAAAGTTTCTGCAACACAGCACTCACAATGAAAATAGTTTTTCGATATTTTCCACCTTTGTTCAAGATTAAAACGATCCATTGCTCACAGCGGAAGTTTGACACAACATATCTGTCAATATGTTGAGCGTGGAAGTGTACCAACTGTCAAAATAATACCAACTTAAAAAACCAACTGATGGCCCACCCATTATAATATGCACCGACAGTCGAGCAGCACCGAAGGCAGCAACAGAGAACAAGTGCTCCTTTAACTCAGGAATGCACTACTGCTCAGAGTTTATCCCGATCTAAAGAAGTGGCCCTGTTTTGGGTTCCCAGATACAGTCGAATACTGGCTCTTTTTTTTTTATATCGAAACAGCCGCGCAGGCAGAAGCCTAAATGCCGGAACACCGCGGCTGCTATGATGATCCCAAAGAAATTTTGTTAATACGATTTTTGAACTGCCCAAGGTTAGTAGAACTGGGAAAAGCTTCCTCCCGTAGTTTGTTCCACAATCTAGAGACCCTCGGGACAAAGGAGCGGTCGTATCGGCCAGTTCTGGATGTACGAAGTTTGACACGGTTAGGATGGGACGCCGAAGTCAGGCGGGTCTGTCTGGCAGGCACATCGCGCGGCGGCATCATGGAAGAGAGCTCTGAGGAGCAAAGCCCGTTGGTGTAGCGATAGAAAAGAGCTAGATCGCCGACGGCCCGCCGGTGCGAAAGAGTCCCGAGACTGTCTGTTAGAGAAGAGTCATCGATCAGTCGGACCGCCCTCTTCTGGACAGCATCGAGCATGAACAATGTAGTCGGGGCGGCAGCACCCCAAATGTGTGAGCAATACTCGAGGCTAGGCCTTATCTGGGACTTGTATAGAGTGAGAAGGTCATGCGGAGAAAAGTACTTCTTAGCCCTAAACAAATAGCCTATCTTTTTCCCAGCAGCTGCAGCTATTGAAGAGATGTGTTCGTGCCAGATCAGGTCCTCGGTGATCTGGACTCCGACCAGCCGAAATGAATGGATCTTTGGTAGATCTCGACCGTCCATCGAAACTGTATGAGCGCTAGGACGCTTTTTATTCGTCAAACTACAGTACTGTGTTTTGGAAGCATTGAACTGTACAAGATTGTTGCGTCCCCAAGCAGTGATAGCCTCCAGGTCGCTTGTCAGAGAAGAAGTCGTCGCTAGTCTTCTTTTTTCCAGCTCAGCGGCAGAAATCGGCTTGTCACTCTGAATTCCTGCATGTAGAGTGCTGTCATCAGCGAAGCTGTGGATTGGGTTGATCGTGCAGGAAAGGAGGTCGTTGATATGTAAGAGAAACAGTGTTGGAGCCAAGACCGATCCCTGGGGAACACCCGCGTTGACGTTGTGGGATGAAGAGGAGAATCCGTCAATTACGACGGATATCTTGCGGCCAGAGATAAAGTCAGCCACCCATCTGCAAAGCTTTTCTGGGAGGCCGTAGGATGGAAGTTTGCTCAAGAGGGCAGCGTGCCACAGCTGATCGAACGCTTTCGTGATGTCAAGAGCAACGACATGAGCCTCACCATGAGACTGGATGAGTTTACTCCACAGTTGCGTGACGTAATCTAGGAGGTCCCTGTGGATCGTTGGTGCCGGAAACCATACTGCCTGTCGGTAATCAAGCTGTGACGTTCGAGGTAGTCCAGAAGCTCGCGATTTATGCACCTCTCCATCACTTTACTGATAACAGAAAGCAGAGCTATAGGCCTGTAGTTGTAAGGGTCGGTTTTAGATCCTTTTTTTGGGATGGGCTGTACATGAGCAAATTTCCAGTTTTCTGGGAAGGTGCCGGATTCATAAGATATCTGGAAGAGACGCGAAAGAACTGGAGCAAGCTCAGCTGCACATCTCTTCAGTACAATGGCAGGAATCAAGTCCGGACCAGAAGCTTTGCTGATGTCGAGCGACAAGAGCACTCGTCTTACGGTCTTATGCCTGAATGTTACCTCCCGCATAGTGTGGGGAACCCTTTGAATTGACGGCACTTGGGCGTTGGTGGGGACGTCCGTGGTGGAGTTGGCAGCAAAGATCTTGGCTAGCACTTCCGCCTTGGCCTTTGAGTCGAATACAATATTTCCATCCTGACACGTAAGTGGTGGAAGGCTACTGTGTGAGAAGTTCTTTTCAATCTGCTTGGCCAGCGTCCAGAAAGACCGACTGCCATTGCGCTGCGACATTACCCTGTGCCTAACTTTTATATCATGCTGGGTTTTGGCATTGCGAACCGCTTCGTTATATTTGTTTCTGGACTCGACGTCGGCTTGTCTGTTCTCTACAGTGGGGTTTTGTAAGTAGGTTCTGTGGGCCTTGATCTTCTGCTGGCGAGCAGTGTCACACGATTTGTTGAACCAGCCGTTGGACCCTGGTTTAGGAACTTTCACTGTGTGAGGGATGTATTCCTCCATTCCGACGTGGATAATTTCGGTTATTGAAGAACAGATTGCTAATTATCTGAGTAGACTGGGAGCCAAGGGTTCCTGCATCGTTCTCGTTGGATTTAAGCAGTCTACATCGCACTGAACGAAGGGAGCTGCATGTCGTAGAGAGATGATCGCAGCCAGGCCAAGAGGTTCATACTGAGCCCAGTCAAATCTCGGACGCGCTTGCTACTGGTCAAAAGTAGATAATCGATTTACCTGTATAGTAACCTATATTTCTAAAAAAGTACTCCTCCTTCACTATACAACAGCCTGTCAGCTAGTCTGAAGACATCATCATTACATTCCTCCAAGAATAAAATTAAGGACTTAATTTCCAGTCATTGATAAAAAATCTGTGTATTGATTGTTTTAATCTTTTCTGATGTACCTGATTTGGAATAATTTAATTAGATGTTTCTGCATTGTCTAGCATTCAATACTTCGACCACTTGACCATTTCTGGAGTTTGACTTCGTCTTAAAGTATCCTAGGTATTCAAGTATTTTATCGTATCTTTATCAGAAACATGTCCACTTTGTATTTACGCTTATACCTATATATACAGCTAATAAAGACCTGTTATTATCATTATTATTATTAATGTAATTGTTATTATTATAATTATTATTATTATTAATCACTCAATCTGATAATGGCGGTTCTGAACAGTGAATTGGCGTTCCTAGGGGTGGAAAGAGATGGTATCTGTCCCATGTACTGGAAGCAGAACGACACAGCATTCCACTTTTACAGGTATTTGCTTTGCATATTGCAGCCTAAGGGCTGAGCTTTCGGAGACATGGATTTTGATAGTGAAGTTACATTCTCAGCTCCTGATTTTCATTGGGAGATTAGAAATGTTAGTGGATAACCATGTACAGTAAGTAAGTGTTGGTTATTGCCAGGCTTCGGCTTCTCATATTCTTACAAGTAAGCCTGCTGCCATAATATACCATGTGATCTTAAAACCGGGAAATGAAGAAGTGTAGAATAAGCATGTGATAACCAGGAAGACTAGATTAATGAAGCCAATCCTGTCGGCAAGGATGTTGTGGCACTCGGAAATGTAGTAGAACATGACGTAAGGCGTCTGGGCATTGAAAAAATCCCAATTGCTACGTACAGGTATACAAAAAATATATATATATATATATATACCTTGAGACGTGGTCATTGTCGTCTAGACCAGTTAGGTGAAAAATTAAAGCTTCCGCCTTTTGTTGGGTACTTCGACAAAATTTAAGCAAAGAGGACTCTTTATACTTTTTTTAATTCTCTCTAGCTTTCAATGGACTTTGCCATTATCATCAGGAGCTGCAATTACAATGATAACAGTAGCAACAAAAGTGTAAAATGAATTTAAATTGACTCAACTTACAGTAGTATGTGAGGATGTTGCTAATTGTTGTTTACGTATAGGATGAGGGAAACGTCCAGTAACATGGTGAGAGCTGGATAGATGGTACAATGGTCAAAATTATATAAAATATGACAAGACAAGTTAAAAACAGATTAAGAATTATTTAAAAAATATTAGAGCATTACATCGTGAAGCCACTTGATGATTGCATAAAATGGTGGTCATGGAATAATGAGTGAGATGAACCTTTGACAGAAGGCCGAAAGTTGTCAATGTCTGTGTTGAAAGATGGAACGACTTGTGGGCGTGTGCCAAACGTTGCCAAATCACTTCGGATGATGTGATTTTCAGAATGTTATGTAAGAAATTGTTAAACCGACCAGAGGCAGTTGAATAAACTATATTTTAATTAATGGGAATTTAAATTAACAATTATTAATAAATCGTGAGAAGAGAATTATTAGATTTTGAGTGGAATGAAATTTGTTGGTGGAATCGGCCAAAACACAGATTATATTTATGGTTGTGAAAAGTCGAAATTTGGGGAGACATGTAAGTTCACCAATTTTTCGCAGTTTAGCAAATATGAGTAAATGACACTCAGTTGTTTAACATCTGTCTTTTTGTTGATACAGTTGTTATTCATGAAAATGTGGGTCATTTCCAGGAATAAACGTTTGGAAAGGTGTTTTTCTTAATCAAGAACTTTAACACAACAGGGCATTCTATGAATTACACAAGTATCAAAGTTCTTGATAAAAAAAACACCTTTCCAAACGTTTATTCCTGGAAGTGTCCCACATTTTCATGAATAACAACTGTATCAACAAAAAGACAGATGTTAAACAACTGAGTGTCATTTACTCATATTTGCTAAACTGCGAAAAATTGGAGAACTTACATATCTCCCCAAATTTCGACTTTTCACAACCATAAATATAATCTGTGTTTTGGCCGATTCCACCAACAAATTTCATTCCACTCAAAATCTAATAATTCTCTTCTCACTATTTATTAATAATTGTTAATTTAAATTCCCATTAATTAAAATATAGTTTATTCAACTGCCTCTGGTCGGTTTAACAATTTCTTACATAACATTCTGAAAATCACATCATCTGAAGTTTGGCACACGCCCACAATTCGTTCCATCTTTCAACACAGACATTGACAACTTTCGGCCTTCTGTCAAAGGTTCATCTCACTCATTATTCCATGACCACCATTTTGTGCAATCATCAAGTAGCTTCACGATGTAATGCTCTAATATTTTTTTAAATAATTCTTAATCTGTTTTTAACTTGTCTTGTCATATTTTATATAATTTTGACCATTGTACCATCTATCCAGCTCTCACCATGTTACTGGACGTTTCCCTCATGCTATACGTAAACAACAATTAGCAACATCCTCACATACTACTGTAAGTTGAGTCAATTTAAATTCATTTTACACTTTTGTTGCTACTGTTATCATTGTAATTGCAGCTCCTGATGATGATGGCAAAGTCCAATGAAAGCTAGAGAGAATTAAAAAAAGTATAAAGAGTTCCTCTTTGCTAAAATTTTGTCGAAGTACCCAACAAAAGGCGGAAGCTTTAATTTTTCACCTATATATACATATATAACTTGAGACATGGTCATTGTATATATATATATATATATAAAGAGAAAATGATCATGCGGAGAAAGGTATATAACAAAAAGTAGGAAAATAATGGGCAAAATCCGCAAAAAGGAGGAAAGTGGATTCGAGCAGAAATAGGATAGGTAACCCGAGCGATACGTATTTCTGCTGGTTGGCTTCATCAGGCCCGAAATGAATGCACATATGAAACTACAAAAGTAGATACACATGCCCACGCATCCGGATACGGGTGTAACCTGAGGAAACGAAGATGGAGAGGGAAAAAACGCCACACGAAGTCCACAACAAGAGCCAACCTACACATCGTAGTTTAAAATGGCTAGAAGACCTCGAATTTTCAAGGAGACATGTAACCACAACCGCGCGGCTGGTTATAGCTACTTGCTGTGGTACTTCAAGCCCAAAGGATCTGCAAAGAGAAAATGATCATGCGGAGAAAGGTATATAACAGAAAGTAGGAAAATAATGGGCAAAATCCGAAAAAAGGAGGAAAGCGGATTCGAGCAGAAAATAGAATAGGTAACCCGAGCGATACGTATTTCTGCTGGTTGGCTTCATCAGGCCCGAAATGAATGCTCATTCATTTCGATAATCATCACTCAGGATTGGTCATCGTTGATATTTACCAATAATGTTTTAGTGGATTTGGTCATTATTATGTGACATCATTAAGTAGCCCTTATACATCATGCCAGTTCAGATGAGCGCGGTATTTATATCGTATATCCCTAGAGTTGATTTCATTCTCTCCACTTGTAGCTTGTCATTTGTCAATTCCTAAAATCTAAACAAACCATGCTCTTGGTCGTCGGAGTCCTACTTTTTTAGTTTTTACATGTTTTCTATTATAAATCGAAAACTTTGGATTTTTTTGATGTATTTTTGTGGTTGTAGAATAAACATTGGTAAAATCTGTGAGCCATTGGGGCATTCGACTAATTTTTGGAGTCATCGAATATTCTCGCATAGCTATTGTCTATCGGGATCTACGACAAATATATATACTAAGTGACATATAAATCCGAACACCCAGTTTAAATGGTTTTATTTTAATAAAAGTTGGTGAATGTATTTATCTTACTGTAAATAACAAGTGAAAAAATTTTCAGCCTTATCAGTTGGACATTCCGGTTTTTATACTGCTTTTTTTTTAATTCACTAACGCTCTAAAAATGAATATTTCAGCCGCAGTAAAGAATCAACGTTGGCGGATTTTGGTTCTTGACATCCTTTACGATCGATTACGATACCTAGAGTACGGAGACCTGTACGATTTCGTCAACTTAGTGAGTTTGATAGGGGCCGTATAGTGGGACTTCGGGAAGCTGGACTTTCTTTTCGGGCAATTGCAGTTAGAGTGCAAAGAAGTGTAGACACTGTGGTTAGGTGTTGTCAGGCATGGCTTCGAGAAGGCCGTACGCAAAGAGCAAGGGGCACTGGACGCCGCCGTAGAACAACAGACCGTGAAGATCGCCGCCTAAGATTATTGGCCTTAAGGGACCGTTTCTCCACTACCAGGTCCATTGCAAATGAATGGTTTGCAGATCACGGAAGACCTATTGGCATGCGAAGTGCTTACCGACGAATGAGAAGTTTTGGCTTGTTTTCATACCGGCCACACTGGGTCCTCCCTTTAACTCGAGAACACCGACGTAATCGCCTTGAGTGGTGCAGACAACGGTCACTCTCGGACCAGGAATGGAACAGTATTTTCTTTAGTGACGAGTCTCGATTTTGTTTAGGCATGCACGATGGTCGTGCCAGGGTTAGAAGGCGACGTGGTGAAAGGAGGAATCCACAGTTTTTTGTTGAAAGACATGTTCATCACACTGTTGGAGTTATGGTTTGGGGTGCTATAGCTTTCTTTCAACATAATGATGTTACATTGTTACCATGGCCACCAAGATCTCCCGACTTATCCCCCATTGAGCACGTGTGGGATATGATGGGTAGGATATTGCTCAATTTGCAACGTCCTCCTCAGACTCTAGAAGCACTTCGAGAGGAGTTGGTGGTTGCCTGGAATGAGATACCACAGGAGGACATTGACCACCTGATCAGAAGCATGCCTAGGAGCGTTGGAGAATGCGTAGCACATCAGGGTGCATCCACACATTATTAAAGGTCAAAGGGCTTTAAAGCAGTGCAATCATTTTGAAATTTTTATCATTTACTTATTATGCTTCATTAAGTACTTATACAAAATTTTATTAAAATAAAACCATTTAAACTGGATGTTCGGATTTATATGTCACTTAGTATATTTGGATGAAGGTCCATATTGTGGTAGGACAAACGTTTCCAATGGTTAAAAGTCATCAACAGGAGCAGCTCACTTTTTATAATTTTTTGTTGCTTGGTAATAAGGGCATTTCAACAACGAAAACATATTCCTGCAAACTTATAACCCCAAAAGAAAGATTTTGACAGCAGTGACATATGACAGTACGGACTCTACCAACCGATTTTAAAAGCATCGTTCGCTTGAATCAACTTCATGTACTGACATTGACAATTGCCAACTAGATTCACGTGAGATCCGATTGTCAGTAAAAACGGCCAACCTCGATCGCTAGATTTCTTGTAACGTATCGTAGCAGAGTTCGTTGACTCCAAGCTTACGCGTAACAGAAACAAAATTCGCTGGTGAAGATGAACTCATTTCTTCGGTTTCTTCGACGAACTCATTCAGGCCATCGCCATCGTCCTATTCGCACCTTTTACGCTGCCGGCTAGATATATGTGAACGATATGGACGTTCAGTTTCTTTTTCGTTTGGAACCACTTTGCTTTTTCGTAACAACTGGCTCACTCCAATTTTAATACATAAGCAGTCGTGAAGGCACAAAACTAGAAAATGATCCGAATCTTTGTTAGTTCGGTAGACCATCAGTTGATGTCAGAAAATAGAAAACTACAGTAAAAGTTGTAAACCAGACGGTATCAAAGAGTAAAATAAATAATATAAAATAAAGAACGTAAACAACAAATTAACATCAAAATCGGGGACTATGACATTTACACAAGCATGAATAAGCTACGTAAATGCATATACATACATGATTTTCCAAGGAGGCACAGCTTTATAACTTTTTTATTATTGAAGTTTGGGGGTTGCGTATTATTGATGAATTTACATTGTTCGACATATTCACTAGCTTGAACTTACTACCGGTTTGACTGGAAACGACTACAACTTCCGATTTTTAAATGGGACACCGTATCTATTCTTACTTATTTCGATCGACAATGACATTTTGAACTCAACAAAGCCTCACTTGTCAATATTTGACAAACAAAGTCATTTTTATTTTCCGGTCTAGAATGCCAGGAATCCTGTAAATTGCTTCATTTTGGATCAAGTAACACGGCAAAAATATACTAAGTGACATATAAATCCGAACACCCAGTTTAAATGGTTTTATTTTAATAAAATTTTGTATAAGTACTTAATGAAGCATAATAAGTAAATGATAAAAATTTCAAAATGATTGCACTGCTTTAAAGCCCTTTGACCTTTAATAATGTGTGGATGCACCCTGCTACGCATTCTCCAACATGCCTAGGCATGCTTCTGATCAGGTGGTCAATGTCCTCCTGTGGTATCTCATTCCAGGCAACCACCAACTCCTCTCGAAGTGCTTCTAGAGTCTGAGGAGGACGTTGCAAATTGAGCAATCTCCTACCCATCATATCCCACACTTGCTCAATTGGGATAAGTCGGGAGATCTTGGTGGCCATGGTAACAATGTGACATCATTATGTTGAAAGAAGTCTATTGTGACTCTTGCAACATGTGGTCGGGCATTATCTTGTTGGAAAGTTGGATCTGCCAGGGTGTCAAGATAGGGTAAACGATGGGGTTCTAGAACTTCGTGGATATAACGCTGCGCGTTCATGTTACCTCTGATGAAGATTAAAGGTGACCTGGAACCATAAGCTATAGCACCCCAAACCATAACTCCAACAGTGTGATGAACATGTCTTTCAACAAAAAACTGTGGATTCCTCCTTTCACCACGTCGCCTTCTACCACCACTCAAGGCGATTACGTCGGTGTTCTCGAGTTAAAGGGAGGACCCAGTGTAGCCGGTATGAAAACAAGCCAAAACTTCTCATTCGTCGGTAAACACTTCGCTTGCCAATAGGTCTTCCGAGTTCTGCAAATCATTCATTTGCAATGGACCTGGTAGTGGAGAAACGGTCCCTTAAGGCCAATAATCTTAGGCGGCGATCTTCACGGTCTGTTGTTCTACGGCGGCGTCCAGTGCCCCTTGCTCTTTGCGTACGGCCTTCTCGAAGCCATGCCTGACAACACCTAACCACAGTGTCTACACTTCTTTGCACTCTAACTGCAATTGCCCGAAAACAAAGTCCAGCTTCCCGAAGTCCCATTATACGGCCCCTATCAAACTCACTAAGTTGACGAAATCGTACAGGTCTCCGTACTCTAGGCATCGTAACCGATCGTAAAGGATGTCAAGAACCAAAATCCGCCAACGTTGATTCTTTACTGCGGCTGAAATATTCATTTTTAGAGCGTTAGTGAATTAAAAAAAGCAGTATAAAAACCGGAATGTACAACTGATAAGGCTGAAAATTTTTTCACTTGTTATTTACAGTAAGATAAATACATTCATCAATTAAAATAAAACCATTTAAACTGGGTGTTCGGATTTATATGTCACTTAGTATACATTAAAGAAACAGTAACGTGAGTCCTCAGTTCGTTCTACTGTCAGATATGCTTTTGTAGTATATTTCTCTTGTTTAGTAGAAACAGAATTCAAATGGTCCAAAACACATTTTTCGATTTATGCATGGACAGAGAAAATATGATTATGTTTTTGAGAAGATTGATAAATTAAATTGATTTAAAAGTTCTGTTAGTTTTAAATACGATTTGCTAATTTTAGTACATAAATTATTGAATCAATCCACATCCCCTCCATTCCTCAAAAACAATTTAATCTTCAGATCCGACCTCCATAATCTAGATATAAGAGATTACTTATTTCTGGCTATGCCTTCCCACTCAATAAGTCTGTTCTATGGAAGCTTTACGTAGGAGTCAGTCTTTCATTTCAATTCACTCCCTGTTGAAGTTAAAAAAAGCCAATACGAGAATTTAGGGTAGCACTTAAAAAAGATTTACTTGATATAAACATCTAAAACATAAGATACAAGTAGATAGTTTAGTATGATGTAGAAATACAGGTAGGTATGTCAAATTTGAAATTACTAGTGTACAATGGCTACTGAAGGTTAGGTGTAAGAGTAGCTTTGAGCTAAATCTCGCCTTTTATGGTTTATTGTAATAAAGACGATTGTTATTATTAAACGCTTAATATTGTCGTTTGTTATTATTATTAATAATAATAATAATGTTTATTGTCACAAAATCAAATATTGTGCACAATAAACATAAAGCACCCAACAAAAGTTTGCACTGTGTTTGGGTTTGTTAAAAATAAAAACAAATAGTACAGTCAGTGTATGAAAGAAAAAACCGTTAATACTGTATAAGTTGGTGAATTATCATGGTAATGTCAGGAAAAATATCCAGACAATTATAACTAAAGTAAAAGTATGGATGTTAGTGTAAGTAAAATATTAAAATATCATTGATTTTGATAATGATTTTTTAGATCTACAATTCTGTGGATGGAGTACCTTGGTTGTTGTAAAATCCATTTTTTAGTTCTTTTTTAAATGATTTATTTGATTTAATTACTTTTAATGACTCTGGTATGAAGTTATATAATTTTGCTCCCAAGAAAAGCAGAGATCGTTGTGTAATGGTTTTTGATGTTTGTGGAATACACATTGAATTTTGATTGAATCTTGTTGGGTAGTTATGAATGGTACGATTCAAGTATTTCGAATATTTGAAATAATGTATTAGACCACAATAAATATAAATTTGTCTGCAATCTAATAGCTGAGCCTCCACATGCAGAAAATCACTTGAATAAGTAATCTCCCTATGGAGGATCAATTTTAGAATTAATTTTTGGATTACATCAACCTTTTTGTAATTACTAATCATAACACCCCCAAAATTCCGCAAAGTAATAGAGGATAAACAAGAGCATAATATAGATTATATAGATATTTCTTATCTAGAATATCTCTGAAGTACCTGAATTTTGGAATAATACATCTCAGTCTCTTCACAAGGTACTCTGTATGTATATCCCATTTTAATTGTTTGTCCAAAATCACGCCTAAGTATTTTATTTTACCGGCTGATTGAATCTCTTTGAGACCACTGCTTGTATGAACTTCAAGTTTTTTAAATTGTGGTGAGAGCCTGTCGTTACAAGAAAATGCTATATAGTGCGTTTTGTTGTAATTAATTGTCATAGTTCTTTCCGAAAAGAAATTTATAAATATTTTGAAATCATGTTCGATTGTGGTTTTTAGTGTATGCCACTGGTTGCTTTCATGGGGAATAGCTGTATCATCCGTAAAACCGATAACTTTACCTGTACTACTTATTTTGAACAAATCGTTGATAAATAGATTAAATAAAATGGGTCCTAATACTGAGCCTTGAGGTACACCGTTTGATATAATATCGGGTTCACTGAATGTGTTATTAATTTTGACGCACTGTGTTCGATTTGACAAATAATTTTCTATAAGTTTGTATGTTATTCCCCGTTAAACCTAAGTTTTCTAAAGTTGTTAAAAGCGATTCATAAGTAATAGGGTCGAATGCATTTGCCAAGTCAACAAAAACACATGCAGTTGGTTTGCCAATATCGCGATTCGTGTATATTTTACTTGTTAATTTTACAATAGCATCTTGAGCAGAATGCTTGCCGTCTTGAAAACCATATTGCTGTTCCGCTAGTAAGTTATATTTTTTTGCAAATTCGGTGAATCGTTTTTTTAACACTTTTTCAAATATTTTAGAAAAATTTGTTATGATGGAAATTGGTCGATAGTTGATGGGTTTTTCTCTTTCTCCAGATTTAAATAATGGTTTTACCATAGCGTGTTTTAAACATGTAGGGAATATTCCTTTATTCATACAAGAATTTATCAAATATGACAGTATGCCGCAGATGTTGGAATTTATTCTCTTGAGAGGATATGCTGTTATATTATCTAGACCTGGAGATTTTCTTAATTTCAATTCATTGATTATTGTCTTTATTTCATGCGCATCGGTCGGTTCCAGATATAATGAGTTATACAGGGTGACTTCGAAGTTGAGTCATTTATTTTAACAGTGAGTAGATCTGATCAAAAGAAATGTTTTTTTCCTTTACCATTTTTCTGGTAAAATTAAAGTAACAAAGTTATAGCCCTTTGGAAGTTTGAGTACCGCCCTGTCTCAATAATATCATGTACTCGTGTTTGGCAACAACGGATATAATCCACCTTATCGGTTCATCGCATCGGAAACAAAAAAGCGAAAGAATTTGGAACGATGTTTATTTTATTCAGTTCAGTTATACATACAGTCGCGTGTGAATAGTGTCTGTTGCGTGGCTCAAACGAAATAAAAAATGGCACATGTTTATGCGGATCGGTTTCCCAATCGAGTGCAACCAACCCCTCGTGCCTTTGTTAATGTAGTACAACGGGCTCGTGAATCAGGTGACTTCGGACCTCACAGGGGACCTCACGATCAAATACAGGTCCGCACTGAAATACTTGTCGGGAGGATACTTTATAAAACAAGGTAAAAAATTTTTTTTTATTTTTTTTTTTTTATTTTTACACACATATTTTGGTTTATCTTCCTTCTACAATCATTATCTGAAAATTAATGACTCAACTTCAAAGTCACCCTGTATAATCTGGTCTTACTATAATTTAATTTCTCCGCGTTTTTTAGGTTTTCTGACAACCTATTCCCGATTTTTGAAAAATATTCACAAAATTCATTTGCTATATCTACATCATTACTCACTAGTTCACCATTTTCTTTTTTAATTGTACTAATTTTGTTGTTTTGTTTTTTACCTTGTATTTTATTGATAAAATGCCACATTTTGGACGAACAGTTCTGTAGATTATCAAACTCTTCTTGGAGATATTTAATTTTAGCCTCTTTAATTATTTTTGTCAGTCTGTTTCGATATGATTTAAATTCATTCAGAAGTTTAACATCATAAGGATATTTTTTGGTTTCCTTATATAATTCTATTTTTTTTTTTTTTTGATGGAGGTAATAATCCCTTTTGATATCCATGCTTGTCTTTTTATTTGTGTTCGTGGAATCTTTACTGTTTTGGTGCATTCAGCAATATGGCCTTCAATGCTAGATATAAAAAGGACAAATGCATTTTCGATATTAGGTTCGTTGTATACTACAATCCAATTTTCATTGAGTATGTTGTTATTTGGTTTTTCATAATCAATGTAAATTTTTGTATTATTCACTGTCTTTTCAATTTTGGTTGATGTACTTTCAAGACCGATTTTGAGCAAAGTAGGAAAATGATCAGAAATTTTGTATTTTAGAGTTGCTGAATATATTTTGTCAAGTTCTAAACGTGAATTTATAAACATATGATCTATACAGCTCCCACTGTTTCCCTCTACTCTTGTCATTTCGTTAATGGCTGACAGGTAACCATGTTCAGCCATTATATTTAAATAATTTTGAATATTTTGATTGTTATGATCTAATATGTTATTGTTAAGATCTCCAATGAATAAGTTGATGTCAAATTTTCTACTGCTCTCTTGATAATCATGTAATTGACCGTTAAATGTTGTTACAGATATACAGGGTGATTTGTACACACCAATGATCTGTATCCATTTATTATTCTTTTGAAGAATAACTCGTAAAAGCTTTTTTTGAGTTATATTAATACTTTCATACCCACTGTTCAAATTTTGTCTTACGTAAATCAGAACCCCATCATTTTTATTAAAACTATCATCGTTATAATATAAATCATAATTGGGAATTTCGATCAAACTAGTATCATATACTTTAAATGTGTCAGTTAGCACTATAGTTCATTAATATTTCTATGAATGAAAAATGTTCAATCCTGAATCAATATTATTAGAAAAACGTAACTTTGTTGTAGGTAAATCGTCTAAAATATTTGTTTTAATTATTTCAGGTCGAAATTCTGTAACGTATCTACTCATAAATATTCAAAGTCCTTATAAATATTATTTTTATTATTATTGTTGTTGATGTGCTACCGCCTCGACTACTTGACACTTCTCTATCGGACGGTCTCGGAACACTCTCGAACTGACGGGCCGTAGACGATCAGGCTCTCTTCTACCGCTATGTCAACAAGCTTTGCTCGTCAGAGCTCTCATGATGTCACAGCACGCTAAGCCTGCCAGACGGATCCGCCCGACTTTCACCTTCCATAGTAAAAGCTGTTACACATCACACATCCAGAACTGACCTTCATTCCTTTCAAATTTATTGGAGAGATATAATCATTCTGCAAGAAGTCCCAGAATGACGAAGGGCATGTAAAATTTCCAAGATTTAAAGTACCTGCGGTTTACGTACCGCAAGTGAAAATTGTGAAAGGACCGTAAAGCTATTAACAACTTAACAGTAAATGCTTACTGTAACTGTACTGCCCTTTGTTGCGTTTAACCCTTTCATCGGACCTTTTTGACAGGAGTGTCGTTGTAAAGGAGGTAGGTAGATATTGTATCCCAGTGAAATTAGACGTCTTTTCCAGAAGAAATGTTCAAGTTGAAAGGATTTAGTACATCAAACCTCGCAAAGATACTGAATTGATATTAAATGTTGATAGAATAGTACCTAACAAATTTTTATTATTAAGGTAGGTTCATTTTACTAAAAAAGTCAATGAACTTTCGCAAAAGCGGAGGGGAGAGGGTGACTTGAGTTCAAGCGTCTTTGCTTATACAGGGTGTCCCGAAAAAAGTGTGCAATATTCTACCAACGGTTTCTAGAGCTTAAAATAGGAAGAAAAGTTTATATAAACATAGGTCGACAAACGTCCCCTAAGGGCACTACGGTCTTTTAAAGGGGCTCCCCTGAAGATGGTTTTTCCTTAATATTTACGAAACGTGTTGAGATAAAGACATAAAATTTGGTATTCTAGCCTAGTTTTTTATGCTGGATTTAAAAATATTAACAATTTCAGACAGTTTGGAAGCGTATGTAACAGTGATGGACTCTGGTTATTTTAGCCCCAACATTTTTGTGTGATTCTATTTGTGAAATTCAATTTAAGAATTTGAAAATTTAGGGTTTTCTACAGAAAAAAGGTACTCTTATTGAATATCGATAAATTGTGCCATTTTTGAATAAACTCAAACTAAAGAATTTGTCACATGATAGGAAATGTAGTGCGAATTTAAATGAATTGTTGATAATTAGCCACGGCAACGAAAAAACTAATTTAATAATTGGTAAATATTACATAAATATATATTTCTATTGCAACATAGCTAACATTTAGGTAAAAACAAAAGAAATAATTTTTTTCTACGAACGAAATTGAAATTTGTTTAAAAAAGAAGACGTACAGTTGGATATACTTAAAACTAGCTTTACAATAAGTGTTCAAATAAATTCCCATTTTGTTGGATACAGAGTCTCGCTCGACGAACTAATGATTGCGTAGCCCGAAAAGTGGAAAACCTTTTTCTTCTTATTTCATTTGCAGCCTGATGGATTCTTTGAAGTAAATCTTCTTGAGTATTTACTTCAGTCGAGTAAACTAGGTCTTTTAATGACCCCCAAAAATAGAAATCCAATGGATTTAGGTCAGGTGAACGTGGCGGCCACGCTATAGGACCTTCTCGGCCTAACCACCTGTCTGTAAAATTGACATTCAACCAATTTCGAACATTACGTCCAAAATGTGCAGGGGCGCCATCATGTTGAAAAAACATATTTTATACCTGTATATTATGTATCTCGTTAAAGGGATTTAGGGTTCACGTTTATTTTAAAATTTCGTGTTGTTTTTTTATCTACGTCACATACTACAAATATTTCCACGTTTTCCCCACGGTATAAGCCAAAGACATCACATGTAGCATGATTTCTACAATATAAAGGTTTCAAATTCAATAGAATATTGACTGTTTCTTGTCTCTTTCCTCGCCAACCACAAGTGATACTTTCTCTACTCTCAAAATAAAATATACTCCCCAATAAAATGCAAATTGAGGTTGCAATTAAATTCCACCGCAAACCGACCACTCGCAAATATCTGAAAGCGGTGACAAATTTGGATTTTCCCAGAACCACCCCCGAGATCTGTTTGACTTCTGAATTATTTTACAACCCGAACCATGACCGATCGGCAAGCCAACAATGAAGACGATTCGCCATAGCGAGAGAAATGTGGCATTTATGGTGGTGGTTGACCAAAAAAATTACCGCAGTCCAAGGGACGGTGGCCATGATCCGGGTGAAAAGCGCCACGGGTGGTAGAAAATACTGACCAGGGCTAGTTAGGTACTGATACAGAGAAAGTAGGATGAACAGTTATATACGAGCCCCTTACCACTTCAGTTGGCCCAACTATTGAAATCTTAGTTTTTTTCTTATCAAACGCAAATAATAAAAATGTAGCAGGGTGTCATAGGTTTAGAATATTAACATTGAATATTTTGATAATATATAGTGGAAAACACTAACTTTATCACTCCCTAATCAAATTTGCAGCATAAAAATAACACATGTTGCAATTTCAATGCAAAATAAGTCTATAATGCATAGGTGGCTGTGAAAAATAAAAGCCAAGACAATTGTTTTTATTAATCACAGCTGTCAGAATACGTTTAAAATAGTTTTGGGTGGTTAAGGTTTTCAAAATGGGTAGAGGAAAGCTTATTGGTGAGAAAATTCGGTTACTGATAATTATTTTTTTTAATTCTGGGAAATCAAACTCAGAAATTGCAACTTTGTTAGACTTATCACGGTACAGTGTGAGAAATATTGTTAGATAATCGTGAAAAACAGGCGTGCCAATTATTTACAATTAAGTGCTCTGTGGAGTGACGCTGTTGGAAGGAGAATTTCGAGGTCCACAACTCATAGAGAGGCCCACAAACTGGGATTTAGCACTTGCAAGGTAAGTTTTCTTTTAAAAAAAAGTGAAGTAAAAACCCTAAACCATTTCTCCCATTAATATTATGGAAGGTTTTTTTAAAACTTTCCATGCACTGTTGTAGACGAAAAAGCACCAATTATTAAGAGATAATAAAAATAATCTGAAATCATATACGCGCTTTTCTAAAATAAATAACTTGCAACAAAACCGCGGTTAAAACCAACGGGTTCAAGCGATCCGAGTAACTGACGTCATCAACCCGTGTGTCATCTTAAACCATATTATAACCGCGGTACATAACACAGAAATTTTGGTTATTCGCTGGAATTTGATTTATATCCGCTATAAATAACTTCATCGATATAGTTAATGAAGGTTTTGAGAAGAATCAATTTCTAGATGCCCTTTTTTTCGAGTTCACTAAAGCCTTTGTCTATGTACAATACGAAATTCTTCCCTCTCTTCTCCCTCTCTCTTTCTCTCTATCTCTACTGTTATACAACAATTCGTGAAATAGAATGGTTGCAAATCCTCAATCAGCTCAGTTTTGCATGGTGTTCCACAAGGTTTTGTCATCGGCCCCCTGTTATTCTTATTGTATGTAAATGACTTGCCCAATGCCTTTCTAACAACACTAATAACAAGCTATAATGATATACACCGATGCCACGATTCCCTTACCAACTTGGATCACGTGACCTTTGCTTGCAAGCCCAACGCCCTTGAATGGTTTGCAATCAATAAGTTAATAGTAAATTCAAACAAAGCTCAATCCATCATGATGTTGGTAATAACCATGTGGAGACAATTAAGTCTCTTGGTATACAATACATAAATGCTACTTTAAACTGGAATAAACACATTAATTACGTTAGCAAATCATTAACAAAAAATATTATTTAATTCGTAATCGTAAAAATTTTGTATCCCCAAATAATCTTGTTATCCAGTTACGACGCATATTTTCATAGTAAAATTACATATGCTATCCTAGCATGGGGTCATTCACCACATATGTATAGAGTTTTTGCTCTACAGAGGAGTTGTGTTAAGTAATGATCATGATTTTGCCTTGTGCTTATATTTTATCACTGCCTCACTTATGTCAAGACTAGCTCTCATGCATATGGGTGGCCGATATGTAACTGCCTGGTTTGTATCTTGAGTATTTGTGAAATGAAACAAAATACGTCCTTTTTTTCATCTTAATATTTTCAATCGCTTCGGTAATATTGTTCTTCAGCTGCTCTACAGTATTGGATTTGTTGGCATAAACCCTATTTTTCAAAAAGCCCCATAAAAAAAGTTAGCATCCGTCAAATCCGGTGACCTTGGTGGCCAGTTAACATCACCAAATCGAGAATTTAAACTTCCGGGAAATATTGTTCGCAAACAGATTCATTGTTGTTCCCTAGCTGTGTGACAAGTTGCTCCGTTCTGCTGGAACCACATGTTTTAAAGGTTAAATTGTTGGATTTGAGGAGCCAGAAAGTTTTGCACCAGATCACGGTAAGACTCGCCAGTGACAGTAAGAGACCTGCAGCGTCTTTAAAGAAGTAAGGTCCAATGACACCTCCATACCAAACACCGCACCAAACAGTGACTCGACGAGGTAGTGGTCGTTGATGGATATATGATACCCAGATGCCCAGATACGACAATTCTGCTTATTAACAAATCCGTCATATAGAAGAGGGCTTCATCGCTCATTATCAGATGTCGGTAAAAATCGGGGTATTAAACTGGAATATTGTCGGCGACTTTCATGGTCACTAGTTCTTGGGTAAACTGAATTTTGTGATGCCGCAAATGCAATTTTTTTAAATAGTGCATAATGACGTACGACAAATATGAAGTTTTTGAGAACGATGTCTGGTAGACGTCTCAGGGCGCTCCACTACACTTGCCTTACCTCATACTCTTTAAGGTCACACGTCCTTTTTTTTCGCTTTTTTAACTACCTGTGTGCAACAGTATTCTAAATACTTTTTATCTGATTACTTCATGATATGTACAGATATGACTTAATTTTGTTTTGAGATAAAGTGCATTTTTGTGTATTTTATTGTGGATTTTTTCTCCGATCGTAACTTTTTAACAAATATTATTACAGCTCTGAAATTGTATGTGAATATTCCACTTTCTTTTCTAGAAAAAAAGTGATACGAACGAAAGTAAAGACCCGTTTCATTCTTCCATAAAAGAGGTATTTTCACACAAAATTTCAGAGTTATAGTTGTTAACAAGTTCCAATAGAAGAAAAAATGCATTTTGCAGAAATGATTTCTGATTTAAAAGCGTTTATCAAAAAGCTTGAGTTTTGGGAACAAAACTTAATCGATGGCAATACCAGGTATTTTCCTGTTCTTTTATAACAGATATCTCATAGTCCATTAGAACCATTTGACAGTAAATATCATGTAGAAATAGTCTCTAACTTGAAGGATAACTTCAAAAATTGCTATAGTGGCGCAATTTGTTGTTTCACCTTTCATGGAAATTGATATCCAACAGTTTGCAACTTCTGTTACGCAGAATTTTATAGAAGACATCGCTGCGACAGAAATGATCATTAGTCTCAAATACAAAATGTATCTGGCCGTCAGTAAGTAAAGATAAATATTCAGTTTTATGTCGTGTTGCCTTGAAAGTGAAAGGTTATTTAGTACAACCTATTGGTGTGAATCTTCTTTTTCAAATATAAAGTTCATAAAAAACAAATGCCATAATCGACAAAATAACATTTGGTTAATTATATTAGAATAGCGGTATCAAATTATACTCCAGACATTGAAAAAAATGTCAGTGAGTCTGAGTGTCAGGCTTCTCATTGAACACGCATTTTTTATCTGGACATATTTTTGTTAAAAAGTTTTTTATTTTCAGTTACCTTCACTAAATCGTATGTGACATGTTATTGTAGCTGACGAAAATTTTGTTTATTTGTCAAACACCTACGATTGGTAGGAATGGATGTAGTTTCTGGAGTATGTATTAGTTATTAGTTTATTTGTTTATGAGTATCAGTATTAGCAAAATAAATACATGTATGTCGCATACAACTGTGTATAATTTCATTTAAGTTGGCTTACATTGCTTACGACTATGTAGCTCACTGTTTATTTCAAAATTATCAAAGTAGCTCAACACACTGAAAAGGTTGGCGACCACTGGTCTCAGTAGTTGGAGATTTTAGCTTTACAGACAAAAATACTCGAAATTTTTCTAAAGGGCTGGCTTATTCACCTTTGTATAAAAAGGGGGCGTGCACCTACAAGGCAGTAGTCTGAACAGCGCTTCTTGGCTAAGTGGCCGGCTAATTCTCTAATGGTTTGTACATACAGTGGTCGGTTACTGTGTCGTCTATATACGAGTAGAGTAGCAGAGTGAACAGAATTTGTGTGGCGAGATCTTCGACACAGTCACTGGCAGGTTGGCGCATACTATACGAACAGGAATTAAGAAACTAAGACATATACATAATATTCGCCCAGCGTTGGAACCCCAATATTGCTCTAGCTACTAGATGCGACCAATAAAAGTATCAATAAAAGGAAGAAAAACTTTTTTTAAACAAGCATCTATTCAGCTGTTAATAAAAAGAACTAAGAAAACCTTTTGTTTTTAAAAACTTGTTAAATAGCTATAGTTTAATAAGCTCTATTTAATTTCCATGTATTTCCTTCACAAAATTCCTTAATTTATTTCTATCATAAGGCGGTCGAGGATCTAGCTGTCTTCTACCGCTACACCAATAGTGTTTTCTTCTTAGAGCTCTCCTCCATGATGCCACCGCGCGATGTGTCTGCCAGGCAGACCGGCCTTACATCGGCCTTCCATCCTAATCCTGTCTCCCTAGGGTGTTCGTTTCTAACTACAAACCTTAGGCAGTTCAAAAATCGAATTAACAAAGTTTCTTTGAGATCCCCTCAACAGCCACGGTGCCCTGTCATGTAGTCTTGTGCATGCGCGGCTGTTTCGGTATAAAAAATCATTCTACGTAACCATCTAATGTTATATATTGTCATCATAAACAATAAATAAAAAAAAATATTTTATAATAATTTACTCAGACTAAAAATATAATTTTAATTTATATTTTTAGTCTGAGATAATTTATAATAGTCGACTAACTTAATCAATAACTCAAGGATCGAATACTTTTCAAGGAGAATCAGAATCGATAGATTTGCGTCATTATATTGCTAAATTTCCCATCATATTTATGAACTCCATGTCATAATAGATAATATTGCATTTTCATATTAGACGTCCGCCTTATTGAATCTAGAATAACGTCATTTTACTCAATGAGCTTCGCTCATCAACCCTTTTTTAAATAATAAGTGGTTATTTTGCGGCGGTAGCCATGTTGAGTTTTGAATGGCGGCAGTTTGCTATTATTTTGTATCATCCACCATATTGGATAAAAATTGCGACATTTAATTTATTCTGTATTATCATCACAATCAAACGTGTTTATAAAATTTCTGCTCAAGTGGTTCAAAATTTAATTTCAAAATGTGCCCCAGACATACTAACATACTAATAGGTCAATTTAAATAAAAGCTTGTAATAATATACAGGGTGTTTCAGTTTATTGTTGTATAACTTTAAGATTCGATAGAACTTTTAAAATAAATGCATAAAGTCTATATAAACATGGGTTGAAAAATGCGTGGCTTCCGAAATACAGGGTGTAGTTTTTTTAAATATTTCGAACAGTATTTGATGTATAACAGTGAAAATTGGTATACAAGGGTTTTTTGGTACGACAAAACGAACCATGGGCATAGTTTTAGCCGCTAGAGGGCGCTCTCTACTGTACCTGTAGTGTATTAAAATGACCGAAAATTTTTTCTTGGTTCAATTTTTTGCTTTTTGAATAAAAAAACTAATTCTTCGCACTTTTCAACATAAAAAAGCTCTCCTGTGAGTTTTCGTTATAGTTAGCCGTTTTTGAGATATTTCGATTTTTAAGGTTCGATGCATAAGAACACGGTGAACATGGCTTGCTGAAATTGCCAAGGCACCAGAAACTCTCCTAACACTTGTGGTCGGATCTCTATCAAACTCACGCAGAATCATACGGGTAAATCTGCGCTGACGAACATTTATGTTTTGATCCCTTTGGAGATTTCCAAAACCATTTTCAATTATTTGGCGATGCACTTTTACAAATCCTGAGCGAGGTGGATGTCGTCTGTTTGGAAATCTTCGTGCGTATTGTCTGGCTGCTTCTGCTGCGTTTCCATTTACAAAGCCATACACAAAATGGATATCCGCTAACTCTTGACGGAGAATAAAAATGGCATGTTTATAAAACTTACAAAAAAACAGGTATAAGAAACTAAATTTCGTGCATTCACAATTGCAAAAAAACGTTTCAGGTTTCAACAGACAACAAAACTAACTGCCAACTAATTGACGTTTAACCTTATTCTGCTTTCAATTTCAAAAATATTTGCAGGCACAGCCTACTTCTAAAAATTATCGAGATACTGACTTTTTAACGTTATTTTATCATAAATAATTAAAAATGCATCGAACCTTAAAAATCGAAATATCTCAAAACCGGCTAACTATAACGAAAACTCACAGGAGATCTTTTTTATGCAGAAAAGTACGAAGAATCAGTTTTTTTTATTCAAAAAGCAAAAAATTGCACCAAGAAAAATTTTAATACACTACAGGTAGAGTAGAGAGCGCCCTCTAGCGGCTACAGTAAAGCTATGCCCATGGTTCGTTTTGTCGTACCAAAAAACCCTTGTATACCAATTTTCACTGTTATACATCAAATATTGTTCGAAATATTAAAAAAAACTATTTTAGAAAGTAAATTTCGGAAGCCACGCACTTTTCGACCCATGTTCATATAGACTTTATGCATTAATTTTAAAAGTTCTATCGAATCTTAAAGTTATATACAATACACTGAAACACCCTGTATAACATTGACTGTCATCTTAACCGTCGATACTTAAGTTGTTAAAGGACTACATTACATCGGACGGAATACCAAAATAACCATTCAATAGAAGGCGTTTGTATTTGTCCAAATGATTTCTGGTTTTTTAAGCAATACCAGAAACTGACAAACGATATCTTCGTCCGATCTACGATCGGTTCCATTGTCATAACAACTCAATTAAATAAATTGTCAGGAGCTCAAGGTGTGCCTCGAAATTAAGAAATTGAAAGACGTTATCGATACAAACAAATCTCTTACCCCAATTTACGAGGCAACCAAGCACTTTTTGACCGGAAGAGAATAGATTTAGTACCTGTTCCAATATCTTTTTTTGACGAATGCATCAGGTATCTGTTTGGGTCATATTTAACGGTATTATTATAACCATGTTTATTTTTACCTACTCCATATATCTGTCCAGAAGCAATAATATATATATATACAGGGTGACTTTGAAGTTGAGTCATTAATTTTCAGATAATGATTGTAGAAGGAAGATAAACCAAAATATGTGTGTAAAACTAAAAAAAAAATTAAAAAAAAATGTTTACCTTGTTTTATAAAGTATCCTCCCGACAAGTATTTCAGTGCGGACCTGTATTTGTTCGTGCGGTCTTGGAGTACCGGCATGCCCTCCCCTGTGAGGTCTTAAGTCACCTGATTCACGAGCCCTTTGTACTACATTAACAAAGGCACGAGGGGTTGGTTGCACTCGATTAAATAAGAATCATGTCCACAAGTTCAGCATTTTCGTAAACATGTGCCATTTTTTATTTCGTTTGAGCCACGCAACAAACACCACTATTCACTCACGCGTTACCGACTGAAACATTGACTGACATCGTGATAAACGTTTCAAATTCTTTCGCCTTTTTGTTTCCGATGCGATGAACCGATAAGCCGGATTATATCCGTTGTTGCCAAACACGAGCACATAATATTATTATTGAGACAGGGCGGTACTCAAACCTCTAAAGGGCTATAACTTTGTTAATTTAATTTTACCAGAAAAATGTTAAAGGAAAAAAACATTTCTTTTGATCAGATCTACTCACTGTTAAAATAAATGACTCAACTTCGAAGTCACCCTGTTTATATATACACGAACTTTTGCAACACTCATGTTTGGTCAGTAGAAAATCCGCACGCTGTCCGTCGGGCACATTTTCAACAAACATTTTCGGTGAATGTTGGGCTGGCATGGTGAACGGTATGCTCATTGGACCATTTATTCTCCCAAATCGATTGGACGGGATGCAATACCTAGACTTTTTAGGCAACATTTTGCCTTCCTTATTTCCTGCGTCTGCTCGGTAGCGCATCAGCTGATTTCATTTTCTGTTGGAGCGGTATGATTTCGGGCAGAGACGTACTTAGCCCTTCTCGTCAACTGGAGAGCGAGTACTTTTTCCTTTATTTTTTTTTTACTTGGTCGCCCTCGTTTCACTACGCATTACCTTTGTTATTTCAAGGGTAGTTGTTTCTGAAAAGGAAAACCCCAACTTTGCGGACACCCTGTATATATATATATATATGTATATACTTTAGTGCAATTTTTTAAAATTTGTAGACAGCTTTCATGTTTCAAATGATTCTGGACTTTCAATTAACCCATTTATGCCTAAAGTGTTGCAAAAAAGGTTTTTTTTTATTATTTTTTAAAAAACCTTATTAAAAGACGACACTTTCTAGGTATTTTCAATTTATTCTAAAAAAAAATACATATACAGTTAGTTTTTTAGGATGTACTATACATAGCACATTAGGAATAAAGGTAGCTTAGAATAATAATAAAAAAAACATTGAAAATAGTACAAAAATTTTGAAACACATCAATATTGCAAATTTTAAAGAGTATGATATTGAACAAAACATTTCACGTGAAGGCCGACATCACATTTTCTACATCTAGTAGTCGAGCGCTCATGACAGTGTGCACACCTTGTTTGTTTGCCTTGTGGAATGACTAAATGATCTAAGCGATCATACCTTATGTCACCAAAATTTCTTGATTTACCTTGCTGGTACGTATAAGTCTTCTTATTTTGTGTCAAGGTAGTTCTAGCTACACTTCTTCTAAATTGTAATTGATCCACGTTATTTCCTCTCTTTTTATAAATATTCCAGGCGTTTGTCAGGGCCATATCTACACATTGAGAGATCAACGAGAAATCCTACCATTTTTTGCCTCGGATTTGTACTTGTATTGAGCTATATTCTGGTCTGACCTATCCACCCCGCCCATACATTTATTATACAGCTTGACAACTTGGGGCTGATCTACATACACAAACTTTTTTCTTTTTGAGAATACCGCTTGACTGAATTTACTGGTTCAATTCCAATCGCTGTAGACCCAAAAGTTACAATATTGTTGTCATACCATTTTACAAAAATTAAGTTTTTATCTTTTAATTTGGTATAATCAAACACTCCACGTTGTTCCTTTTTCATAAGTTTTGAATCTTTCAAAGAAGACATGGGTATACGATTTTCACACGAATTGTTTCTGTACCACATATGCCTTTTTCAGTCAAGCTTTCAAACAAAGCTGGCGAAGAAAAAAATTATCAAATACAAAATGAAACCTAAGATTTGCCCATTTGCTTTTTAGCCTATCAGCATAGCTCAATACAACTGATGCGCCAACACCTAAAGATTTGTAAGCCGCGTTCACATACGTCGAAGCACCTTGATAAGGTTCAAACCATAAGATGTAACCAAGAGTAGTAGCGCCAACCCAAAATTTGAACCCATAACGTATTGGTTTCCTGTGGATATACTGCTTATCACCATGTCGCCCTTGGAACCATTGCCTCATCAATACTATGATGCTCTTCTGGTAGTGCGTATTCCAAAACATTTTTATTTAGGTGATTGAAAAGACGCCTTAGTTTAGCAAATTTATTATTTGCATCCAGAGTTTCATTGTTTAGGAAGTGAATGTGAGACATTGTAAATTCAAATTTATCGCGAGAAATAGCTTCAGAAACAAGTGAGTTGTGTGAATCACTGGATTTTTCCCAATACATCCTTCTGCGAGATACACTACTGTAGCCACTCAACAATAATATACTAAGTGACATATAAATCCGAACACCCAGTTTAAATGGTTTTATTTTAATAAAATTTTCTATAAGTACTTAATGAAGCATAATAAGTAAATGATAAAAATTTCAAAATGATTGCACTGCTTTAAAGCCCTTTGACCTTTAATAATGTGTGGATGCACCCTGATGTGCTACGCATTCTCCAACGCGCCTAGGCATGCTTCTGATCAGGTGGTCAATGTCCTCCTGTGGTATCTCATTCCAGGCAACCACCAACTCCTCTCGAAGTGCTTCTAGAGTCTGAGGAGGACGTTGCAAATTGAGCAATCTCCTACCCATCATATCCCACACGTGCTCAATTGGGGATAAGTTGGGAGATCTTGGTGGCCATGGTAACAACGTGACATTATTATGTTGAAAGAAGTCTATTGTGACTCTTGCAACATGTGGTCGGGCATTATCTTGTTGGAAAGTTGGATCTGCCAGGGTGTCAAGATAGGGTAAAAGACGGGGTTCTAGAACTTCGTGGATATAACGCTGCGAGTTCATATTACCTCTGATGAAGATTAAAGGTGACCTGGAACCATAAGATATAGCACCCCAACTCATAACTCCAACAGTGTGATGAGCATGTCTTTCAACAAAAAACTGTGGATTCCTCCTTTCACCACGTCGCCTTCTAACCCTGGCACGACCATCGTGCATGCCTAAACAAAATCGAGACTCGTCACTAAAGACAATACTGTTCCATTCCTGATCCCAGAGTGACCGTTGTCTGCACCACTCAAGGCGATTACGTCGGTGTTCTCGAGTTAAAGGGAGGACCCAGTGTGGCCGGTATGAAAACAAGCCGAAACTTCTCATTCGTCGGTAAACACTTCGCATGCCAATAGGTCTTCCGTGTTCTGCAAACCATTCATTTGCAATGGACCTGGTAGTGGAGAAACGGTCCCTTAAGGCCAATAATCTTAGGCGGCGATCTTCACGATCTGTTGTTCTACGGCGTCGTCCAGTGCCCCTTGCTCTTTGCGTACGGCCTTCTGGAAGCCATGCCTGACAACACCTAACCACAGTGTCTACACTTCTTTGCACTCTAACTGCAATTGCCCGAAAAGAAAGTCCAGCTTCCCGAAGTCCCACTATACGGCCCCTATCAAACTCACTAAGTTGACGAAATCGTACAGGTCTCCGTACTCTAGGCATCGTAACCGATCGTAAAGGATGTCAAGAACCAAAATCCGCCAACGTTGATTCTTTACTGCGGCTGAAATATTCATTTTTAGAGCGTCGGTGAATTAAAAAAAAGCAGTATAAAAACCGGAATGTCCAACTGATAAGGCTGAAAATTTTTTCACTTGTTATTTACAGTAAGATAAATACATTCACCAACTTTTATTAAAATAAAACCATTTAAACTGGGTGTTCGGATTTATATGTCACTTAGTATATGAAGTTTTTTAGATATGACAAATTTTGCGTAAAGCGTGACAAATGCATGCTCATCAATTAAAACAATTTTTCTCGTATTTTTGTATTTGCCATATGATTTGTAACCGTTTTCTTATAGTAGATGACCTACTATGAGTATAGTAGATTTAAAAAACCAAAATGTAATTTTTTTTCAAATAGAAGCCATCTTTTTTATAATTTCATTGTAGGCATTGAAAATAAGACTAATTTTGTTTGCAATTTAATGCATTCACGATGTAAGGCAATATTGTTTTTTTTTTATTACTTTTATACCTATGAGGTTTGTCCTAAGAAAATCTCAGTTGACCATGACTGAAATCGGGCGAACTATTAAGGCTATCGCCAACTCATGGACAACTGAGATTATCGATAAAGATAGTATGGAGGCAGTAAACGGGAGAAAAAATGATATTTCCATATACATAGCTCGGTCAGAGTTAGGTAGAGGATAATAGTTATGAAATATACTAAGTGACATATAAATCCGAACACCCAGTTTAAATGGTTTTATTTTAATAAAAGTTGGTGAATGTATTTATCTTACTGTAAATAACAAGTAAAATGGGACCGTTTCTCCACTACCAGGCAGCAGCGGTGGCCGCAGTAGTAGACTCTTCGGTCTCCTGATCAGTCGCCGTGCGCTGTGCGGGTTCGAGTCCCGTCCCAGGAGAAATTTTTCTCTTGGCTATGGATGTTGTGATTGTCCGTAGGTGGTAGATGGTCTCTGACTGTCGAACGCGGAGGTACCACCCGGCGGTTCTCGTAGGCGGAGCCAGAATGTGTGCATGTTGCATGCACACGTGTTCCCTCGCCAGAGTCCGTGTGGCGTCCCCCCTTTTCCATGTATCCCCCATAGCCCTACGGTACCCAATGGGTGCTTAGGCCTTAGGCCTTCGTGGTAGTTGGAATATAAAAAAAAAATAAAAAATTTAGGATCTCGTGTATAATCCCAAATGATATACGGGGTATTCTGTTTAAAATAAGCAAGTTGTTATCTACTCCTGGTATATCCAGAAATGTCAGTATTTTGAAAATATTTTAGCCAAATTTAGGCCTGTATCGTCAGTCGTCCCTACAATTGTAGGGCGCGTTTATGGCGTCCTTGATTATCATACTCCTTTCTCTCCTTCAAAGATTTCTAGATTACACTTGTCCCGTGTCAGCGTCAGCGCTCTCCTATTGTGAAGATATGTTTTCTTTTTAGATTGTAGGAAATTTCAGGATCATAAAACATGATATAACTCAAAAGCAAGCACAATTTGATGCAAATAGGTGTTTGTGACATAACTTCAAAATAGAGTTCTGACACGGAGAAGTAGAAAACTATGACAATCAAGGAGGCCATAAAGGCGCCCTACAATTGTAGGGACGACTGACGACACGGGCCTTAAGGGTCTAATGCAAGAAGAGGCTAGCTTAAAATTCCCTATAGGGCTGTACAAAAACGAGACATGCAACTCTAAAAAAATATATATAAATGTATTGGTGGTTGCCTGCTTTCTCAAACGTTGCAAAAACAAGTCGAGTCCAGACATTTTTTGTTCTCCTGTAAGATGACAAAAAATGGACTTGACTGGTTCTACCATTGGTCCCCTCAATTACTCTCAATAGTTAACGTACAAGCCCAATTTTTCATAGCTGCCTATGATCAATTTTTAGAGAAATCGATCTCTGCAGTTCTTCGTAGGACACTCTGAATATTAGTGTTTGATCTGACCAAAAAACAGTTTCACCTTTCAAGATGTTCCATCATCTTCCTCCAGAGAAAAAACACATGACTCTTCCCTAAAGCATCAATCGCGAATATCCCAGGATGTTATAAGATATATTTATATGTGTTTCACAGATGTCACCAGCTTCATATTCTGGAATAAGGACGAAGCTCTTCTAATCACTATAATCAACCTCTGCGAAAACTGTACCAGAGCTGAAGAGTTCATCGACCTACAGCGAACAAGAGCGATGTGCATGCGTAGAAAAGTGCAAGAAAAGAAGAAGAAGAAGAATCAAGTAGACTGGCAGCAAGAACTAGACCAGTGGAACATGGAGGTGTCGCGGCTGTGACGTCACACTTGGATTACCTACATTGAATCTAGGAGGCCGTTGAACTCGGCACTGTGCAGAAAATATGGCCGACTCGATGCAATCGGATTGTAAGACCCGTTGTTTCGGTGGAACGTTGTCATTTGTTTCTTTGGCGATGTGCAGAGCCATAGACTAAATTAAATCATTGATGTACTCCTGAATCTTTTCTGTGGTTTTTTTCTGATCAAACACAAGCAGTAGCAGGTTGTTATAGGTTTAAAATATTAACATGGAATATTTTGATAATATATAGTAGAAAACACCAACTTTATCCCTAATCAAATTTGCAGCATAAAAATAACACATGTTGCAATTACAGCATATCAACCTATTTTCATTTCACTGCAAAATAAGTCTATAACGCATAGGTGGCTGTGAAAAATAAAAGCCATGACAATTGTTTTTATTAATCACAGCTATCAGAATACGTTTAAAATAGTTTTGGGTAGTTAAGGTTTTCAAAATGGGTAGAGGAAAGGTTATTAGTGAGAAAATTCGGTTACTGATAATAAAATTTTTCAATTCTGGGAAATCAAACTCAGAAATTGCAACTTTGTTCGACTTATCGCGGTACAGTGTGAGAAATATTGTTAGAAGATATAACGTAACTGGTTCAGTTAATATTAAGCCACGATATGTGAAAAAAAGTAATATCACAAATGCCGACCGAAGAGCATTAAGAAGAATAATCGTGAAAAACCGGCGTGCCCATTATTTACTATTAAGTGCTGTGTGGAGTGATGTTGGAAGGAGAATTTCGAGGTCCACAACTCATAGAGAGACCCACAAACTGGGATTTAGCACTTGCTAGGTAAGTTTTCTTATAAAAAAAGTGAAGTAAAAACCCTAAAGTTGCACAACTTGCTTATACTCCAAAGAAAAGTCACTATTAACTCCACTGCAAAAGAAAAATCGGGTTAGACCGACCTTTTCGAGCATGCCTGGGGGTTTTTATTTTAGCGAAGGATCCAGTTAGCTCGAATTTTTACACCAAATTCCAAATTGTCCTCTCACAAGGCCGACTTAGTGCGCCAAAAAATTCACGTATGTTGCTCCATAACTGTTTTGTTTATAGTTTGACGTTACAAATGGCACGTTGTCGTTGACAAATTCAGTGACGTATCAAAACAAAAATTATTTGTAATGTGGAAACTCAATTTGAATCACCCATTATATCGAACATTTATTATTTAATTTTCCCGTTGTTACCGGAATCAGAAGTTTCTTAATGATAGAATGACTAACACCACGGACCTTACATTTACAACCCTCCAAGTTTCAACCCCTACAAAAAAAGTTCTGAAAATGATCAGGAGCCTCTGAAACCAAAAAAAAAAAAAAGCTTAAACAACCTTTATTTTTTCGTGTTTTTGCCCATAGCTCCGCCGCCGCTAGACCGATTTTCAAGAACTACAAAGCTTTTTCATCCTTGGCATTTTTCGTGATATATATATATAACAAAAATAGGAAAATAGTGGACAAAATACGCAAAAAGTGGATTCGAGCAGAAAATAGGATAGGTAACCCGAGCGATACGTATTTCTGCTGGTTGGCTTCATCAGGCCCGAAATGAATGCACATATGCAACTACAAAAGTTGAGACACATGCCCATACATCCGGATACGGGTGTAACCAGAGGAAACAAAGATGGAGAGGAAAAAAAGACACACGAAGTCCACAACAAGAGCCAACATACACATTGTAGTATAAAATGGCTAGAAGACCCCGAATTTTCAAGGCGACAAATAACCACAACCACGCGGCCGGTTATAGCCACTTGCTGTGGTAAACTTCCAGCCCAAAGGATCTACAAAGAGAAAAGGATCATGCGGAGAAAGGTATATAACAAAATATATCCTATTTTCTGTTCGAATCCACTTTTTGCGGATTTTGTCGACTATTTTCCTATTTTTGTTATATACCTTTCTCCGCATGATAATTTTCTCTCTATATACAGGGTGACTTTGAAGTTGAGTCATTAATTTTCAGATAATGATTGTAGAAGGAAGATAAACCAAAATATGTTTGTAAAAATAAAAAAAAATTAAAAAAAAAATGTTTCCTTGTTTTATAAAGTATCCTCCCGACAAGTTCAGTGCGGACCTGTATTTGATCGTGCGGTCTTGGAGCACCGGCATGCCGTCCTCTGTGAGGTCTTAAGTCACCTGATTCACGAGCCCTTTGTACTACATTAACAAAGGCACGAGGGGTTGGTTGCACTCGATTGGGAAACCGATCCGCATAAGTCCGTGATGCCGCATGTCCACAAGTTCAGCATTTTCGTAAACATGTGCCATTTTTGATTTCGTTTGAGCCACGCAACAGACACCACTATTCACTCACGCGTTACCGACTGACACTGACTGTATACAAATAATTGTAAAAACATCGTTCCAAATTCTTTCGCTTTTTTGTTTCCGATGCGATGAACCGATAAGGCGGATTATATCCGTTGTCGCCAAACACGAGTACATAATATTATTATTGAGACAGGGCGGTACTCAAACTTCCAAAGGGCTATAACTTTGTTACTTTAATTTTACCAGAAAAATGGTAAAGGAAAAACATTTCTTTTGATCAGATCTACTCACTGTTAAAATAAATACATATATACTCTTATATACATATAACGTAAAGAAAGCATGATATCTCAGTTAAATTTTCTTCGCTATTACAGTTTTGGCATTGGAAGTAAAAAAATCATGTTCTACTCAGAAACAGTGTCATTCATCAATAGGGTAAAAATCCACTTTGTATTTTGGCAATACATTTTTTGACTTGTATTCATAGACACATATTATGTTTTCATCTGGTAGTTCTTTCCTTTGTCTTGAAAAATTTAATTCGTGAAACCCATGAAACGAACAGAGAAACGGAATCTAATATATACAAAAAACACGGCCCTATGAAATCAAATATACCGTAAGCAAATCTGGAACATGTTGTAACCGGAAGACCATGGCATTTATACCTGACCCAGTACTCTGCATCCAAGAGGGCTTAGGGCCGTTCTATCCCTAACGGTACTATTATAATATGATTTTTTGTAGAGGCGACTGTCAAATCAGTGCCACAAGGTGCAACGACAGATGGTCGGATACATTTTCAAAATGCTGCGGAATGACCCATTTTCGTTTTTTTTCTTCAGCTGGTGGTGTGTGGACAGGCCTCTAATATCCTTTTCAACAATGGGAGTTTGAACAATGTATAAAAAAAGGATCTCATTCATGCCTTGGAGAGGATTATTATACATACATATTGTTTAAAGGAAGTCAAAAGTGCCAGGATAGGTTAGCAGTTATTATTTGTAGAACATTATATTCAACCGGACGCTAGATAAGGATAGGTCAGATCAAGAAAATGAGAAGAAATTAGTATAAGGGGCTTTTCAAAATATACTAAGTGACATATAAATCGGAACACCCAGTTTAAATGGTTTTATTTTAATAAAAGTTGGGGAATGTATTTATCTTACTGTAAATAACAAGTGAAAAAATTTTCAGCCTTATCAGTTGGACATTCCGGTTTTTATACTGCTTTTTTTAATTCACTAACGCTCTAAAAATAAATATTTCAGCCGCAGTAAAGAATCAACGTTGGCAGATTTTGGTTCTTGACATCCTTTACCATCGGTTACCATGCCTAGAGTACGGAGACCTGTACGTTTTCGTCAACTTAGTGAGTTTGATAGGGACCGTATAGTGGGACTTCGGGAAGCTGGCCTTTCTTTTCGGGCAATTGCAGTTAGAGTGCAAAGAAGTGTAGACACTGTGGTTATTTGTTGTCAGGCATGGCTTCGAGAAGGCCGTACGCAAAGAGCAAGGGGCACTGGACGCCGCCGTAGAACAACATACCGTGAAGATCGCCGCCTAAGATTATTGGCCTTAAGGGACCGTTTCTCCACTACCAGGTCCATTGCAAATGAATGGTTTGCAGAACACGGAAGACCTATTGGCGTGCGAAGTGTTTACCGACGAATGAGAAGTTTTTGCTGTTTTCATACCGGCCACACTGGGTCCTCCCTTTAACTCGAGAACACCGACGTAATCGCCTTGAGTGGTGCAGACAACGGTCACTCTGGGATCAGGAATGGAACAGTATTGTCTTTAGTGACGAGTCTCGATTTTGTTTAGGCATGCACGATGGTCGTGCCAGGGTTAGAAGGCAACGTGGTGAAAGGAGGAATCTACAGTTTTTTGTTGAAAGACATGTTCATCACACTGTTGGAGTTATGGTTTGGGGTGATATAGCTTATGGTTCCAGGTCACCTTTAATCTTCATCAGAGGTAACATGAACGCGCAGCGTTATATCCACGAAGTTCTAGAACCCCATCTTTTACCCTATCTTGACACCCTGGCAGATCCAACTTTCCAACAAGATAATGCCCGACCACATGTTGCAAGAGTCACAATAGACTTCTTTCAACATAATGATGTCACATTGTTACCATGGCCACCAAGATCTCC
Organism: Acanthoscelides obtectus; assembly: GCA_963669975.1. Classification (NCBI taxonomy): domain Eukaryota; kingdom Metazoa; phylum Arthropoda; class Insecta; order Coleoptera; family Chrysomelidae; genus Acanthoscelides; species Acanthoscelides obtectus. The sequence continues at coordinate 90,109,606 of CAVLJG010000007.1, read as the reverse complement.
CGACTTATCCCCAATTGAGCACGTGTGGGAAATGATGGGTAGGAGATTGTTCAATTTGCAACGTCCTCCTCAGGCTCTAGAAGCACTTCGAGAGGAGTTGGTGGTTGCCTGGAATGAGATACCACAGGAGGACATTGACCACCTGATCAGAAGCATGCCTAGGCGCGTTGGAGAATGCGTAGGACATCAGGGTGCATCCACACATTATTAAACGTTAAAGGGCTTTAAAGCAGTGCAATCATTTTGAAATTTTTATCATTTACTTATTATGCTTCATTAAGTACTTATACAAAATTTTATTAAAATAAAACCATTTAAACTGAGTGTTCGGATTTATATGTCACTTAGTATAGATACATACATCATAAAACAGTGAAATGCACCTTAAACTAGGCGAACAACGATTTGAGGTGGATTTTTCTATTGGAGATGTTTCAGGACACCAAGAACAACATAAGTATTGATATATACGCAAATCTCGCGAGCAGCTGGGTTAAAAAATAAATTTAAAAAAATCGCGGTTTTGGCTGACTTGTATGTTGAAAAATAATGATTTAAAGCCCCTTTTTAAACAGACACATATCATTAACGCATTGTGTTAGACCTTTATGAAAAGCTGTAAATAAGTTCATCGTGAAGAAACGAAGATGCTACAAAAGTAAAACAAAAATTTGATATTTTTCTTCTGGCACTCGCAAACTTTGTAACTGATTGTAATTCCAGTTTTGAGTATCTTAAAGGAGCGTATACATATGCGAGCCGAGCGGTTCGCGAGCCGCTTGTGAGCCGCTCGATGGTGGTTTTTTGAAATTTTTTCCGCGAAGCTCCAGCGATGATTCAGCGCACCAAACGCAAACAAACATCGCAGTCGACAAATGCAGTATGGCTTCGCGAAACGAAAATTATACTATTTTAGTGATGAGTGCCTGCAGTTTTAGTTATGGCTGATGTAAATAAAAAAAGAGAAGACAACGACGTTGGTGGCGTACTAATTTATTCAAGAAACGCAGTGGTACGGGAATTTTAATGGACCTAAAGTCGCAAGAAATAAGCGGACAGTATAAAAATTTCACTCGAATGACACCTACTGACTGAGAATCTGCTGCAAAGGATTGGACCCCATATTTCAAAACAGGAGACTTATTTTCGTACTCCAATCTCTGCCCAAGATAGGTAAGTCGGTGTACCGTGGACAGGTAGCTTTGCTTTTTAACAATTTTTTTAAATTAATATTCTAGGTTAGCCGTAACACTTCGGTTTCTTGCCACGGGAGATTCATATACTAGCCTACAGTATCTATTCAGAATTTCCAAGCAGTCGATTGGGCGTGTAGTACCCCAAGTTTGTGCTGCACTAATTAAGGAATTGCAGGGATATATCAAGGTAACAACATTAATATACAAATTCTGTGTGTAATTCAAAAATATATTTTTCTTCACTTTAAAGTAATTTCCACCACTAAGTTAACAAACAAAAAATAGAACTCAAAAACGTTACACAAAATCTTCATAATTTTCTGATGTGAGTGACGAAACAGGTGATTGTAGCGATGATGGGTTGGACAACGATGGTTCAGAAGTTGCAGGAACAGTTATTACTTGCAGAGGTTGTGAATAATAAGTTTCAGAAGATTGAGAATATAGATTATGTGAAGTAGGTTGGGAATACATCGAAGAAGTAGGTTGTGAATTGATATGATTGGTAGCTTGTGACTGTATGTAGGAAGTAGGTTGAGAATCATTGTAAGATTGAATTGAAGTCGGATTAAGAAAACCTCTATCAGCTTTAATAATAAGGTCAAAAACGGCATGTTGAATTGTCTGTTGTATTGGAGGGGGGTATTTTTGAACCTTTGCAGCAACAAAATTAAAAAATAAATCTATTTCACTGGGTTGAGTTGGCTCTTTGTCCATTTTTTTCGCAGCATTCTTCAAAATCTGAAATGCATCACTCATTATTGGAGAGGAAACATTATCTTGTTTTGTTTTTGATCGCTTTGTAGATTTGGAGGTAGATGGTAGCGTAGGTGTCTCTGGTATCGCCTCTTGTTCCATTTGTTCGGAAGATAGGGCAGCATCGTTAACATCATCCAGCTCCTATTAAATACATTTTCAGTAACTTTATATGTAGTTTATAAATAATGAAATTTTGTAATGAAATTGTGTTAACATAGTATTAGCGATTCCTTTTTTATTATTTGAGAAGGGTGGTTTTATCTTATTCCAAAATACACCAAAGAAGTTAGAAAAATGATATTAAATAAATAAATTATTAAGATAAGCTAATAATGAATAAAACAGGTCAACGTTAATAATTGTTATTTCATTTCAGCTACCTAAGACTCCCACAGCTTGGAAACAAGTTAGCAACATATTTGAAACTCGTTGGAACCTTCCTCATTGTGTTGGTGCCCTAGATGGAAAACACGTTGTTTTACAAGCACCAGTGAAATCGGGTACCGAATTTTTCAATTATAAATCCAATTTTAGTATTGTGCTTTTCGCACTGGTTGGTGGTGATTATAACTTTATGTTTGCTGACGTAGGCTGCCAAGGAAGAATTTCTGATGGGGGGTTTTTAAGGCAAGCAAATTATATCAGCAGCTTACAGAAAACAAACTAGGACTTCCAAACACCAGAAGAACTAGAAGGATGTTCTATGCAAATACCGTATTTTTTGCCGACGCTAGCGCATTTGCTTTAAGCGAAAATCTCATGAAGCCCTTTACTGGGGACTTTCCAAAAGGAACTCCTCAACGAATTTTCAATTATCGTTTGAGTAGGGGTCGTCGCATAGTTGAAAACACATTCGGTATATCAAGTGCAGTGTTTAGGGTGTTAAGAAAACCAATGCTCTTAGAGCCTGCAAAAGCAGAGTGGGTTATAATGACAGTCATTCTTTTGCATAATTATCTCAGAAAACACTCACCAAATATTTATACCCCTTTTGGCACATTAGACTATGAAGTTAATGGAAATTTAACTGAGGGATCATGGAGAAATGAAGGAGATATGACGTCTATGGTACCTATACGAAATATTCCTCGAAGACCCACAAACTATTGTACAAAAGTTAGAGATGAAATCGCTAATTATTTTATAAATACTGGAGCTCTAGAATGGCAGGACCAATATGCTTGAATTTATAACAATAATTACTTACCGTAGCAAGTCTTTTTCGTGGCAAATCTCTGTCTTCTAAAAACCTAAACGCTTCATAGGCAAACCATCTGCTGCAATAAACTTCATCTCTTCCTGAAAATTAAAATCGAGATTAAAATTATATACGGCAAGTGAACTAACTTAATTAAAAACATATTATTTAGTTGAATTAAAAATTAAATTAGTATTAGCAAAAATATTTTGTATTATTATTTAAATAAAACACAACTAATTTATCTTATTATTTCATTTATTTACCTTTTCCTGTACTAGTCCCCTGCTTTGTTTTATTTTTCTCCCGGCGGAAAGAAGCTAAGAGGCTTATTATTTTCTTTTTGCACTGTTCAACAGTGGTTTCCATTTCATCCGCAATTTCCCGCCAAGCGTCCTCTTTACAAATTTTTTTTAAGTGATTTTCATTTTTAGGATCCCATAATAACGTTTTGATTTTATAGACGTTTATCAGACATAATATTTTTTCTTCCGACCATGAATCCATAACTTTATTGAAGAAAAATAAAGTTCGCTCGCGAGCTAAAGAAAAACAACGAACCTTGTCTAAACTCGTCCCAATATGCACTGCGAATTCCTTTGTGTTCGTCGAACCGACAGGCCGCGGCTCGTCGCGAGCGGCTCACGAGCTGCTCACAAGCAGTTCGTTTGGAACCATAAACCCCGTCCCAATTAGCCGAACAAGTTGCTCACAAGCGGCTCGCGAACCGCTCGGCTCGCATATGTATACGCACCTTTATTGTAAACTTATAGAATCTTGAAAATATTATCTAAATCTAGCTAGAGATTGTAAGAAATATTTTTTCTTTAAATTTTGCAAAGTTTGCTGTATCAAAACATATACTGAGTGGCAAAAAAAGGTAAACACCTACGTATGTTTATTAGAATTCAAAAAATTGTTGCATATCTATTCATCTTGCCATGAACAACAAGTGATAAAATGGTCAGGTTTTTCTGTTGAGTTTTACCATTTTTTGTCACTCAGTATATGATTCGTTATGTCGAAATTCAGGGCAACAAAAATGTGACGCAAAAGTCCATCCATTAATATGGTGAATACGTGGGCTGTCAAACTTTGAAAATTTTTCAGACAAAATCCCTACCGTCAAAACCATAGACATATCACGTAAATGTGCTACTTATAAAAAGCCCTAGCCAAGGATGATATAAAGAAAAGCACAATCCATCTAAGCAGTGATAATTTGAATTGTGGCTCAGAAAAGGAAGACGCTGTATAGTTGTGAATATTTTAAAAACGCCTCACCTTGTTCCATGCATAACAATGGGTAAACAGAATTTCTTCAAAATGTCTCAATTTACAACATTAAGGAATTTATAATTTTTGATAATTAAAATCGATTCTAAGATGCAACAGTTTGTGGTAAAAAGTTGGTAAGTTATTAGAGTCATACGTTTTGAAACATCAAAAGATCAATAAGCCGTTAACGAAAAAATATTTCTTACAATCGATCATTTAAACATTTTCCTAAGATTTTATAGGTAGTAGTAGTAGTGTAGTAGTAGTAGTAGTAGTAGTAGTAGTAGTAGTAGTTAGTAGTGGTAGTAATAGTAGACATTCATTTACTCCATTATATAAGAACAATAACAAAATTGAATGGGTAAATAAATGTTTCAATCTTCAATCCATAGAAGGACAATGCCTGTACATGGATCAGTCGTATGTTGGAATGCGTTCCAAAATCAAAACAAGATAAGATCATATATACTAAGTGACATATAAATCCGAACACCCATTTTAAATGGTTTTATTTTAATAAAATTTTGTATAAGTACTTAATGAAGCATAATAAGTAAATGATAAAAATTTCAAAATGATTGCAATGCTTTAAAGCCCTTTGACCTTTAATAATGTGTGGATGCACCCTGATGTGCTACGCATTCTCCAACGCGCCTAGGCATGCTTCTGATCAGGTGGATTCCTCCTTTCACCACGTCGCCTTCTAACCCTGGCACGACCATCGTGCATGCCTAAACAAAATCGAGACTCATCACTAAAGACAATACTGTTCCATTCCTGATCCCAGAGTGACCGTTGTCTGCACCACTCAAGGCGATTACATCGGTGTTCTCGAGTTAAAGGGAGGACCCAGTGTGACCGGTATGAAAACAAGCCAAAACTTCTCATTCGTCGGTAAACACTTCGCATGCCAATAGGTCTTCCGTGTTCTGCAAACCATTCATTTGCAATGGACCTGGTACTGTAGAAACGGTCCCTTGAGGCCAATAATCTTAGGCGGCGATCTTCACGGTCTGTTGTTCTACGGCGGCGTCCAGTGCCCCTTGCTCTTTGCGTACGGCCTTCTCGAAGCCATGCCTGACAACACCTAACCACAGTGTCTACACTTCTTTGCACTCTATCTGCAATTGCCCGAAAAGAAAGTCCAGCTTCCCGAAGTCCCACTATACGGCCCCTATCAAACTCACTAAGTTGATGAAATCGTCTCCGTACTCTAGGCATCGTAACCGATCGTAAAGGATGTCAAGAACCAAAATCCGCCAACGTTGATTCTTTACTGCGGCTGAAATATTCATTTTACAGCGTTAGTGAATTAAAAAAAAGCAGTATAAAAACCGGAATGTCCAACTGATAAGGCTGAAAATTTTTTCACTTGTTATTTACAGTAAGATAAATACATTCACCAACTTTTATTAAAATAAAACCATTTAAACTGGGTGTTCGGATTTATATGTCACTTAGTATATATATTTGCATCAAATTGTTCATGCTTGATTTATATCATCTGTTATTTCAGCCTGAAATGTTTTACAATTCAAAAAGAAAACAGCTTCACAATAGGAGGGGTCTGATGCTGACATGAATCAGTAGAAATCGGAAAGACAGAAAAGACTATGAAAATCAAGGAGGCCATAAAGGTGTCCTACAATTGTAGGAACGACTGACGATACGGCCCTACGATCAACCAACAAAACACGTCTGAAAATCACGAATACTAATGCTTGGCTAAATGTGATCCGTAAAAATAATACCTCTCCAACAATTACATGTAAACGTCACCAAAAATCCGATTCTATCTCTTCCGTCGTCAGCGAATTCGCGAACAGAAGCGGTGGCAGCGCAAACAAGTGAAGTTCAATGTCTACATAGGCGACTTTGTTGCGTGTGTAGGTAAGTGTGCCGATGACCGATGGTAACCTCACGCCACAACACACTCTTGATATTGGCGGTGCACCGTGCAACGATTGCACATTCGAGAACAGACAGATAGAATGATGCGTTATTATTCCTACAATTTTCTATCGATAAAGAAAATATCTGGAATTGTTGTAACGGGAAAGTTAGGACAGAGCAGTAGATAGAATGATCGAAATGTTGCATTTAAAGCCAAGAAACCGGCTAGTCGTAGTAATAGACGAAGGCTTAGGATTCAATCACCGCAAAAAATCGCGTAATTCTCTCATTCGAACATATTCATCATGCATTTTGCATGCATATTTACTGAATATTACTTACATTCCTAGATACAAACAAAAAAAAAGTAAAAAAGTTCGCCCGAGCAGGGACTTGAACCCTGGACCCTTGGATTAAAAGTCCAATGCTCTACCGACTGAGCTACCCGGGCCGATGTTTATGGTATCCATTGGACACGTCATTTTATAGAGGCCAGTCATTTACTGTTTGATAATTTTGCTTAAACAAAATTAATGTTCTTGGCTATCATTTTGATTTGACGAATTGATCGAAAACATTGCGGCACGAATGTTGGGGCATTTTTGTTGTTCCACATGATGCAAAATGTACAAATTACTGGCCCATATGTCAGCACACAACGGCATAACGCATTGCTTGTTTGAAAGCTTAGTTATTAATAACCAAGACAAGACCTACCTACTTTAACGTCATTTTTTTATCTAGATGTCTATGCATCAAGGTCAACTGTGATCATGATTAAAATTATAATTCATAAATAAGTGACCATCAAGAGCTGATTTTAAGCTTTTCAGCTTTTGGCTAGTAATTATGCCTATCATATATGTATGATAGGTATACGCACCTTTCTGAAAAGAAATACATACCTATCAAACAAAATTCCGATGATATGTAGGTATACAAGCCTATCAAAAAAGATAAAAAAAACATAATGAACGAAAACCTTCCAATTATTTTTTCCAAATCTCCACACATCTATCCTTGCCATCAGCCTTAAACGTTCACCATTAGTCCAGATCAACCTATAATTACAACCCTTTCGAGTGCCAGATTTGAGTCCAGCTGTTTATTTCCTGACATGCACCTGTCGTGCACCTTTTAGAGGCAAGGGCGCCGCTAGCTATACCTAATGAAGGAGGAAATATATGCCGAAACCCTTTCCTAGATATAGGTCATTAATAAAAAAACGGTGAGGGTGGTTTTTGGGTCCGTTATGATAGGTAAAAATATGTAGGTTCTTTTGTTGTTGTGGGTATACCGGTCGATTTTTTACGAACACATCTTGCATTTCCGCTACTTTCTTTGCTGTGCAGGTGTGCTTAATGAACAAAGCATATACAAGATGGCTGAAAATGTTCAATGCCTCATTTTCAGTACAGTCTGTCAAACACCAATCTCAATTATTCTTTAGCCGCTTTAATTGAAGTTTGTTGAATTTTAGATTAGATCACAAAAGATAAACGCGCCAATACTACTAGAGCCATCAAAAGAATAAAATCAACGGATTTAAATCGCCCTCAAAAACGAGGGTGTCACACCAATAAATAATAATAATAATAATCTTTATTGATGTTGAGCATGCAGAAGTACTCACATACGTAAAAAAAAAAAGCTTCCAGTGCACAAAAAAAGTACATAAACACTCAGCATTAATAGTAAATAAAACAAGCCAGACACATTTAGAAGATAAAAATACAAATAAGTTCAAATCATAAGTAATTACACTAAAATATATTAAAAAAGAAAAAATATAATCATTGTATGTCACTGAAGTCATTGACTAGAAAGTTATTATCAGTACTATTAAAAGCTGTCCGCTTTAGGTATGATGACAGTGTGGTCTTGAACGATGCAGTAGTACTGAAACGTCTAACTGACTCAGAAAGAGCATTAAAGAACTTGATACCATAATAATTATGTCCATCCCTGGATATTTCTGTCCTACTGTAGAGTATGGACATATTATTTCGGTATCTAATTTCATAATTGTGAAGGATAAGGCTACTGTCATAGTTATCAACGTTTTTCCTAACATACAGGGTGACTTTGAAGTTGAGTCATTAATTTTCAGATAATGATTGTAGAAGGAAGATAAACCAAAATATGTGTGTAAAAATAAAAAAAAAATAAAAAAAAATTTTTACCTTGTTTTATAAAGTATCCTCCCGACAAGTATTTCAGTGCGGACCTGTATTTGATCGTGAGGTCCCCTGTGAGGTCTGAAGTCACCTGATTCACGAGCCCGTTGTACTACATTAACAAAGGCACGAGGGGTTGGTTGCACTCGATTGGGAAACCGATCCGAATAAACATGTGCCACTTTTTATTTCGTTTGAGCCACGCAACAGACACTATTCACACGCGACTGACATTGACTGTATGTATAACTGAACTGAATAAAATAAACATCGTTCCAAATTCTTTCGCTTTTTTGTTTCCGATGCGATGAACCGATAAGGTGGATTATATCCGTTGTTGCCAAACACGAGTACATGATATTATTGAGACAGGGCGGTACTCAAACTTCCAAAGGGCTATAACTTTGTTACTTTAATTTTACCAGAAAAATGGTAAAGGAAAAAAACATTTCTTTTGATCAGATCTATTCACTGTTAAAATAAATGACTCAACTTCGAAGTCACCCTGTATATCAGGCTCTCTAGGATGTTTGTACAAGGTAGTGTTAATAAGCGAATCAATTCCATGCAATCGTTCCTATATAAAACACCCCATAAGTCATATGAGTCTCGCAGTAGCTGTAGTATGCTTGCTGAAGTACGTCAGCGAACAAGAGTTTTTGAGGCTACAGAGGACAAAAATGCTTTTGTTGAGTGTTCAAATCATCAGCAATTTTGCCATCCTCTTGTTTAGTAGTATCATCTGCATACAGGACAATATACTGAAAGTTACAGAGGGCCAGGTCATTCATGAATATTAGCATTAATTCAACCATAGGGGTCTCCCTAAAAGAAAAAGTTAAGTTCGTGGTATGGAAATGATAAACAAACCATGGGCGTAGTGAAGAAAAGCATTTACGTGTTAAGTAAATTATTTTAGTCAAATTTCTTCTGAAAGTAGTACAAACTAGTCTGATGTACCTATTAAAGTCTACTTTAAGTTTTAAATCAATAAATCTTCAACACTACTGAACTAAAGCTCATGTATACTAAGTGACATATAAATCCGAACACCCAGTTTAAATGGTTTTATTTTAATAAAATTTTGTATAAGTACTTAATGAAGCATAATAAGTAAATGATAAAATTTCAAAATGATTGCACTGCTTTGACCTTTAATAATGTGTGGATGCACCCTGATGTGCTACGCATTCTCCAACGCGCCTAAGCATGCTTCTGATCAGGTGGTCAATGTCCTCCTGTGGTATCTCATTCCAGGCAACCACCAACTCCTCTCGAAGTGCTTCTAGAGTCTGAGGAGGACGTTGCAAATTGAGCAATCTCCTACCCATCATAACCCACACGTGCTCAATTTAGGATAAGTCGGGAGATCTTGGTGGCCATGGTAACAATGTGACATCATTATGTTGAAAGAAGTCTATTGTGACTCTTGCAACATGTGGTCGGGCATTATCTTGTTGGAAAGTTGGATCTGCCAGGGTGTCAAGATAGGGTACAAGATGGGGTTCTAGAACTTCGTGGATATAACGCTGCGCGTTCATGTTACCTCTGATGAAGATTAAAGGTGACCTGGAACCATAAGCTATAGCACCCCAAACCATAACTCCAACAGTGTGATGAACATGTCTTTCAACAAAAAACTGTGGATTCCTCCTTTCACCACGTCGCCTTCTAACCCTGGCACGACCATCGTGCATGCCTAAACAAAATCGAGACTCGTCACTAAAGACAATACTGTTCCATTACTGATCCCAGAGTGACCGTTGTCTGCACCACTCAAGGCGATTACGTCGGTGTTCTCATTCGTCGGTAAACACTTCGCATGCCAATAGGTCTTCCGTGTTCTGCAAACCATTCATTTGCAGTGGACCTGGTAGTGGAGAAACGGTCCCTTAAGGCCAATAATCTTAGGCGGCGATCTTCACGGTCTGTTGTTCTACGGCGGCGTCCAGTGCCTCTTGCTCTTTGCGTACGGCATTCTCGAAGCCATGCCTGACAACACCTAACCACAGTGTCTACACTTCTTTGCACTCTAACTGCAATTGCCCGAAAATAAAGTCCAGCTTCCCGAAGTCCCACTATACGGCCCCTATCAAACTCACTAAGTTGACGAAATCGTACAGGTCTCCGTGCTCTAGGCATCGTAACCGATCGTAAAGGATGTCAAGAACCAAAATCCGCCAACGTTGAGTCTTTACTGCGGCTGAAATATTCATTTTTAGAGCGTTAGTGAATTAAAAAAAAGCAGTATAAATACCGGAATGTCCAACTGATAAGACTGAAAATTTGTTCACTTGTTATTTACAGTAAGATAGATACATTCACCAACTTTTATTAAAATAAAACCATTTAAACTGGGTGTTCGGATTTATATGTCACTTAGTATATTAGGATATTCATCTTTAAACTGCAAGATATAAAATGTAAGTCATTATCCTGCTTGTAAACGCATGCGACATTTCTTGAGGAGGGTAAGGGCTCGCTTTCTTCCACATCACTGCCACTGTCAATATCGCATGCATCATCCGCGATGTTAATAATAAATTCTTCAGATGTGGCGTCTACTTTATGTTCCCGTTCCGGATAGTCCGTTTCAATTTCGATGACATGATCACATCGTGTCTTCCAATCATCTGGTGTTATCTTTGAAAATTCCTCCTCCGCTATTTGTTGTGCGTCATCTAAAGTAAATGTGATATATTTCGATCTGCAACTCTGTTCTTCACTGCAGCCCATATCAATTCAATAGGATTTAAATCGGGATGATATGGAGGTAGTGTGTCCATGTATGCATAAAAGTACATCATATTTATACTGTATGAATTGTTGCCTATTTAACTTTGTCAATTTATAAAGTTGTGTTTTCCGCATAGTCGGTGTGAATCTAATATTTTTAGATGCAAGCCAGTCGACCATTACTTGCTTCCGAGCGTTTCAGTTTCGTGCAGGATCCACTTGTATGTTGTGATAAGGTGCATTATCAGTAACTATCACAGAATTCGGGGGCAAATTTGGAAAAAGCTGCTGCTTCAACATTTTATTGTAATTTGAGCTATTCATTTCGTCATGCACCTGATTTAATAATCAATAAACCGTCATTTATGAAGCCAGCGGAACTACCTGCATGGATCATAATTAGCCGCTTTCCTTTGGATATTTTGGAAAAGACACCCCACTTACTACCATAAACTCAACTTTTAGCACTAGGATGTCCAGCACGTATGTAGGACTCATCTAGGTATATAATTTTGCGACCTTGTTGTCGGAAGAACTTGATTTTTTGTCGATAGCCGATTCTTCGTTGGCGAATGTCCCATTTCTCGATGAGTAGTTTTCTATTATACTGTGTCTTTTTCCATTTGAAGCCGAGTTGTTCAACGATTCTTCTCAAAGGTCTTTCGCTACCATGCCAATCGAAATGTTCTTCTAGTTTCTTCCTAAGCGCTCCGATTGTTACTCTAGTCTGCCATATTTTAGGTACCGTCACTGCCTGTTTTCAAATTGCGGACGTATTACTGGAATAACGGCGGATGATGTACCATGCAGTATTTCCGCCGTTCCGTGCGAGGAGCTTGTTACTGCGCACCATATGACCAAATCTTGGTAGGTGCCGGCAACTGTATCTTGTTTTATTTAGCCATCTGTATTAATAAATAGTTTACGTCATTGCTATTAGATTCTTTTCTTTTGTGTGTGTGTGGTGAAGCAAAACACGTTCCAACTAACATCTCGGGGATTTGTGGCTTGATCCGTATTGAGTCACTGGCGCTGTTAAGCCCTACTCTACGCTTTATTGGCCTAAATTTGCACGCCACTAGGCAGTTGCTTTGCATTGACTCACCATTTGATTTTATATATCGTGTTTTACATATTTATTTATTAATTAATTACAAAAAAAGGAAGGTGGAAATATACCACCCTTTCCTTTATTTATATAAAAAAAGCGTGGCATGTGCCACATCAAGTCCTCGCTGATCTAGGCTCGGACCAGCCGAAATATACTAAGTGACATATAAATCCGAACACCCAGTTTAAATGGTTTTATTTTAATAAAATTTTGTATAAGTACTTAAGTAAATGATAAAAATTTCAAAATGACTGCACTGCTTTAAAGCCCTTTGACCTTTAATAATGTGTGGATGCACCCTGATGTGCTACGCATTCTCCAACCCGCCTAGGCATGCTTCTGATCAGGTGGTCAATGTCCTCCTGTGGTATCTCATTCCAGTCAACCACCAACTCCTCTCGAAGTGCTTCTAGAATCTGAGGAGGACGTTGCAAATTGAGCAATCTCCTACCCATCATATCCCACACGTGCTCAATTGGGGATAAGTCGGGAGATCTTGGTGGCCATGGTAACAATGTGACATCATTATGTTGAAAGAAGTCTATTGTGACTCTTGCAACATGTCGTCGGGCATTATCTTGTTGGAAAGTTGGATCTGCAGGGTGTCAAGATAGGGTAAAAGATGGGGTTCTAGAACTTCGTGGATATAACGCTGCGCGTTCATGTTACCTCTGATGAAGATTAAAGGTGACCTGGGACCATAAGCTATAGCACCCCAAACCATAACTCCAACAGTGTGATGAACATGTCTTTCAACAAAAAACAGTGGATTCCTCCTTTCACCACGTCGCCTTCTAACCCCGGCACGACTATCGTGCATGCCTAAACAAAATCGAGACTCGTCACTAAAGACAATACTGTTCCATTCCTGATCCCAGAGTGACCGTTGTCTGCACCACTCAAGGCGATTACGTCGGTGTTCTCGAGTTAAAGGGAGGACCCAGTGTGGCCGGTATGAAGCAAGCCAAAACTTCTCATTCGTCGGTAAGCACTTCGCATGCCAATAGGTCTTCCGTGTTCTGCAAACCATTCATTTGCAATGAACCTGGTAGTGGAGAAACGGTCCCTTAAGGCCAATAATCTTAGGCGGCGATCTTCACGGTCTGTTGTTCTACGGCGGCGTCCAGTGCCCCTTGCGCTTTGCGAACGGCCTTCTCGAAGCCATGCCTGACAACACCTAACCACAGTGTCTACACTTCTTTTGCACTCTAACTGCAATTGCCCGAAAATAAAGTCCAGCTTCCCGAAGTCCCACTATACGGCCCCTATCAAACTCACTAAGTTGACGAAATCGTACAGGTCTCCGTACTCTAGGCATCGTAACCGATCGAAAAGGATGTCAAGAACCAAAATCCGCCAACGTTGATTCTTTACTGCGGCTGAAATATTCATTTTTAGAGCGTTAGTGAATTAAAAAAAAAGCAGTATAAAAACCGGAATGTCCAACTGATAAGGCTGAAAATTTTTTCACTTGTTATTTACAGTAAGATAAATACATTCACCAACTTTTATTAAAATAAAACCATTTAAACTGGGTGTTCGGATTTATATGTCACTTAGTATACTTGTTAATTAAAGCACAGTACTCTTTGTCTAGGTACATTAGTAAAACCCTGAATCATACGCTTACCGTAATCCACCCACAGTTCCATTCGAAATGAAAAATTGGTAAAGTCCATTGTAGACGCTGGAGCATCGGTAACTCTACCCATGGCACTTTTCGATGGGCTGCGAGAACATTCAACTTTGACTTTATCTACTTTCGTTGATATCCCGTTTGGTATGTGTAGTTGCACGTTCGAGAACCGTTGATTCACAATGGATAGTGATTGTATGTACACTCTGTATCCAAAAGTAGCGACACAGACAAAAAAAATGACACTTTTTCAAGTCATCACAATACAAATTGTATGCGAGCTAAATTATTTTTTCACAATTCCTAAAGATAACTATGAAGCCAAAAATCAACAAAAAATTTGTTTATGTAAAATTTAGTTTTACAGATTCACAAATTTTAGTCGTAGTCTCCCTAAAATTTGATTACTATCAAAATTCCTTCAATTATGCCCAAATAATTACAGAATGTTTTCATATTCTCCATTTTTTTGCTAATAACGGGGTCGTTGCATCACCAACCAAAAAAACTCGCCAATGTCACTATTTGTCTCCAAAAGCACTGTGATATTTCATCAAAAAGTGATAAACCAACAGAAGGATCGACCTTTTCGACATTAAAACATTACTGATTTTTTCTAAAAAGTCTACATTTGATTTTGGAATATCGGAAACAATGCGTCACACTCTTCTTTTGTTGTTAAACATTTTTCTGATCTAACACTGGTCAAATGTATTTGAAGCGCTTCTAGCTAATGGTGACAGACCACTTTATGACATCGAAACATTACTGATTTTCCCTGAAAGGCTTACATTTGATCATATACAATGCCAGACAATCAGGCAGCAGCGGTGGCCGCCATTGGTCTCCTGATCAGTCGCCGCGCGGGTTGGAATCCCGTCCCAGGAGCAATTTTTCTCTTGCTATGGATGCTGTGATTGTCCGTAAGTGGTAGGCGGTCTCTGACTGTCAAACGCGGAGGTACCACCCGGCGGCTCTCGTAGGCGGGGTCGGAATGTGTGCATGTCGCATGCACACGTGTTACCTCGCCAGAGTCCGTGTGGCGTCCCCCCTTTCCCCTGTTTTCCCTAAAGCCCCACGGTACCCCATGGGTGTTTTAGGCCTTAGGCCTTCGTGGTAGTTGGAATAGAGTAAAGTGAAGGAATATGCCGGGCTGGGTAATACGCCGCAGCTTGTTATCTTCCTTTTAAGCCTATGTTATGTTTGGCAACGGTGTTAATTTTAACACGTTTTTCTAATGTAGCAATCTTGTGTGAATACCTCAGAAATCAGATTAATTAGTTTTCTAGTGAATATCGTCAGTATAAACGTAAGGACCGTTTAAAAAGTATCCTCAAATCAAGTTATACTCAGTGATAGAAGAAGTTGTAAGTGCTTTTAATCCAATTTTAATAAGAGTATGCCAACATACGATTCCTAACCTATCTTTTTTTGACGGAACAATCCGTTAAATGTATCTAAAATACAGTATATTCAGATAAGAGATAGACCGGACATAAACAAGACCACGTGATAATCGAACGCTGTAACATTCGGCAGGGACGTATTAAGAGTCACGCAGTACATATTTTAGATAGTAGATGCTGCTTTGCGTAACTTTGTAGTAAATTAGCACAATTCGATGTGTATACGATTGGTGATGGATATAGGATCATGTGGGGGTGGGGTCAGAAAATATATAATGATGTAAATATACATGAGGGTTTCAAAATTTTCGCTTCGATTTCCAGCATCGGATGCCGCCTGATGTTTGGTGAAATACAGTCGAATATAATCTCAAAATGGCGTTTAAATTAGCCTAAATTAAAAATAATCGTATATCTCTTAAAATTGCTTTTAGAATATTGATTAGTATATTTTTTGATTTCTAGGTAAATATGTAACCAAATTAAAACGTTCAAAACGTAAAAAAATGTGCATGGTTGAACATTGTCAGAAAGTAGATTCTTGAATAGGTTTTGCCAAAATGGGTTCAAAAATGTCAATAATTATTTAAAAAATACAGTAGCTTTATAATTACTTATAACTTACCGAATTTGATGAACGACATCTTTTATTGGAAAGAGGAGCTTGATGAGCTTTCATCATCGCTACTGCCTGAAGCACCAACGTCAATAATGAATGGCGCGACTTGTTCCTCTAAAATATTGTCCAGTTCCCACATTCTCTTTTCAACTTTGTCTTTCACGTGCTTAATACAGTTTTCCCATTTTTGCGCTGTTATTAATTCTAGTGCTTCTTTGAAAAGTCCTTTGAGGTCACAAAATTTAAAAGTTGTATTGTGCTTAGCTATATAATTTTTAACCTCTGCCCATATGAGCTCAATGGGATTGAGCTCGCAATGGTATGGAGATAAACGGAGCACAGTTTTATTTTGACTTGCTGCCATTTCGTCAATGGCGTATTTTTGATATTCCGCCTTGTGATCCTTGACAATTCTTAATAATTGTACTTTCAGCATTGCTTCTTCAAAGTTGATATTTTTCGAGCGGAGCCAATTTTGAACATCAACTTTCCTTGAAGCCGTTGTTGGGATCTTCTCCATTCTTCGAGAATGATAAGGCGCATTATCCAACACAATTACTGCGTTTTCCTCTAAGTTCGGTAAAATTTTTGAAAACCACTGTTCAAACGATTCGCCATTCATTTCCTCGTGGTAATCTCCAGTTTTCTTAGACTCAAAGCACCTTTGACCGTCAACAACAAATCCATCCTCACTGCCAATGTGGCAGATAATGAGCCTTTTCCCTTTACCTGGAAATCGAAGTGCTAACTGGTGTAGATTTATTTCAATAAGCGAACCTTTTTCAAATGTTTTCATCACATTCAGCGAAAAAACATTGAGACATGAGTATCAGATTGCTATAATTGGGACTATTTAGTCATATTGAAAGAAAGAATATTGAACGTCGTATGATTACTCAGCGCTTCACAATTTAATTTAAAGTTATAAACCTTTAAAAAATGAATGATCAGGAACCTGAAATACGCGCAAATATTAATATTAACAAATTATAACTTTATAAAGCTTAAAGTATGAATTAAAATGATTAGAAATATTAGGAACGGTACACAATATAAAACTTAGTAACTTTTTTTAAGTTTATAATATTCGACATATTTTAAGATTATATTAAAAAATTATTGAAATATCGAAAACACATAAAAACATGGCTTAAACAAGTTCTAACAAATGAAAATGACAATAAAACATCCACGCATTTTATCGAAAGTTATAAAAGTTCTGTTACTTGTAATATGTTTTATCTGCCCCCTGGAATTAATGTTTAGAACCTTGTTCCCAAGGTTTGAAAAACATCCGATTGTTGTCTATTACTCGTATTTACCTGCTGGATTTTTTAATCCGGTGGACAGTCCATCTAGAAAGGCCCTCCTGGATGAAGTTACAGAATCATCAACCCATACTTTACTTGTAATGTGTCCTGCGTTTACCCACGTTTCATCAAGGTAATAAATCTTCCTGTTTTGATTTCTATATTTCCCAATTTTTGTTAAATAATCCCTCCTCCATAGCACAATTTCTTCTCTATCCGGTAGTAAACTATTACGACCCCGTTTTTTCCATTTGAAATTTAAATGCTTCAGTAACGCATGGAAAGTTGATCGTTTGAAATTTGGCAACGTTGTATCTCCATTTACCTCCTGCAGTACTTTATCTATAGTAGGTATTTCATTCCTAAAGAAGAATTCATGCACTTTCCTCCTAATCGCATGCTTATCAGCTTCATCCAACGATTTAACAATACTTTTGCGATGTTTACTGGTCATTGGCTCAGAAAAGGTGTGATTTTTTTTGTATTGTCTTAACACATTAAACACTGATGCGCGACACACCCCAACTTTGTGAGAAACCTTCACAACAATTTCTTTGATGGTTGATGCCTCGTTCTCCTCGCGCTCGATCTTATATATATTCAAAATGACCTCTTTCATTTCTGCACTCAGGTGTCTTTTTTTAGAGCGTTTCCTAGGTGGACTACAGGAGTTTACAACTTCATCGGCAGTATCTGTACTACTGGGCATTTTGTGCAAGCAGTTGATAACAATAACAATCAATAACAAGGTATAACAATAACAACGACAAACTCAACAACTTAATAAGATAACAAACGAAAACGTCCAAAGAAATATCAAATTGCAATGATGCACACGACATACGTAACACGTCTGAACCTGAATGTGACTCTGCCTTGATACGACTGCTCTGCCGCTCGGCATAGGCATTTAATTGCGAATTGACCAATGAGGGCTCCTGTTTTACGTCGAGACGGCGGCGTTAGCGTGAAAATCACCCGAACCTTTTGTTTACATCCGGTCTATCTCTTATCTGAATATACTGTAGGTGTTTCCACTTTTTGTACAGTATAGAGTGGGGACTCAGAATTGGAATATGATGAATCAGAATTTTGTTCCCAATGCGGTGGATACTATTTTGATAAAAAGGGCTCCAAATGTGATTGGTTGCAATGTCTAAAATGCCATGATTCGGTTCACGAGATACGTACTCCTTCAGACTTATTCAATTCATTTCAATTCAATTCAATGGACTTTATTGTAACATATACATAATTATGTATCCTTACAAATGGCGAAGTCTGGCCAATGGCCATTTATACTTAACCATAAATGTCATGTCAATGCTTATTACTACCTTAAAAATAAAATAAAAAACTGAAAAAGAAAAGGAAAAAGAAGAATAATAGTAAAAGAAGAATTAATAAATATGACATAATGCGTACAATTAGAACAAAAAACATAATACGTACGATTCAAAGAGAAGACAATAACCTAAGAGCTCAATAAGTAGTTCTTATATTTTTTTTTTAGAAAAGTTGCTGATGAAACATTGTTCGAAAGAGTTGATCAATTTCACCGCATTATATGTAAAAGACCGTTGAAAAATGGCTGTCCTATGTTGTGGCATTGTCAGGAGATTAATCTTGCGCGTATTCAAATAGTGAATTAAATTCCTACGAACAAGCTTTTGCATAAGATAAACCGGAACAGAGATTTTCAATATTTTTACGACAAATGTAACAAAGTTGTATTTGAAAAGAACAGAAATGTTCAACCAATTCATTGAAGATATTGAGTGAGAAACATGATCGTACCTTCTTAAATTGTTTATGTAACGACTACATGAGTTTTGAATTTCTTGCAGTGTGTATTTTGTGATTTCATCCAGACAGGGATAATAAACTATGTTGCAGTAAGCGATTTTACTGAGTATGAGTGACTCGCATAACATTTTCTTAATTTTTCTATTTAAAACAGTTTCACTTACATATAGAAGCCTGAGTCTAAAATAACTAGACTTACACACATAGCCAACATGCACCTGAAATCTGAAATCTTCATCCAAGTACAAACCTAATTTTTTTGCAGAATGGGAAAATATTAGGATACTATTATTTAGTGATAAATTTAACTTTGATTTAAGGAAAGTACGTTTTTTCTTGGAGCAAAAAAGTATAGCTGTCGATTTCGATGCGTTTAGACGTAAATTATGTTTTGCAGCATATGTGTATAAGTATTGCAGATCTTGATTGATAAGGTTGTTAGCTAAATGGTAGTTGTTCGGACAGAAATTATGAAAAACCTGCATATCATCAGCATATGATTGACTAGAACAATGTTGAAGGGTGTTAGAAATGTCAAAGGTGTATATAAGGAATGAAAGTGGACCTAAAATGGATCCGTGAGGCACGCCGGAACAAATCGGCCTTTTGTCTGAAAGTTTATTTTGTATGACGACATATTGATGTCGTTCATTTAAATAGCAATCTATCCGTTCCAGAACCAAGTCGTCACACCCAATATATTTACATTTAGAAACTAACAGCTTATGATTTAGTGTGTCAAAAGCCTTGCTGAAATCCAATAAGACTAATGCAGTTGCTTCTTGCCTATCCGCCGCTGTTAGTACATCGTCACAAACCCGTGCCAAAGCGGTAGTGGTACTGTGACCCTTTCTAAAGCCTGATTGATTTAATGGCAGAATGCTGCGTTCGAGTAAATACTCATTCAACTGCATATAAACTATTCTTTCTAGAATTTTTGATAGAGCTGACAGCAAGCTAATAGGTCGGAGATCACCAGGAACCTGGGGATTGGGAATCTTTGGAAGAGGTTGCACTAATGCTTCCTTCCAAGCACTTGGAAAAACACCGCGCTCTAAACAACAATTTATTAAGTGCAAAATGTATATTCCTACAGCAGGTAGACACAATTTAATCATCTCAATGGTAATGCCATCAATACCACTAGAATTGGACTTGATACTGCGAATAGCATCCAATACTGTAGATATATCGACAAGACGGAACTGAAAATGACAATCTTGGTTTAATTTGTTATGGCTATAAAATTCGATAGTTTCCGAGCAATCATCGTCACTTTTCTGGAATATACTGGTAAAATAGTTATTTCATTGGGAACTGCTAAATCGTCTGGAATGTCAGTATTACTAGAATCCTGAATTCTAAATGAGTTAAGAGCTTTGTAAAGAGCTGCAGAGTTTCTTCGTCGAGATAGATGTTAAAGGTAGCCTGATTTCTCTGCACGTGTAGCAGTTTTTGTAAAATTTCTCAGTTCATTTCGATTCGCATCCGTCCGAGACCGTCTATATTGCAGCGATTGTATTAGCGATATATGTATTACTTAATGATACTTGTTATGTTGTAAGGATTATATATTTTTCTAACCTAAAAAAGTTGTTCAATTTTTACGAGAAGAGCATGTGGCCATATTCCTCAAAGCATGATGCAATATTACCCATAGTTACGGGTAATATGGCCATAGTGTATCATTCGACATTTTGCTTCTAACCATTGTTCAGTCTGGGATTATGTCAACGAGCATTTCACGTCACATACTCAAATATACACGGTATAAGATGCTTCCTTGAGGTTGGGTTGGTTGTTTGTTAGAATGTGAGCTCTTGAAATTTATGTTGCCATATCCGCCCCCCTTTACTCTATAAAAAAGTACTTCTGTTTTGTTGTTAAACATGCAATCGTCTTATAGACAAACAAAATCGTCTTGCAATTGCGGATTTTAAATCGGTTTTTAGCAGACTGCGACATTTCTTTTTCTCACATACTGTACACAATATTGTTACGGTACTCTCATTTAGATGGTATGGCGAGCATGCTTGTGTGTGTGTACGACCTACCATATTGTTAGTTACGGTACTGTTCTGACAACGGAGTACAGCTACGTCATGTTTTGTAGGCTAGAAAAACGCGTGCACATATACTGGCCATTTTGGGCAATAGATACAGTTATGTCAGAATACAGTTCGAGGTAATTGGAATATTCCTGAGGACCGATCGATTAGCTAGGAAAAGGTTTTTTTAACCGTACTTCTAAGCTCATAGAAGATAGTAACCTGAACTTATACAAGGTGTTTCCCAACTTATCCGACAAATTTTAACCACATATACATTGTTACGAAAAAAAATGTAATAAAAGTCCTAAGGAAATCGAGATAATAAAATAATGCAGTTTAACAGTTCACTTACTTCAAAATTGTTTCAGTTGACTGCAATGCAAGCTTGGGCGCGTCTAATCCAATTTTGGCCATCTAATGCTTTGTACTTATTCCCGGATTTCTTCCACAATATCTGAAGTTTCATCTTCGGCATTTAAAACAGGTTGTTGGCGAACCCGACCCCCATCCACTCCATGTCTGGGGCGCAAATCTCCACTAGCACGTAAAACAATTGAGCTAAAGGTTTCGTGATGTGGTATGTGCCTATTCGGAAATCGGTGTGCATACAAACGAGAAGGCGCTCGTGAATTTTGCCCTGCTTCTCCGTCCGCTAAAACAATGTCCATTAACTCCTTATTAGTGTACACATGTGCCATTTTTGTTAATAAATAACTACAAACATGAACTCGCAAATTACTTTGTTATTTAACAAAAATCGACTGTTCTTCATTCATATCACCCACGATACAGATTAAACCTTATTTACTCGTTCTTATCAGTATTTAAAAACAAAAAAATCCTGGAAATTTGTTTTCGTCAGTTGTTTGGTACAACATTTGCTACAATAAATTATTAATGCGTGTCACGACGATGAACGCAAAATACAGATATTTCTTTTTCAATGTATACTAAGTGACATATAAATCCGAACACCCAGTTTAAATGGTTTTATTTTAATAAAAGCTGGTGAATGTATTTATCTTACTGTAAATAACAAGTGAAAAAATTTTCAGCCTTATCAGTTGGACATTCCGGTTTTTATACTGCTTTTTTTTAATTCACTAACGCTCTAAAAATGAATATTTCAGCCGCAGTAAAGAATCAACGTTGGCGGATTTTGGTTCTTGACATCCTTTACGATCGGTTACGATGCCTAGAGTACGGAGACCTGTACGATTTCATCAACTTAGTGAGTTTGATAGGGGCCGAATAGTGGTACTTCGGGAAGCTGGACTTTCTTTTCGGGCAATTGCAGTTAGAGTGCAAAGAAGTGTAGACACTGTGGTTAGGTGTTGTCAGGCATGGCTTCGAGAAGGTCGTACGCAAAGAGCAAGGGGCACTGGACGCCGCCGTAGAACAACAGACCGTGAAGATCGCCGCCTAAGATTATTGGCCTTAAGGGACCGTTTCTCCACTACCAGGTCCATTGCAAATGAATGGCTGGCATGCGAAGTGTTTACCGACGAATGAGAAGTTTTGGCTTGTTTTCATACCGGCCACACTGGGTCCTCCCTTTAACTCGAGAACACCGACGTAATCGCCTTGAGTGGTGCAGACAACGGTCACTCTGGGATCAGGAATGGAACAGTATTGTCTTTAGTGACGAGCCTCGATTTTGTTTAGGCATGCACGATGGTCGTGCCAGGGTTAGAAGGAGGTTTTTTGTTGAAAGACATGTTCATCACACTGTTGGAGTTATGGTTTGGGGTGCTATAGCTTATGGTTCCAGGTCATCTTTAATCTTCATCAGAGGTAACATGAACGCGCAGCGTTATATCCACGAAGTTCTAGAACCCCATCTTTTACCCTATCTTGACACCCTGGCAGATCCAACTTTCCAACAAGATAATGCCCGACCACATGTTGCAAGAGTCACAATAGACTTCTTTCAGCATAATGATGTCACATTGTTACCATGGCCACCAAGATCTCCCGACTTATCCCCAACTGAGCACGTGTGGGATATGATGGGTAGGAGATTGCTCAATTTGCAACGTCCTCCTCAGACTCTAGAAGCACTTCGAGAGGAGTTGGTGGTTGCCTGGAATGAGATACCACAGGAGGACATTGACCACCTGATCAGAACCATGCCTAGGCGCGTTGGAGAATGCGTAGCACATCAGGGTGCATCCACACATTATTAAAGTTCAAAGGGCTTTAAAGCAGTGCAATCATTTTGAAATTTTTATCATTTACTTATTATGCTTCATTAAGTACTTATAAAAAATTTTATTAAAATAAAACCATTTAAACTGGGTGTTCGGATTTATATATCACTTAGTATATTTTCCGAGATGGTTTGATGTATCCATGCTTTTTGGACACCCTGTATGACTAATCGATGTTACGTCCTTGACAGTTAGGCTCAAGCACACAGTGGCGGACTTATGAATTTGTGTAGGGAAAATTGAAGAAGAGCGGGGGGCGGCGTTCAGTGTTTGAGCAGAGCGTCAGATAGTAAACTCCTTTGTCGCAATTGAGGATTCAGATCTAGCTAGATGATTTTCTGGTCAAGATACAGCAACCTAAGGCAAAAAGTCTGCTTCAATTCAAAGCTGAGCAATTTCAAAACTTATAATCGCATAAAAAGGCACTGACCAACCACTCAATATAAAAATTGCAACACCTAGATATAGAGACCTAATGAGAAATCAACATTGTACAAGATAGTGGATCGGACGCCTTGGTCGTATCTGTTATATTAGCCACCAAGTTTTCCGAACCTAAATCCACCCAACTAGCAAAGTAGAGGTATAAGCTTTTGGTAAAAGAACCGTTCAGCCATAAAAGTTCTCTATTGTTGTTACCTGAACACCAAAATGCTGGCTTAATGTTGTGTGGAATGCAGATTTGCTTTCTGCAACATATTTGATCTAAAATGAAGTGTTTAAAATATTCTTATAGCATAGTTACACAACACCTTATAGGGCAAATTTTTAACTGTTGCATAAACGTTTATACAACTATTTTATACGGCATATTTGCACGTTAGGCAAAATGGTTGTGTTGTGGCATCCATGGTAATGTTTATAAAACAAACCCGAGCCTTGTTGTTTTGCTGTGCAATTTACTACTTTAGCCAACAAATTGCTCTCAACGGAAGCACTTATACAACTGTTGTTTAGTAACTGTTTAAGGCTGTACATATGCTAAATATGTTGGTAAACAGCTTCACCATAACCTAACTTTCTGCTGTCATATTTTTGTAAAATGTCATAATCAATGTTTTAAAACAAACAACGCATGCATATTGGTTCAAAAGGTTTTATCAACTGTTCAAACAGAAGATATAGATCTGGTACAAATTCTGTGTAAATCATTCGACTCTGTCAGTATTTTATTTCAGATATTTGTCAAATTGTTGTATAACACCTGCAGGCAACACCAAAATATTCTAATAACCTAAAGACAACATGGACGATGCCATGATTGTATACAACCACCCGCCATATTGGGCAAACATTTATTCCTCTATTTAATACTAAATATAATTATGTTTCAGTTCGAAATTACAGATATAAAGTGATAAACATTAGTGAAATTGTATCTAAATATAGGATTTGTGGAAGATTTAACGCAGATAAGTTCAGTTTTCCATCTTAAAACTCTAGACATACTTTTGATCATTGTCAAAATACGAATCAAATACGAAGCCCGTAGAAATTGGGTAACTAATCTGCACGATAATCACAATAAAATTTGCTGCGCAAGTAATTCAATAGCCCTATATCACAGTGTAGAAGTTTATCATATACCTGTGTATGAAATTCACAATGGCCCATATATAAGTAACACGATGACTGTAATGTGTTAGTTATATATTCTTCACTTCGTCTATACAATACATAAGAAGCAGTTTGGTTGCAATAAAGTAGAATCACGTAACAGAATAGTTGTATAGTTGACAAAAACTGAATCTTGCACTGAAGCAAATGTCCTGTAGCGGCTGCAAGAGGCTTACACTTTTGTTTTATAACTGTTACCTGCAGCCCTTATTTAACCTCTTAAGTGACTGAAGTGTCCTAGTAGGTGTGCCCATTCCGCTTGTATAGCTGTTCTAAGATGGTTTTGCCAATGTTCTTACAGTATACAATGCTGTTTAAGGAATACTGTATAATCATTCTTGCAACTCTAATAGGAGTGATAATTGTTAGTTGGGCATTGGATTTTTTTATTACGGTTGCCTTAAAGTTATGCGTTATTAAACATACTAGTATGTTGTGATTTCTGTAACACACTTACGTGCGAAAATCAGATGATCCTCTCAGGATATCTCGCAAATGGGGTATGCTCGCAAACTGAAAAGTTCATTAATTTATTAAAGGGTACAAGGCATGCATAAGGACCATTTTGAACACCTAGTATGAAAAATTTAATAAGAACTTGACACTGCAACATGAATCCTGTCCCTTGTTGCTTATTCGTATCATAAAAGCATTTTAACACGCTTTTTATTAGTTTTTTTTTATTTTTTTTATTATTAGCTTGACCTGTATGTATGTATGTATGTATTTATGTATGTAAGGGAATCTTTGAGCATAATTTACACCAATTTACATTTGATTAATCTGAAACCCCGCACACGCATCAAGCACCGATAATAATGCAATAAAAGCATCTGGTGCATTTTACTAAATTTTCATAACTGTCCTCGCATAGATAGTTGCCAATAGAATGATTGTATCATTTAATATATCAAGCACCCCACGCTTTTTACTCTGAATTTAATTATTCTGTTAATAACTTAAATTTTATTATAATTTGATTTTGAGATCATTAATTATGATTGATTGTTCGACCATCTACTACTGTAATATAAACTTTTTGTAATCAAAAATTATTTTCTACTTCTTAGTTCGGTTAGCTATAAAAGCGTGTTTTTTAGTTTTTTCAAGCTATTACTTATTTCATTTTCAGGAAACAAGATGATCCTCCATTAAAATCGCTGTAAATAATGGCCAGCAAAATGTTAGAAAACAGTAGGTACCATTCCGAAAATCACATTAAATTTGTAAGGTTTTAAAGTATTTGGCACGGTCAACCTTTTCCATTCTTTATTACTACGGGGTGGGTGTCAAAGTAAGACGTCCAATTTGGTTTTCATTAAAATGTGGCATTAGATAACAAGAAAAGGGGCGCTAATCTTATACAGCTTAAATCCCGGCTGGAGAGGATGATTTTTCTATTCAGTCACGGTACTGCGGTATTTAGTATCCCTCTGTGGTTACTAATTGTTAAATCACTGTAGTGTAATAATTTATTTTGCTCAACACAGTTTGGTTTTAGGAAAAATAGTTCCACCACATCAGCTATTAACAGTTTTATTCAGATTGTGAACGAGACTTTTGAAAACAACCTATATGGCGCAGCATGTTTATTGGACTTGTCCAAAGCTTTTGATTGTGTTCAACACGACATCCTGTTGGAAAAGCTCCCTTTTTATAACTTTCATGAAGCATCCACTGCAATGATTAAATCTTACTTGAGTAATCGACGCCAATTTGTGTTCTTTAAAGGTTCATCATCCTCACAGTTAGTCGCTGCTCACGGGGTACCGCAAGGCTCGGTATTGGGACCTATTTTATTTTTAATTTACGTCAATGATATGACTAACTATAATGTGAATAATAACTTAATCCTATTCGCTGATGAAACTACCTTGATGAATAGCAATACCTCTTTAGCCTCATTGATATCCGACTCCGAGGCTCATAAAAGAAAACTAGCAAACTGGTTAACTGCTAATAAGTTGACCATCAATGAAACCAAGTCTCGGATGATTATTCTTAGCTTGAGGCAGCACGACACTAATACACTTTTACCCTATCTTGACACCCTGGCAGATCCAACTTTCCAACAAGATAATGCCCGACCACATGTTGCAAGAGTCACAATAGACTTCTTTCAACATAATGATGTCACATTGTTACCATGGCCACCAAGATCTCCCGACTTATCCCCAATTGAGCACCTGTGGGATATGACGGGTAGGAGATTGCTCAATTTGCAACGTCCTCCTCAGACTCTAGAAGCACTTCGAGAGGAGTTGGTGGTTGCCTGGAATGAGATACCACAGGAGGACATTGACCACCTGATCAGAAGCATGCCTAGGCGCGTTGGAGAATGCGTAGCACACCAGGGTGCATCCACACATTATTAAAGGTCAAAGGGCTTTAAAGCAGTGCAATCATTTTGAAATTTTTATCATTTACTTATTATGTTTCATTAAGTACTTATACAAAATTTTATTAAAATAAAACCATTTAAACTGGGTGTTCGGATTTATATGTCACTTAGTATATGTACGAATATATGTCCTCCTGTTTTTACAACTTATATGGACTTGCTGTATGTGCTTTTATGGAATCATAATGTCATAAGTTGATGTTTTTCTGTCTAATTTGAACATCAGTCTTTTGTCAGACTGCTTTTTGTATTAATTTTTTTTCTTTTGACTTGTGTAAACACGCTGGTGTACTTAACACAAATAAAGAATTGAATTGAATGGAATTGTAGTCCGAAGGTACCGTGAATTCCGTAAAAGTTAAGTACTGTAGTGCGGTATTTTGATATAAGGCACACCACTGGCGAATGCCATCTGGTGGAGGCCCCAGTAGTGAGATGCGAAGGGTTTTGTCAGGGGTGGCAAACTCGATAATGCTGTAAGGAGCTCCTCGAGGAAAAAGAAATATAGACAGCTAATATTGACAAGCCAGTGAAAAGTAGTGCTGCTCGTGTTAGGCGCTTACAGAACGGTGTCGACCGATGCACTGCTGGTGGTAGCTGGTATCCCACCAGTTGATTTGCTGTCTGCGAAGAGATGCGCACTCCACAAAAAGAGCGTCGAAGCTAGAAGCAACGAAAGAGAGGCGCCTTTTGTCAGATGGCAGAAGAAATTGTATACATCTGGCCAGCAGAAGGCTGATCCCAGATATTAAAACTTGGATGGAGCGGTGCGGATAGATCAGTATTCTGCACAGTTCCTAACAGGATATGGTTGTTTTAACAGCTACCTGAAGAGGGTAGGAAGAAGAGGACGCGAATTATATTGGATAGTGAGGATACTCCTGATCACCTATACTATAACTATCTAAAACTGTAATGACTCATCGATGTTTACGTGAACATCACTTAACTACCAGTGGTCGGCTGTTATTAATAAAGAGTGGTTTGAAACATATTGTAAATCAAAAATTTGGGAATTACCTTTATTCATCGTCGCTTCCTCTTACATCTGACAGTAATAAACTGTCGCTATCGCTTTCCTCGTTGAAATTGACTATAACTGGCTATATGATGGTGTCGATGTGGTGGTCAAGCTGCCACATTTTTGTTTCTTCCTTCACAACATGACGGATAGCATTCTGCCAAGCTTCGGGCGTTACTAGCTGTATGGAAGTCTCAAGTAAAACCTTAACGTCTGGTAATTTGAAGGTTGTGTTATGGCGCGCAATATAACCCTTCACTTGAGCCCAGATGAGCTCTATTGGGTTCAGTTCACAGTGGTAGGGCGGTAACCGCAGCACAGTGACACCACATTGACGGGCCATCTCATCATTCACGTAACTAATGTTCGCAGGTTTGTGCTGTTTAATTTTTTCATACAATTCCGCTTTCACACATGAATCGTCAAACGGGATTCCTTTTTCGCGCAACCATTGCTGCATGTCACTTTTTCGAGATCCCCTAGTCGGTACACGTTCGGCTCGACGACTATGGTAGGAAGCATTATCCATGACGATCACAGAGTTGGGCTCAACTCGCTGAAGCACCGCTTGAAACGAGCTCTCGAAGCAGCTGGCATTCATTTCGTCATGGTAATCACCTCCTTTCTTAGAGACGAAAATCAAATCACACTCTTCTAAAAAGCCACTATCGCTACCAATATGAGTTACGATCAATCTTTGACCTTTCCCTGACGGTCCACGAAGACCTGTTGACAAACCTTCAATGCTTGCTTGTCGGTTACTCACTACGTTTTTGTCTATCCAGGTTTTTTTAACTGTGTGACCTGCATTTGCCCATGTCTCGTCCAAATAATAGATTTTTCTGCTTTGTCGCCTATATTCAATCATTTCGCGTAGGTATTTTCGACGCCAGGCGACTATTTCAGGTCTTCGTAACGAAAATTAATTTCGTGCAGGGATTTCCTCATTACCTCGACGCTCATTTGGGGTATAATTTCATTTTCCTTGATCGCTGCATGTACAGCCTTGAGGGTTGGTATCTCATTCCTAAAGAAGAATGAATGTACGGTTCGCCTTAACGCCATTTTGCTATCGTCATCCAATTTAACGGCCTTTCGTCCCTTCAAATTAAACTTTGGATCAGTAGTAGCTCCAGTTTTCTTCTTTTCATGCACCACCCTGCGAATGGTCCACTCTGGAACGCCTGTCATACTTTCACAACGCGCGAGTGCATCTCCCTGCGACATAGTTCTGTTCAGATAATTGAACACGTTGAGCACGATTTCTTTCGCGTCCCTCTTCAGTGCTTTACGAAGCCGTCTACTTGTTCCCTGGCTTTCAGTACTTCCACTCGTGCCATGTGTACTCTCCATGGTTAAGTATAACCAAAACAGTAACCACAGAAACCACAACAATAACAATCACACAACAATTCTTATAAAAACACACAATATGCGATCGCTCAACGAAACACGTTCCAATGCGTTGCCGACGCCTATGAGTCTGCCGGTCGAGGCGCGTCTTTGATTTCATTGGTTCTACCGGCGGAGAACAGTCAGCCATTATTTCCATCTCTGTCTGTGCTGTTGACCACCGCAAAGCCACAGAAACGACATATGTCATACGCTATACGGCTGTACTGGAAGGAAGCCGGGATCGAGCTCTGATCACGCGTATGAGTCATTACAGTTTTAAATAGTTGTAGTATAGTCCGATGTGGTAGGTGGGTTGACTAGAGTCACAGCTGGAACTGACGCTAGGCGAGAGGCTCAATGCTGTCAATTTTGCCACGCATATAGGCGATGTAAAGTGGGTTGAAATTCAACCAATAGTGTAGCGAGTGATGCTGTGTAAGGTACGGGAGAACAAAAATAGTCCAAGGAACCCATAGTAGGTTTCTATTTTGCTAGGTTGTACATGTACGTAGGTATAAAATTGTGTATCTGTACGATACAGAATAAATGACTAATACTTTCGATATGAAAACCTGGCGCAACGCTACCCACTATTAAGTAATGCTGCAAGCATTACCGTAGTGGGATGTGTGGCGGATGACTGAGGGATTTTAGTGAGTATGCCATTCCTGAAGAATCTCACACTCCGGGCAGGAAGGGTGGTAGCGCAGTACTGTCGAGTTTTTCTGCCTGAGAGTGGCTATAAAAGAATTACCCTGTCAGAAAAAAAGTACTGCCTTTCGCCGCTTAAGTCTTAAGAACCGCTAAAGTAATTTATAATCAGTTACTTGAAGGACCATTACCGGATTCCAAGTACCATCCGACAGTATATTCGATATTGTCTGTAAAGCCGGCATCAAGAAGGATTAACAAGCTATATACATGCACATTTCGTGATCCTCGCAACGGTACCATCGCTTTTTTCTCTGTCTGATGTTCCTCCCATTTCCATCTAGCAAGCTGATATCAGCCTCCTCTCCAGCGTTGTTTCGTGATCGTCGCTTGTTTCGATCCACGGCCGCCTCGTCGTTACAGTTACGTGAAAAGTGTTAGTTAGGCAATTCCTTACTGTTACTTTAAACTTGCCGTTATACTCCACGCTGTCGAACGAAAGTAAACTCACATAGCGGTACTCACTGTGCACGACAGTTCTTCGAACTCTCCGCCGATGGGCCTTTTCCATGATTTAAGTGGGAATAAAGGAAATATATTTTGTCGCTTGATTATTGGGAGCAAGTAGATGAAAATCTGACCATCGCCATCTACCAATGATATGCCAGGCTGCTTTTCGTCCTCATCCCATACGATGAAGACTATATACAGGGTTTGTCCGGAAAGTAATAGGACTCACTTTCTTCCGCCATGACTGTACTTCGGAGCATGCGCGCACCGACTGGATTCGGTAGAGGGCGTTCCTAGCTAACGAATGAGCGGCTGGCCAGTTGTCTCCGAGCACTTGGAGAGTCAGGACAGGCATTTTCGCGCGACGTGTTTCTGTGAGTGGTGCATGCAGCGTTCGTTAGAGCAGAGGTAGGGGAGACCGAGAAGAGTTGAAACAATTTTCACATAATGGCACATAACTTCATAAATAAGTGGTAGCCTAAAAAGTTTAATATACCATATGAAACCTTGCTTACTTGGCTAATGAATAATCAAAATAAAATACGTCACGGTCTACTTCATTTTCAAAAAAATCGATTATAAGTCGACCATTAATTTTGTTGCAATTCTCCTCTTGCTGAGGTAAATTGAAACGCTGACCTAGGAGAGTTGGAACACAAGTATTTGGAAGGTTTCTTTTTTTTAAGAAAGCAGCTTATGAATTCGTAATATATTGAAGTTACTGAACTAAAATGTACCTTATTATTCATTGATGACAACATTGAGATCTTAGAATAAAAAACAACATAAAATATAAAATAAAATAAAAAAGAATAATAAGCGCAACAAAGAACAAAGAAAATAATATTCAGAGAAGCAATTATGGCACACGTAGAACAAGTCTCCTTTTGTACAGGCCAAATGAGCCCATGACTTGCATTCTATACACTGAATCCATTCTTCCTTTGGGACACTTTGGGAAAACGGCTCCATACAAACTACGCAGAAGCAGTCATCATCGTCACTGTCACTACTTTCTTTCTCACTTATTTTTCCTTTATTCTTACAATTCCTCCTTGTTTTGCTAACTGATTTCTTAGTTTTATTTTCTAGGTTTAACGCAGGTCTTTTTACTTTTTTGGTGTTTCTCCTAGCTTCCATGGCATCTAGCTCATTTTTTACAGGAGTGTCAGTTAATATAGCTGACTTTATCTTTCTCCTTTTTTGCGTATTCTTCCTAGCCTCTGTCTTCGGTAGAGGTCTTATTGCTTCCGGAGAAAATACACTGACTGCAGTAGTTACAGTAGATGTATTTGAAGTTGAAGAAACCTCACTAATGGCTGCCGACGTAATAGATACCTTCGAAGTTGATGGCACAGGATAAAGTGAATCAGGGGTAGGAGCAACGTCTTGATTTGAAGACAAAATTGTGGGAGTGCATGATACTTCTGCATTTGCATTAGTATTAGAAACAGTGGAATTATAATAGAGTGAATCATTGATCGGTGGGCTTGGAGTTCGTTCGGCTTCTCTGCTGGTCCTTGGAACTTCAGGATCATCAGTTTGAACAACGGAATCTTCGTGTACAAGTACTGTTGGTGGCAGTGCTCGATCGGTCACCTGACTGGGCAAAAACTCCTCTTCACGAAATATTTCAGTGTTCAATGGCCATATCCCGGTCGTCCGGAATTCTGAAGTTACATTTTTTATGGTGACTGCTATATCAAAGGCAGTTTTAACAATTCCTGGAATGTCATATATTGTCATTACTTCTCCTGGGTGTGAACGCATCCAGTTATCGAATGTTGTATTGATTGCTTTTTTTACAAAGATAGCTCGGTCCATAGGCTGAAGTTTGTGCGTGCAATGTGGTGGAAACGTCAACAGAACGATTCCATTTTTTTGCAAAAGTTGATGTTTTTGACAGCGGTATGCGAAGCATGATTATCTAGTAATAACAAAACCGGATTTTGTTTGGAAGATCGGACGTGATTCTTGAAGTGCTCTATAAAGCAATAAAAATCATCTTCTTGCATCCATCCAGAACCATTGGCTGTTCCAATAGACCCACTTGGAC
Organism: Acanthoscelides obtectus; assembly: GCA_963669975.1. NCBI lineage: Eukaryota > Metazoa > Arthropoda > Insecta > Coleoptera > Chrysomelidae > Acanthoscelides > Acanthoscelides obtectus. Next base: position 90,076,569 of record CAVLJG010000007.1, on the reverse strand, counting down.
CATCACGAACAAAGTGGTCGTTAAAACGCTTACGGGGAAATATGAACATTGGTGGAATGTAATTACCTATAGCATTGCCAGCTAATGCTAGAGTGACTAAACTACCTCTTTCTGCAGACGTCATGGCGCTGACTTGCTTTTGACCAGTAGGCTTTTGGACAGTAGTTATGCCTGTTTCATCAACATTCCAGATGTCTTTTGCTTCCATATGATATTCGTCAAGTATCGAACAATACTTTTTAAAAAATAGTTCCACGTTGGTTCTATTGAAACTGGTCGCTCGAGCAATACTCGCTTGTGGAAGTCTCAAAGACAAAACTTCGTGGCGTTTCATGAACAATCTGAGCCAAACTTCACCAGCCATTTTGGTTTGCATCCAAGAAGAAGGGCACTTTTTGTCATATGCCACAGCAAGCTTATACGCAAATTTTCTAGCTTCTTTTGTACTCATCCCAAAATTGGCATCAGAGCAGGTCAAAACGTATTCACACAATGATTTTTCTTCCTCTTTGGTAAACACGGTGGGGCGATGATATCCAATTGAGGGTGGTTGGATGGTCTTATTGCTCTCATAAGCTTGTTTTTTCTTAATGTATCTTTAAAGCGACGTATGGTTTATATCATAACTTGTGGCAGCATCACGAAGAGATTTATTACGTAGCATCACTTCTTCGGAAGCCTGTTCGTAAATTTCTTTGCTTGCCATACCCCGATTCGTCTTTCGCTTGTATTCGTTCGGCATCCTAAAACAAAAAGAGCATAAGACAGACTTCAGGCATACTGACAAAATTCAAAAACGTATATAAAAAGTCAATTGCAAAATTGAACGCAAACGAGGTAAGTTGAAACAGGCTGTTTCAACTCTCCTGGAGTACAACAATCTGCCGCCATTATGGTTGAGCCGGTGTTACCTCGTTGTGCAATACAGTGTTACAAAAACATTGCTACAGACTGAATCTTGAATGATTAAGCTTTCAGAAAACATACAACACATTGTAATAAAACAGTACATAAATCAAAATATTGATAAAGTTAAAATATGACAAAAACTTACTTTTGTTAAATTTTTCACATCACATTTGATAACGTTGTAAGCGTGGACTGGAGAGCGGTAACGAAACCTTCACTTGTGTGCAGGTGGCAGCAGAGGCAAATAAGCGTTGTTTCCAGCTCCATAACGTCTTTGGTTTCCACAAAAATTCTGTTGTTTCAACTTACCTATGTTTCAACCCTCCTCGGTCTCCCCTACGCGATTAAATTCTGTGTGAAACTCGGCAAATCTGCGACAGAGACGTTTGATATGATCAAGCAGGCTTACCCAGGTGTTGCTTTAGCACGAAGTGGTATGTTTCGGAGGCACCAGGTCTTTTTGGAGGGCCGGGAAGAGTTCGCTGATGAAGACCGTACTGGAAGACCTTCGACTTCGACAAACACCGATAATGTGACTCGTGTGCTCAAAGTTTTGAACTCAGACCGTCGACTAAGTATTCGTTTAATTGCCCAGATGTTAAATTTACCAAAATCTGTGGTTCATGACATTGTGACGCAGCATTTGAACATGCGCAAGGTGTGCGCGAAGATGGTCCCAAAAGTGCTCACTGACGACCAGAAATTGCGGCGAGTGGAAGTGTGCCAAGAAAATTTGAACATGTGTGAAAGTGACCCCCAATTTTTGAATAACGTAATCACAGGTGACGAGTCGTGGATCTTTGAGTATGATCCCGAGACAAAGAGGCAATCTTCCGAGTGGCACACGACGGCGTCTCCTCGCCCAAAAAAGGGAAGAATGAGCAAATCCAAAGTGAAAACGATGCTCATTGACTTTTTTGGCATCAAAGGCATCGTCCATCATGAATTTGTTCCTCCTGGAAAAACCGTCAACGCCAAGTTTTACGTGGAAGTGCTCAGGAGACTCAAACGAAGGGTCAGTCGGGTCCGACAAGACATCGCAGCCGACTGGGAGTTGCACCACGACAACGCCCCGGCTCAAACCGTCTTTCTTGTGACCAAGGCCGGCATCCCAACGCTTCCGCAGCCGCCCTACAGCCCAGATGTGCCCCCCAAATCGACTCAGTCCTATTACTTTCCAGACAAACCCTGTAGAGAAGCCTGAATGCCAGAGCAGCGCGTCTGCTATCAGAAGAAACTTTGTTAATCCGATTCTTGGACTGCCTCCTCACGTAGATTGTCCCTAGGGACAAAGGGTCGATCGTATCGGCCAGTTCTGGATGAACGATGTTCTCCATTGAATGTTCGAAAAAGTCTCCCGGTCGGCAAGTCCGTAATGCCAAATTTTGCGGCCTGAGCAAGTTTCTGCTACCACTGCCGGTTCTGACCGAAACCTAACCTCCACAACACCGTGGTCTGTCTTACCCAGGGAAGACAAGACATCAGTGCTGTAAGCGGCAGGATGCGTGGCCAGAAAGAGATCAGCAGGCTACTGGCAAGTGACAAACCGTAAGTAGGGCTCGTCACCAGCTGGGTCAGTCTTTGGGTAGAACCTAATAGTTTTTATTAACAGAAGGCACATACCAAGCTTATTGATACAACTCCAATCTTCTCCTCATAGGTTGAAGAACTATTTATGTTCATTTCTTAATGGGTACCACCCCATAATTATGATTTCCTGCTGGAGTTGCGTATTTCAAAATTTCTGGATGGCCAGATGTGCAGGCTTCAGTCCAAAGGTCAAGCGATCAAAAAATCAGGTACTCCTCGACTCAACCAAAGATCGAAATATGTTTTTCTTAAATGCTCTACAGTATATTCAGATAAGAGATAGACCGGATGTAAACAAAAGGTTCGGGTGATTTTCACGCTAACGCCGCCGTCTCGACGTAAAACAGGAGCCCTCATTGGTCAATTCGCAATTAAATGCCTATGCCGAGCGGCAGAGCAGTCGTATCAAGGCAGAGTCACATTCAGGTTCAGACGTGTTACGTATGTCGTGTGCATCATTGCAATTTGATATTTCTTTGGACGTTTTCGTTTGTTATCTTATTAAGTTGTTGAGTTTGTCGTTGTTATTGTTATACCTTGTTATTGATTGTTATTGTTATCAACTGCTTGCGCAAAATGCCCAGTAGTACAGATACTGCCGATGAAGTTGTAAACTCCTGTAGTCCACCTAGGAAACGCTCTAAAAAAAGACACCTGAGTGCAGAAATGAAAGAGGTCATTTTGAATATATATAAGATCGAGCGCGAGGAGAACGAGGCATCAACCATCAAAGAAATTGTTGTGAAGGTTTCTCACAAAGTTGGGGTGTGTCGCGCATCAGTGTTTAATGTGTTAAGACAATACAAAAAAAATCACACCTTTTCTGAGCCAATGACCAGTAAACATCGCAAAAGTATTGTTAAATCATTGGATGAAGCTGATAAGCATGCGATTAGGAGGAAAGTGCATGAATTCTTCTTTAGGAATGAAATACCTACTATAGATAAAGTACTGCAGGAGGTAAATGGAGATACAACGTTGCCAAATTTCAAACGATCAACTTTCCATGCGTTACTGAAGCATTTATATTTCAAATGGAAAAAACGGGGTCGTAATAGTTTACTACTGGATAGAGAAGAAATTGTGCTATGGAGGAGGGATTATTTAACAAAAATTGGGAAATATAGAAATCAAAACAGGAAGATTTATTACCTTGATGAAACGTGGGTAAACGCAGGACACACTACAAGTAAAGTATGGGTTGATGATTCTGTAACTTCATCCAGGAGGGCCTTTCTAGATGGACTGTCCACCGGATTAAAAAATCCAGCAGGTAAATACGAGTAATAGACAACAATCGGATGTTTTTCAAACCTTGGGAACAAGGTTCTAAACATTAATTCCAGGGGGCAGATAAAACATATTACAAAACTTTTATAACTTTCGATAAAATGCGTGGATGTTTTATTGTCATTTTCATTTGTTAGAACTTTTTTAACCCATGTTTTTATGTGTTTTCAATATTTCAATAATGTTTTAATATAATCTTAAAAAATGTCGAATATTATAAACTTAAAAAAAGTTACTAAGTTTTATATTGTGTACCGTTCCTAATATTTCTAATCATTTTAATTCATACTTTAAGCTTTATAATGTTATAATTTGTTCATATTAATATTTGCGCGTATTTCAGGTTCCTGATCATTCATTTTTTAAAGGTTTATAACTTTAAATTAAATTGTGAAGCGCTGAGTAATCATACGACGTTCAATATTCTTTCTTTCAATATGACTAAATAATCCCAATTATAGCAATCTGATACTCATGTCTCAATGTTTTTTTGCTGAATGTGATGAAAACATTTGAAAAAGGTTCGCTTATTGAAATAAATCTACACCAGTTAGTACTTCGATTTCCAGGTAAAGGGAAAAGGCTCATTATCTGCCATATTGGCAGTGAGGATGGATTTGTTGTTGACGGTCTGTGGTGCTTTGAGTCTAAGAAAATTGGAGATTACCACGAGGAAATGAATGGCGAATCGTTTGAACAGTGGTTTTCAAAAATTTTACCGAACTTACAGGAAAACGCAGTAATTGTGTTGGATAATGCGCCTTATCATTCTCGAAGAATGGAGAAGGTCCCAACAACGGCTTCAAGGAAAGTTGATGTTCAAAATTGGCTCCGCTCGAAAAATATCAACTTTCAAGAAGCAATGCTGAAAGTACAATTATTAAGAATTGTCAAGGATCACAAGGCGGAATATCAAAAATACGCCATTGACGAAATGGCAGCAAGTCAAAATAAAACTGTGCTCCGTTTACCTCCATACCATTGCGAGCTCAATCCCATTGAGCTCATATGGGCAGAGGTTAAAAATTATATAGCTAAGCACAATACAACTTTTAAATTTTGTGACCTCAAAGGACTTTTCAAAGAAGCACTAGAATTAATAACAGCGCAAAAATGGGAAAACTGTATTAAGCACGTGAAAGACAAAGTTGAAAAGAGAATGTGGGAACTGGACAATATTTTAGAGGAACATGTGGAGCCATTCATTATTGACGTTGGTGCTTCAGGCAGTAGCGATAATGAAAGCTCATCAAGCTCATCTTTCCAATAAAAGATGTCGTTCATAAAATTCGGTAAGTTATAAGTAATTATAAAGCTACTGTATTTTTTAATTAATTATTGACATTTTTGAACCCATTTTGGCAAAACCTATTCAAGAACCTACTTTCTGACAATGTTCAACCATGCACATTTTTTTACGTTTTGAACGTTTTAATTTGGTTACATATTTACCTAGAAATCAAAAAATATACTAATCAATATTCTAAAAGCAATTTTAAGAGATATACGATTATTTTTAATTTAGGCTAATTTAAACGCCATTTTGAGATTATATTCGACTGTATTTCACCAAACATCAGGCGGCATCCGAAGCTGGAAATCGAAGCGAAAATTTTGAAACCCTCATGTATATTTCCATCATTATATATTTCTTACCCTACCCCCACATGATCCTATATCCATCACCAATCGTATACACATCGAATTGTGCTAATTTACTACAAAGTTACGCAAAGCAGCATCTACTATCTAAAATATGTACTGCGTGACTCTTAATACGTCCCTGCCGAATGTTACAGCGTTCGATGATCACGTGGTCTTGTTTATGTCCGGTCTATCTCTTATCTGAATATACTGTAGATCAATCTTTCTCAAAGTGGGCGATAACGCCCTCTTGTGGGCGCTGGGGAGCTGCGGGACAGCAGTAAAGAGCCTAAAGGAAATTGGCGAGAGTAAAGATTCTAAAGGAAAATGGGAGGCGATGAACTGATTTGGTATGGCGACGCAATGGATAATCTTTGTACTCCACTCTTCAATTGTTACAAGGACATTCGCTCTCAGAAGCACTGATGCAGACGAACCCTCTCGCTCTTCAATTCTACCCCCCTCAACCGTACTAAAATTGCTCAACTCAAGGGATGACACTGTTACATTTGGCTCAATTCCAATGTCAGATTGCTTGGGGCATTGAACACATTGGCAAAGAAAGTTTTTGACGATAACTGACACGCCACTATGCCGATTAATTAAAAAAAATACAAAGCCTATTTACCCTTGACATTCAGATTAGATTTATTGTGGTTACAACATCTGGCTATTGGCGTAAAGAATCGAAATATCCTACCATCCTTCAAGGTCTAAGCTTAAAATCAATACACGAAATAAAACCATATAACTTCACAGTTACGATTATACTACTGAGTTGAAAAAAAAAACTTTTCAACTTCCGACGACGTAACGTATCCGAATGCATTATTTCAACGATTAACCTCCATAAAGTAGAAGCTTTGTGGACAAGACAAGACCACTAAAGTTCGACGACCCGAGACCTAAATGTTACCTGCCTTCAGAGCAATGTTGCCAGCCTTCCTCCCTGAATCAACTGAATCCTCCAAGTCTGAAGAAGCTGCACAACATAGTTTCGGTCTTGAATAACTCAAATCATTCAATAACGTATTTGGATCACAACAATAAAAACATTCTTTTTCCTTCCAGACAAAGATCAAGAGCTCAAGATTTTCATCCCCACGTGAATCGGTTCCAAAGTAACCTTCGTCGGCACGTGTTGTTTGAATATGTGTAAGAAGTCAAGAGTTAGGTTTGATATACTAAGTGACATATAAATCCGAACACCCAGTTTAAATGGTTTTATTTTAATAAAATTTTGTATAAGTACTTAATGAAGCATAATAAGTGAATGATAAAAATTTCAAAATGATTGCACTGCTTTAAAGCCCTTTGACCTTTAATAATGTGTGGATGCACCATGATGTGCTACGCATTCTCCAACGCGCCTAGGCATGCTTCTGATCAGGTGGTCAATGTCCTCCTGTGGTATCTCATTCCAGCCAACCACCAACTCCTCCCGAAGTGCTTCTAGAGGCTGAGGAGAACGTTGCAAATTGAGCAATCTAATACCCATCATATCCCACACGTGCTCAATTGGGGATAAGTCGGGAGATCTTGGTGGCCATGGTAACAATGTGACATCAGTATGTTGAAAGAAGTCTATTGTGACTCTTGCAACATGTGGTCGGGCATTATCTTGTTGGAAAGTTGGATCTGCCAGGGTGTCAAGATAGGGTAAAAGACGGGGTTCTAGAACTTCGTGGATATAACGCTGCGCGTTCATGTTACCTTTGATGAAGATTAAAGGTGACCTGGAACCATAAGCTATAGCACCCCAAACCATAACACCAACAGTGTGATGAACATGTCTTTCAACAAAAAACTGTGGATTCCTCCTTTCACCACGTCGCCTTCTAACCCTGGCATGACCATCGTGCATGCCTAAACAAAATCGAGACTCGTCACTAAAGACAATACTGTTCCATTCCTGATCCCAGAGTGACCGTTGTCTGCACCACTCGATTACGTCGGTGTTCTCGAGTTAAAGGGAGGCCCCAGTGTGGCCGGTATGAAAACAAGCCAGAACTTCTCATTCGTCGGTAAACACTTCGCATGCCAATAGGTCTTCCGTGTTCTGCAAACCATTCATTTGCAATGGACCTGGTAGTGGAGAAACGGTCCCTTGAGGCCAATAATCTTAGGCGGCGATCTTCACGGTCTGTTTTTCTACGGCGGCGTCCAGTGCCCCTTGCACTTTGCGTACGGCCTTCTCGAAGCCATGCCTGACAACACCTAACCACAGTGTCTACACTTCTTTGCACTCTAACTGCAATTGCCCGAAAAGAAAGTCCAGCTTCCCGAAAGCCCACTATACAGCCCCTATCAAACTCACTAAGTTGACGAAATCGTACAGGTCTCCGTACTCTAGGCATCGTAACCGATCGTAAAGGATGTCAAGAACCAAAATCCGCCAACGTTGATTCTTTACTGCGGCTGAAATATTCATTTTTAGAGCGTTAGTGAATTAAAAAAAAAGCAGTATAAAAACCGGAATGTCCAACTGATACGGCTGAACATTTTTTCACTTGTTATTTACAGTAAGATAAATACATTCACCAACTTTTATTAAAATAAAACCGTTTAAACTGGGTGTTCGGATTTATATGTCACTTAGTATATATAAGAAGATTGAAAAGTTAAAAATTGCACAAAATGGCGCAATTTATTCTGTAAACGCGTCTGCGCTATCATATTCGAACTTTTTTTATACTCCACCTATCATGAAGGCCTAAACACCCATGGGTACCGTAGGGCTATAGGGGGATACAGGAGAAAATGAGGGGCGCCACACGGTCTCCAGCAAGGGAACACGTTGCATGCAGCAAGCACGCATTCTGACCCCGCCTACGAGATCCGCCGGGTGGTACCTCCGCGTCAGAGACCGTCTATACTATAACTATCTAAAACTGTAATGACTCATCGATGTTCACGTGAACATCACTAAACTACCAGTAGTCGGCTGTTCATAGGCGGGGTATGAATGTTTAACATGGGTGAACTAGATTTGTCACATGCTTAATAAAGAGTGGTTTGAAACATATTGTAAGTCAAAAATTTGGGAATTACCTTTATTCATCGTCGCTTCCACTTACATCTGACAGTAATAAACTGTCGCTATCGCTTTCCTCGTTGAAATTGACTATAACTGGCTCTATGATGGTGTCGATGTGGTGGTCAAGCTGCCACATTTTTGTTTCTTCCTTTACAACATGACGGATAGCATTCTGCCAAGCTTCGGGCGTTACTAGCTGTATGGATGTCTCAAGTAAAACCTTAACGTCTGGTAATTTGAAGGTTGTGTTATGGCGCGCAATATAACCCTTCACGTGAGCCCAGATGAGCTCTATTGGGTTCAGTTCACAGTGGTAGGGCGGTAACCGCAGCACAGTGACACCACATTGACGGGCCATCTCATCAGTCACGTAACTAATGTTCACAGGTTTGTGCTGTTTAATTTTTTCATACAATTCCGCTTTCACAAATGAATCGTCAAACGGGATTCCTTTTTCGCGCAACCATTGCTGCATGTCACTTTTTCGAGATCCCATAGTCGGTACACGTTCGGCTCGACGACTATGACGATCACAGAGTTGGGCTCAACTCGCTGAAGCACCCCTTGAAACCAGCTCTCGAAGCAGCTGGCATTCATTTCGTCATGGTAATCACCTCCTTTCTTAAAGACAAAAATCAAGTCACACTCTTCTAAAAAGCCACTATCGCTACCAATATGAGTTACGATCAATCTTTGACCTTTCCCTGACGGTCCACGAAGACCTGTTGACAAACCTTCAATGCTTGCTTGTCGGTTACTCACTACGTTTTTGTCTATCCAGGTTTTTTTAACTGTGTGACCTGCATTTACCCATGTCTCGTCCAAATAATAGATTTTTCTGCTTTGTCGCCTATATTCAATCATTTCGCGTAGGTATTTTCGACGCCAGGCGACTATTTCAGGTCTCTCTATCAATACTGACTTCCGATTACGCGTTTCGTAACGAAAATTAATTTCGTGCAGGGATTTCCTCATTACCTCGACGCTCATTTGGGGTATAATTTCATTTTCCTTGATCGCTGCATGTACAGCCTTGAGGGTTGGTATCTCATTCCTAAAGAAGAATGAATGTTCGGTTCGCCTTAACGCCATTTTGCTATCGTCATCCAATTTAATGGCCTTTCGTCCCTTCAAATTAAACTTTGGATCAGTAGTAGCTCCAGTTTTCTTCTTTTCATGCACCACCCTGCGAATACACATACACATAGTTCTGTTCAGATAATTGAACACGTTCGGCACAATTTCTTTCGCGTCCCTCTTCAGTGCTTTACCAAACCGTCTACTTGTTCCCTGGCTTTCAGTACTTCCACTCGTGCCATTTGTACTCTTCATGGTTAAGTATAACCAAACAGTAACCACAGAAACCACAACAATAACAATCACACAACAATTCTTATAAAAACACACAATATGCGATCGCTCAACGAAACACGTTCCAATGCGTTGCCGACGCCTATGAGTCTGCCGGTCGAGGCGCGTCTTTGATTTCATTGGTTCTACCGGCGGAGAACAATCAGCCATTATTTCCATCTCTGTCTGTGCTGTTGACCACCGCAAAGCCACAGAAACGACATATGTCGTACGCTATACGGCTGTACTGGAAGGAAGCCGGGATCGAGCTCTGATCACGCGTTGATCACAGGTATGAGTCATTACAGTTTTAAATAGTTGTAGTATACCTCCTACGGACAGTCAAAACACCCATAGCCAAGAGAAAAATTTCTCTTGGGACGGGATTCGAGCCCGCGCAGCGCACGGTGACTGATTAGGAGACTATGCCTCCGCTGCGCTTTTCGTTCACATCAGAACCAGAACTGTTAGAATCTGTTTGGAATAATTTCGGAATTTTTTTTGAACAGAAAACTGCTAGTTATAGAATCAGTTCCATTTTCTGTTCGAACGGTAATTTTGACATTCGCTTGCTCTGTTCAGTTCAGAACTGGTTCCATGGTTTGTAGAAACAAAGCTAGTGTCTGCAACAACATAAAATTAATATAATTTTTAGTTATCCAGAAGTTGATGATTTCATCTAATATTCGGGAGCATACAGTATATTTGACATCGCTATAGTTAATTTACTATGTATCTAATACTTCTCCATCATACTTTCGAACAACTACAAAAAGTTGAAAGAAGTAGTGAAAAGCTTTATGATGGACTACGCATTTTATAGTATCAATGAATTCTTAAATAAGTCATGGTGCCGAATTAGGCAAATTGGTACTTGGGATCAGCAGTGAATCCTAGCACTAAATTGACATCGATTCCGGAATACAGTGGACCCCAGATAATCCGGCCCCTGTCTAATCCGGCGCCCCTTGTAATCCGACATGTCTTTGAATATTACATACATACGTATTTGACAATCTTCGCTAATGTAGATCACGCAGGTTTGAACAGGTTACAACTTGTACGCGCCACAGGTATCGTGCTCGACGCGTAAGCATTGTTTTACTTAGTTTGGATTTGACTACTTGTGATAGCGGTACGGCCTGGCGTGCGTTCATTGTTTACTATTTATTCATTGTGTATTAAACTCAGAAGCGAAAGCACAAAACATTGACAATTAAAGAAAAATGTGATATTTTAGACCGCTTAAATCACAATGAAACTTTCGGTAGTTTAGCAAGTGAATACGGCGTAGGCCGATCTACAATTTATGGCATTAAAAGAAACCACGAGAAGATCAAGAAGACTACTGACTGCGGGCCAGGCAAGAGACAGACACTCGAAAAAGCTGAACATCCAGAAGTGGATGAAGCTTTGTACGTGTGGTTTCTTCGGGAAAGAAATAGGCATGCACCAATTTCAGGACCCATGTTGGCCATGAAAGCTAAGTTTTTTTATAAGGAAATAACAAAAAAAGATGATTTTGTGGCCAGCAAAGGCTGGCTAGAACGTTTTAAAAGTCGTCATGGCATACGTTTAATGACTATTACAGGAGAGAAACTTTCTAACGATGCCAACTGCATAGAACCCTTTAAATTAAGATTTTTGCAAAAGGTGAATGATTTAAATCTTGACCCGTCACAGGTGTACAATGCAGAGAATCAGGGCTTTTTTGGCATGTGATGCCTAACAAATCCGTACCTGGACGAAAAGTAAGTAAAGAGCGTGTAACCATACTACCATGTGCTAACGCTGCGGGCACACACGCGCTTAAGATGATGGTCATTGGGAAATCTAATAAACCACGGGCATTCAAAAACATTGATTTACCTGTACACTATTACGGACAAAAAATTGCATGGATGACAAAAGACCTTTTCAAAAAGTGATTTGATGGATGCTTCGTACCTGAAGTTGGAAAATGGTTAAAAGATCATAATTTTCCTCAAAAAGCGTTGTTGCTTCTTGATAACGCTCCCGGTCATCCGTCTGAAGAAGAACTAACAACTGAGGATGAATACATCACTGCGATGTTTCTTCCGCCAAATTGAACTGCACTGATTCAACCAATGGACCAGAATATCATTCAATTTGTCAAGCAAGACTATAAGAAAAACCTACTTCTGTGAGCCGTACCAAAAGACCAACCAATAGAAAAACTTTGAAAGAATTTAGTATGAAAGACTTGGTTTTTGCTCGTTGTCAGTCGTGGAATGCGTTACCGTCATCAACTATTAAATCGTCTTGGAAAAAGTTATGGCCAGATATAGTCACCACTCCTAGCAACGTTCCACAAATCAGTGTAACTTCGGAAGTTATAGAACAAGTCGCTACTGAAACACAGATAAGTCCGGAAGATTTGGAAATCTGGTGCCGTGGAATCGATAAAGAGGAAAATGTTTTTCATGAAATGTCTGACGAAGAGATTATAAAAGAGGTTTCTAATTATACAACAAACAATCAGGAAAATAACGTGATTGCAACTGCTCCACAAGTCACAGCACATGACGCAATTAACGCCTTTGAGCTAGGTTTACAATGGGCTGAAGAGGGTGGTACATCCTACAACGAACTTTTACTTTTGAGAAGACTGAGGGACAAAGCTCTGATCTCGCATTATAACAACCTTATACAAAAAAAATTATGAATATTTCCAAGCTTCATAATTTGATAAATTAATAATTTTGATTAATAATTCTTGATTATTTTGGTACATATGTATGTGCATTTATGCTAAATTTTATAATAGAACGTAAGCTATTGTTATTTAATTTACTAAATTCGACATACATAAGCTATGTATGATTTGTGCTTCAAAGTACATGGATATGTAATTTGTCGGATTACAAGGTACTCTTTTGTAATAAATTCCGGTCTATAGGGGATCTTAGGCAGTGCTCTGCTTTGCATAATGTTTGTCAGATTACCAGATGTCCACTGTATATGCACCCAATTTAGCTAGAAAACAAGCTTTCACCCAGATCATAGACGCGCCACGATTTTTGGAGACTTTTTATTATAGTCTTTTTTGATAAGTAGAATTCTTGCCAATATCTCGAGAACGGGACCTTTTCGGACTGAATGGGCTCCGAAATCGGTTTCAGGGACGCAAGAGATGTATTATAAGAATGATTTGGCTCATGTTTCAGCCTGATCCATATTTTGTCTCTTTGTATCATAATTAATACAATGGTCACTAATAAATTAAAATGCTTTAAATCCGCTTCAAATGAACTCTATCGTATGTATTTTGGGTCGGTAAAGCCGAATCCGAAGTAATTTCACATGTATCTGATCTTGTTTATCTTTATTCTATTATTTAATGAAAAATTGCAAAAATGTAAGAAGTTTGCGACTTTAGGGTGCTGATAATCAATTTTCTTTATCGGTGCCAATATGCCAACGATGCTTTCTGAATGATGCCGAATTAGAGGTAAAAAAATTGTTAAAAAGTAGTTACCTGGAGCCATTCGTGAACCTAGCACTAAATTGACTTCGAATTCGGAATCTACGCACGCGATCTACCTAGGAATAAGCTTCCACCCAGTTCATAGACGCGCAACAATTTTTGGAGATTTTTTCTAGTCGTTTTCCTGACAAGTAGAATTCAGATCCGTATTTCGACAACGGATCATTTCCAGATTGAATGAGCTCCAGATTTGGTTTCAGTCAACAAAGCAACGCATTATAAGGATGACTGAGCTCTCATTTCAGACTGACCCAATATTTATAGGAACATGTATACTAAGTGACATATAAATCCGAACACCCAGTTTAAATGGTTTTATTTTAATAAAAGTTGGTGAATGTATTTATCTTACTGTAAATAACAAGTGAAAAATTTGTCAGCCTTATCAGTTGGACATTCCGGTTTTTATACTGCTTTTTTTTAATTCACTAACGCTCTAAAAATGAATATTTCAGCCGCAGTAAAGAATCAACGTTGGCGGATTTTGGTTCTTGACATCCTTTACGATCGGTTACGATGCCTAGAGTACGGAGACCTGTACGATTTCGTCAACTTAGTGAGTTTGACAGGGGCCGTATAGTGGGACTTCGGGAAGCTGGACTTTCTTTTCGGGCAATTTCAGTTAGAGTGCAAAGAATGTAGACACTGTGGTTAGGTGTTGTCAGGCATGGCTTCGAGAAGGCCGTACGCAAAGAGCAAGGGGCACTGGACGCCGCCGTAGAACAACAGACCGTGAAGATCGCCGCCTAAGATTATTGGCCTTAAGGGACCGTTTCTCCACTACCAGGTCCATTGCAAATGAATGGTTTGCAGAACACGGAAGACCTATTGGCATGCGAAGTGTTTACCGACGAATGAGAAGTTTTGGCTTGTTTTCATACCGTCCACACTGGGTCCTCCCTTTAACTCGAGAACACCGACGTAATCGCCTTGAGTGGTGCAGACAACGGTAACTCTGGGATCAGGAATGGAACAGTATTGTCTTTAGTGACGAGTCTCGATTTTGTTTAGGCATGCACGATGGTCGTGCCAGGGTTAGAAGGCGACGTGGTGAAAGGAGGAATCCACAGTCTTTTGTTGAAAGACATGTTCATCACACTGTTGGAGTTATGGTTTGGGGTGCTATAGCTTATGGTCCCAGGTCACCTTTAATCTTCATCAGAGGTAACATGAACGCGCAGCGTTATATCCACGAAGTTCTAGAACCCCATCTTTTACCCTATCGTGACACCCTGGCAGATCCTACTTTCCAACAAGATAATGCCCGACCACATGTTGCAAGAGTCACAATAGACTTCTTTCAACATAATGATGTCACATTGTTACCATGGCCACCAAGATCTCCCGACTTATCCCCAATTGAGCACGTGTGGGATATGATGCGTAGCAGATTGCTCAATTTGCAACATCCTCCTCAGACTCTAGAAGCACTTCGGGAGGAGTTGGTGGTTGCCTGGAATGAGATACCACAGGAGGAAATTGACCACCTGATCAGAAGCATGCCTAGGCGCGTTGGAGAATGCGTAGCACATCAGAGTGCATCCACACATTATTAAAGGTCAAAGGGCTTTAAAGCAGTGCAATCATTTTGAAATTTTTATCATTTACTTATTATGCTTCATTAAATACTTATACAAAATTTTATTAAAATAAAACCATTTAAACCGGGTGTTCGGATTTATACGTCACTTAGTATATATTATTTTTTTATTCTACCCCAGGAGTAATGCCACGATTTACTGTATATGCGGTTCTCATTTAAGAAAACAGTTTCAATTCGAAGACGAATTGCTGAGAAATCTGGCAACACCGCTGGTACCAACCGGCCGTTATTCAGTTATTGAGGATGGCCAGTGTTTTGTTTCCATGGCTGTTCGAAAAATTCCTCTGTTGCCTGCAACGACTAACGGTACTTCCCTAAATTGAAAATAAAATGAATTCATTTTCAATACGAATTAGGATTCGGTTTCCTGGAACTTGAGGTATTTGTATGAACGCGCTGCGGTTTCTTTGTATATGCCGCGTTGCCGAAATATGTCTTCTTAATGAAAAATGATGTCCTATAGAGACATTTGTATGAAAAGACACTGATTATTCAATCTTCAGGCATTTTTACTTTCCACCCGAACTGGCGAGGAAGTATTGTAATGAGATCTTATGTCTTTTGGAATGATTATGACATGCAGATCACGAAAAACTGTCACTCATTACAGTCGGTCTGTCTGTCAGCCGCGGATCCAGTGGTCAACGGTGCCGGAAGAAACGTGAAAGGAGAGGAAGAGGAAAGGAAAAGCATAGAAAGAAAGAAGAGGGAAGAGAGGGAAAAAAGACGAGAGAAGGAAGAAGGAAAATGAGAATTAAGTTTTGTCAATAAACGCAGACGGCTTGACAATACCTCCTGAAAGTAGGCAACTCACACCCAAGACGTAATGCTGGATCTATGACCCGTCTATAACTCTGATTTGAATGAAATTTTGGCACAGGGCTACCACCCTAATAGCACGTTCCAAAGACGTTCCTTGCAGGTCGCCTAAGGTCGCAAAACCTCCCAGGGACCAATTTTGTCGAGAAAAATCGGTTCCATGGTGGTCTCAGAGATCTATACCAAAATTCAATAAATAATTCTGGGTGTTGCATTTTACACATACGAGTATATGTCACTTAGTACACTGCCACGCAAAATTAACCGAATAAACAACATTTTGATCAAATTAAATTTTAAATTTTGAGTACAAAAAATAAAAACTGTTCTATTGTCTAACTTGCAAAATTATTATTATGCTAAGTGACATATAATTCCGAACACTCAGTTTAAATGGTTTTATTTTAATAAAAGTTGGTGAATGTATTTATCTTACTGTAAAGAACAAGTGAAAAAATTTTCAGCCTTATCAGTTGGACATTCCGGTTTTTATACTGCTTTTTTTTAATTCACTAACGCTCTAAAAATGAATATTTCAGCTGCAGTAAAGAATCAACGTTGGCGGATTTTGGTTCTTGACAGCCTTTACGATTGGTTACGATGCCTAGAGTACGGAGACCTGTACGATTTCGTCAACTTAGTGAGTTTGATAGGGCCCGTATAGTGGGTCTTCGGGAAGCTGGACTTTCTTTTCGGGCAATTGCAGTTAGAGTGCAAAGAAGTGTAGACACTGTGGTTAGGTGTTGTCAGGCATGGCTTCGAGAAGGCCGTACGCAAAGAGCAAGGGGCACTGGACGCCGCCGTAGAACAACAGACCGTGAAGATCGCCGCCTAAGATTATTGGGCTTAAGGGACCGTTTCTCCACTACCAGGTCCATTGCAAATGAATGGTTTACAGAACACGGAAGACCTATTGGCATGCGAAGTGTTTACCGACGAATGAGAAGTTTTGGCTTGTTTTCATACCGGCCACACTGGGTCCTCCCTTTAACTCGAGAACACCGACGTAATCGCCTTGAGTGGTGCAGACAACGGTCACTCTGGGATCAGGAATGGAACAGTATTGTCTTTAGTGACGAGTCTCGATTTTGTTTAGGCATGCACGATGGTCGTGCCAGGGTTAGAAGGCGACGTGGTGAAAGGAGGAATCCACAGTCTTTTGTTGAAAGACATGTTCATCACACTGTTGGAGTTATGGTTTGAGGTACTATAGCTTATGGTTTCAGGTCACCTTTAATCTTCATCAGAGGTAACATGAACTCGCAGCGTTATATCCACGAAGTTCTAGAACCCCATCTTTTACCCTATCTTGACACGCTGGCAGATCCAACTTTCCAACAAGATAATGCCCGACCACATGTTGCAAGAGTCACAATAAACTTCTTTCAACATAATGATGTCACATTGTTACCATGGCCACCAAGATCTCCCGACTTATCCTCAATTGAGCACGTGTGGGATATGATGGGTAGGAGATTGCTCAATTTGCAACGTCCTCCTCAGACTCTAGAAGCACTTCGAGAGGAGTTGGTGGTTGCCTGGAATGAGATACCACAGGAGGGCATTGACCACCTGATCAGAAGCATGCCTAGGCGCGTTGGAGAATGCGTAGCACATGAGGGTGCATCTACACATTATTAAAGGTCAAAGGGCTTGAAAGCAGTGCAATCATTTTGAAATTTCTATCATTTACTTATTATGCTTCATTAAGTACTTATACAAAATTTCATTAAAATAAAACCATTTAAACTGGGTGTTCGAATTTATATGTCACTTAGTATATTAGAAAAGGTTCGACTATCTGGCAAAGCACGATCGGGATATCTCTGGTGACAAATCCGTCTGGCTTGCTCACCATTACCGTCGGCAAGGCCATATACGTAATGCATTTCCGCCATTTCTGCATATGAATAATTCACCATTATTAGCAAGATTGTAAAAAATAAATAATGAAAAAGATGTCACAGCGAACAGATTTGAATAACAGAGACTTGTCAGATGTCAAAAGCCAGTGACATAAACCAGAGCAACTAGATATTTATTGCTAAATTGCATTCTTCAATTATTACATTAATTTTCTCGGACAATAGAACGGTTTTTATTTTTTTTTACTCAAAAATGGCGCATTGAAGGAAAGCAACTCGAGATAGATAATTTGTTTTAAATTAAACGGGGAATTCAAAAATAATTTTTATTTGGCGAAAAACTATTGGCGTACCATTTTTTTCTTAAGAAATATCGAAGTCAATACCCGTACGCACGCCACTGTTCAAGGTGAAAATTATGTTTGCATTGAAAAATATGCAACTTTATTAAATATCACCACGTACTAAATATCAGTGAAATATCTGAAGCGGTTCTGAAAATATTAATTAATTTCCATTTTTTCCTAAAACTTCAACAACCCAAGTTTTTGTAAGGAAACATAATTAGACCATAGTTGTTTATAAAACAAACTAACATTAATTTTTCATGTAGATTCACACCCTTAAATATTCGCATATCATTAAGGAACACCCTGTATACTATACTAAGTGACATATAAATCCGAACACCCAGTTTAAATGGTTTCATTTTAATAAAATTTTGTATAAGTACTTAATGAAGCATAATAAGTAAATGATAAAAATTTCAAAATGATTGCACTGCTTTAAAGCCCTTTGACCTTTAATAATGTGTGGATGCACCCTGATGTGCTACGCATTCTCCAACGCGCCTAGGCGTGCTTCTGATCAGGTGGTCAATGTCCTCCTGTGGTATCTCATTCCGGGCAACCACCAACTCCTCTCGAAGTGCTTCTAGAGTCTGAGGAGGACGTTGCAAATTGAGCAATCTCCTACCCATCATATCCCACACGTGCTCAATTGGGGATAAGTCGGGAGATCTTGGTGGCCATGGTAACAATGTGACATCATTATGTTGAAAGAAGTCTATTGTGACTCTTGCAACATGTGGTCGGGCATTATCTTGTTGGAAAGTTGGATCTGCCAGGGTGTCAAGATAGAGTAAAAGATGGGGTTCTAGAACTTCGTGGATACAACGCTGCGCGTTCATGTTACCTCTGATGGCACGACCATCGTGCATGCCTAAACAAAATCGAGACTCTTCACTAAAGACAATACTGCTCCATTCCTGATCCCAGAGTGACCGTTGTCTGCACCACTCAAGGCGATTACGTCGGTGTTCTCGAGTTAAAGGGAGGACCCAGTGTGGCCGGTATGAAAACAAGCCAAAACTTCTCATTCGTCGGTAAACACTTCGCATGCCAATAGGTCTTCCGTGTTCTGCAAACCATTCATTTGCAATGGATCTGGTAGTGGAGAAACGGCCCCTTAAGGCCAATAATCTTAGGCGGCGATCTTCACGGTCTGTTGTTCTACGGCGGCGTCCAGTTCCCCTTGCTCTTTGCGTACGGCCTTCTCGAAGCCATGCTTGACAACACCTAACCACAGTGTCTACACTTCTTTGCACTCTAACTGCAATTGCCCGAAAAGAAAGTCCAGCTTCCCGAAGTCCCACTATACGGCCCCTATCAACCTCACTAAGTTGACGAAATCGTGCAGGTCTCCGTTCTCTAGGCATCGTAACCGATCGTAAAGGATGTCAAGAATCAAAATCCGCCAACGTTGATTCTTTACTGCGGCTGAAATATTCATTTTTAGAGCGTTAGTGAATTAAAAAAGAAGCAGTATAAAAACCGGAATGTCCAACTGATAAGGCTGAAAATTTGTTCACTTGTTATTTACAGTAAGATAAATACATTTACCAACTATTATTAAAATAAAACCATTTAAACTGGGTGTTCGGATTTATATGTCACTTAGTATATATTTTTTCGTCCACAAAAATTACAAAGCTTGAATTGCATCAGTTCTTGAGGTGCAAGGAGATGGTGAGAGGATATTCAAGATCTAGTAAAGCACGAAGATTGAGGTGGGAAGGGTTGAGAATGGTGGATGAATTTTTGACTAGCCACTTGTTTTACCTACAGAAAAAACGGATCAAGCTTCTATCCAGGACTTGATTCCTGCCATTGTACTGAAGAGATGTGCAGCGGAGCTTGCTCCAGTTCTTTCGCGTCTCTTCCAGATATCTTATGAATCCGGCACCTTCCCAGAAAACTGGAAATTTGCTCATGTACAGCCCATCCCAAAAAAGGATCTAAAACCGACCCTTACAACTACAGGCCTATAACATAGCTCTGCTTTCTGTTATAATTAAAGTGATGGAGAGGTGCATAAATCGCGAGCTTCTGGACTACCTCGAACGTCACAGCTTGATTAGCGACAGGCAGTACGGTTTCCGGCACCAACGATCCACAGGGGACCTCCTAGCTTACGTCACGCAACTGTGGAGTAAACTCATCCAGTCTCATGGTGAGGCTCATGTCGTTGCTCTTGACATCACGAAAGCGTTCGATCAGCTGTGACACGCTGCTCTCTTAAGCAAACTTCCATCCTACGGCCTCCCAGAAAAGCTTTGCAGATGGGTGGCTGACTTTATCTCTGGCCGCAAGATATCCGTCGTAATTGACGGATTCTCCTCTTCATCCCACAACGTCAACGCGGGTGTTCCCCAGGGATCGGTCTAGGCTCCAACACTGTTTCTCTTACACATCAACGACCTCCTTTCCTGCACGATCAACCCAATCCACAGCTTCGCTGATGACAGCACTCTACATGCAGGAATTCAGAGTGACAAGCCGATCTCTGCCACTGAGCTGGAAAAAAGAAGACTAGCGACGACTTCTTCTCTGACAAGAGACCTGGAGGCTATCACTGCTTGGGGACGCAACAATCTTGTACAGTTCAATGCTTCCAAAACACAGTACTGTACCTTGACGAACAAAAAGCGTCCTAGCGCTCATACAGTTTCGATGGACGGTCGGGGTCTACCAAAGAGCCATTCATTTCGGCTGGTCGGAGTCCAGATCACCGAGGACCTGATCTGGCACGAACACATCTCTTCAATAGCTGCAGCTGCTGGGAGGAAGCTGGGCTACTTGTTTAGGGCTAAGAAGTACTTTTCTCCGCATGACCTTCTCACTCTATACAAGGCCCAGATAAGGCCTAACCTCGAGTATTGCTCACACATTTGGGGTGCTGCCGCCCCGACTACATTGTCCATGCTCGATGCTGTCCAGAGGAGGGCGGTCCGGCTGATCGATGACTCTTCTCTAACAGACAGTCTCGGGACTCTTTCGCACCAGCGGGCCGTCGGCGATCTAGCTCTTTTCTATCGCTACACCAACGGGCTTTGCTCCTCAGAGCTCTCTTCCATGATGCCGCCGCGCGATGCGCCTGCAGACAGACCCGCCTGACTTTGGCATCCCATCCTAACCGTGTCAAACTTCGTACATCCAGAACTGGCCGATACGACCGCTCCTTTGTCCCGAGGGTGTCTAGATTGTGGAACAATCTACGGGAGGAAGCTTTTCCCAGTTCTACTAACCTTAGGCACTTCAAAAATCGTATTAACAAAATTTCTTTGGGATCATCATAGCAGCCGCGGTGTTCCGGCATTTAGGCTTCTGCCTGCGCGGCTGTTTCGATATAAAAAAAAAATCCAAGAAGTATGAAAACACTGCAAAACTGCAAAGCATGTTATTTCAAAAACTGTTCATGAACAAAATGAGCTGAAGTGTGGGAAAACAAGTGTTCAATCGCCAAACACAAAGGCAACATCTACTAATGACGACATAAGAACCAAAAAAAACACCCACCTTATATTAACCCCGGAAATAACAGTAAAAAATCTATTAAGAATACATCATAATATTTTTCTCACGGACCCTCTCTGGTCATCGTGTTACTTAACTGTAAAAATTAATCGATAGGTAGTACCTAGAAAGAAGAGCGGTCGGATCCCTTAAGTACCTAGTACCGAAACTTGATGCCGCATCGTATTGAGAACGAAAACATCCCTTTTTTGTGCAGGCAGCTAGGGAAAAAAGTACCGCTAGGTTTCTGACGGCCTTGTTAAAGGATCCGGGACTCAGATTCGTATTTACCTACTCATCAGGTGGCACATATGGCAAGCTAAAGCACAAAATAAGGGTATATGTAATTTAAGGTTTTGTGATTCTATTTGCATCAGTTTTTTATATTGGATCTCCATTATGGCTGATATCATAGTAGGGAGTTATTGAACGTCCAATAAAGTCGGGCACTAATAATTCCTGGCCGGATTTGACATCTGAGTAGGCGCAGTAAAACAAAAATAAGACTTGGAATTAATAAAGATAGTGCCTGCCACTAATACAGGACGCTTAAAATCGTGGCACAGCCTTCCTTTTGGTGGGAATAACCCTACTTTTTATAGTAGTTTGCACAGATAGAAATTATATACGCCATTTTCTCATATTATTTTGTACTGTTCGCTGATTGTAAGTTTAATTGGTGACAATCATGGACCCTTTGGCCGTAAAATTCGAACCAAAGCACTGATATTTACCTCCAACGAGTTGCAAAACACGGAAAGACAAAAACAATAGCAGAACTTTATAGTTGTGTGTGTGTGTGTCAAAATAGTGGCATTGGAAACTGGAGTCTATTTGCCACAAAATGTTGTCAATGAATTTATATTATCTGATCATTGTGAGAGACGGTAAGAAAGAAAGAAAAGGGGTGGATATAACTGAATAGTTACGAATTCCAGACAAGGTTTATTTTATATAGTAGAAATTGAATTAGTGCTAAATAAATTTTTATATCCGGAAAGGATAAAATGGTAGTCAGACTTAAACGTAGTTGGAAGCCAAGCTATCTGAGCGATTAATTGGTTGAAGATATTGGTGTAAAGATTACAAGCAAAAAATATGTGATTTAGATCGGCTATAGAAGATTCATCACAAGCACAATTTGGGGATTCTACAGATAAGAGATAGACCGGACATAAACAAGACCACGTGATCATCGAACGCTGTAACATTCGGCAGGGACGTATTAAGAGTCACGCAGTACATATTTTAGATAGTAGATGCAGCTTTGCGTAACTTTGTAGTGAATTAGCACAATTCGATGTGTATACGATTGGTGATGGATATAGGATCATGTGGGGGTGGGGTAAGAAATATATAATGATGTAAATATACATAAGGGTTTCAAAATTTTCGCTTCGATTTCCAGCTTCGGATACCGCCTGATGTTTGGTGAAATACAGTCGAATATAATCTCAAAATGGCGTTTAAATTAGCCTAAATTAAAAATAATCGTATATCTCTTAAAATTGCTTTTAGAATATTGATTAGTATATTTTTTGATTTCTAGGTAAATATGTAACCAAATTAAAACGTTCAAAACGTAAAAAAATGTGCATGGTTGAACATTGTCAGAAAGTGGATTCTTGAATAGGTTTTGCCAAAAATGTCAATAATTAATTAAAAAATACAGTAGCTTTATAATTACTTATAACTTACCGAATTTGATGAACGACATCTTTTATTGGAAAGATGAGCTTGATGAGCTTTCATCATCGCTACTGCCTGAAGCACCAACGTCAATAATGAATGGCTCGACTTGTTCCTCTAAAATATTGTCCAGTTCCCACATTCTCTTTTCAACTTTGTCTTTCACGTGCTTAATACAGTTTTCCCATTTTTGCGCTGTTATTAATTCTAGTGCTTCTTTGAAAAGTCCTTTGAGGTCACAAAATTTAAAAGTTGTATTGTGCTTAGCTATATAATTTTTAACCTCTGCCCATATGAGCTCAATGGGATTGAGCTCGCAATGGTATGGAGGTAAACGGAGCACAGTTTTATTTTGACTTGCTGCCATTTCGTCAATGGCGTATTTTTGATATTCCGCCTTGTGATCCTTGACAATTCTTAATAATTGTACTTTCAGCATTGCTTCTTCAAAGTTGATATTTTTCGAGCGGAGCCAATTTTGAACATCAACTTTCCTTGAAGCCGTTGTTGGGACCTTCTCCATTCTTCGAGAATGATAAGGCGCATTATCCAACACAATTACTGCGTTTTCCTCTAAGTTCGGTAAAATTTTTGAAAACCACTGTTCAAACGATTCGCCATTCATTTCCTCGTGGTAATCTCCAGTTTTCTTAGACTCAAAGCACCACAGACCGTCAACAACAAATCCATCCTCACTGCCAATATGGCAGATAATGAGCCTTTTCCCTTTACCTGGAAATCGAAGTACTAACTGGTGTAGATTTATTTCAATAAGCGAACCCTTTTCAAATGTTTTCATCACATTCAGCGAAAAAACATTGAGACATGAGTATCAGATTGCTATAATTGGGATTATTTAGTCATATTGAAAGAAAGAATATTGAACGTCGTATGATTACTCAGCGCTTCACAATTTAATTTAAAGTTATAAACCTTTAAAAAATGAATGATCAGGAACCTGAAATACGCGCAAATATTAATATTAACAAATTGTAACTTTATAAAGCTTAAAGTATGAATTAAAATGATTAGAAATATTAGGAACGGTACACAATATAAAACTTAGTAACTTTTTTTAAGTTTATAATATTCGACATATTCTAAGATTATATTAAAAAATTATGGAAATATCGAAAACACATAAAAACATGGCTTAAAAAAGTTCTAACAAATGAAAATGACAATAAAACATCCACGCATTTTATCGAAAGTTATAAAAGTTTTGTTACTTGTAATATGTTTTATCTGCCCCCTGGAATTAATGTTTAGAACCTTGTTCCCAAGGTTTGAAAAACATCCGATTGTTGTCTATTACTCGTATTTACCTGCTGGATTTTTTAATCCGGTGGACAGTCCATCTAGAAAGGCCCTCCTGGATGAAGTTACAGAATCATCAACCCATACTTTACTTGTAGTGTGTCCTGCGTTTACCCACGTTTCATCAAGGTAATAAATCTTCCTGTTTTGATTTCTATATTTCCCAATTTTTGTTAAATAATCCCTCCTCCATAGCACAATTTCTTCTCTATCCAGTAGTAAACTATTACGACCCCGTTTTTTCCATTTGAAATTTAAATGCTTCAGTAACGCATGGAAAGTTGATCGTTTGAAATTTGGCAACGTTGTATCTCCATTTACCTCCTGCAGTACTTTATCTATAGTAGGTACTTCATTCCTAAAGAAGAATTCATGCACTTTCCTACTAATCGCATGCTTATCAGCTTCATCCAATGATTTAACAATACTTTTGCGATGTTTACTGGTCATTGGCTCAGAAAAGGTGTGATTTTTTTTGTATTGTCTTAACACATTAAACACTGATGCGCGACACACCCCAACTTTGTGAGAAACCTTCACAACAATTTCTTTGATGGTTGATGCCTCGTTCTCCTCGCGCTCGATCTTATATATATTCAAAATGACCTCTTTCATTTCTGCACTCAGGTGTCTTTTTTTAGAGCGTTTCCTAGGTGGACTACAGGAGTTTACAACTTCATCGGCAGTATCTGTACTACTGGGCATTTTGCGCAAGCAGTTGATAACAATAACAATCAATAACAAGGTATAACAATAACAACGACAAACTCAACAACTTAATAAGATAACAAACGAAAACGTCCAAAGAAATATCAAATTGCAATGATGCACACGACATACGTAACACGTCTGAACCTGAATATGACTCTGCCTTGATACGACTGCTCTGCCGCTCGGCATAGGCATTTAATTGCGAATTGACCAATGAGGGCTCCTATTTTACGTCGAGACGGCGGCGTTAGCGTGAAAATCACCCGAACCTTTTTTATTCGATGAAGATGAGCAGGAAAGCAACCATGACCCAATCTCAATCTCGTTATAATTGTGGAGAATCTTCTATTCATATAGAAGAGATCTATGTGGGGAATTATATTGGGAAGGGTCGGGTGAATAAGAGCATAATGATTTCGAGGGTTTACTACAAAGTTGGACCAGATCAAATCCCATCGTTTCTTGATGTTACCTCTGATCTCTATGAATAAATCAGAAAAAAGTGGCACATGGGTAATCGTACTAGCGTGAATTGCATTTTTTTCAGCTTTATCAACCATCTCGTTGCCTCTGATGCCAGCATGCCCTTTTACCCAAACAAAATATATCTTTGCTCTTTTGGCTTGATAAGCGACGAGTAAGTTTCTGATTTTGAATAATAAAAAATCACCATATGATCTAACAGGTTTTTGTTTAATTGCTTCTAAGACTGATCTCGAATCTGTAATAATTGTTGCATGATTAATATTTTGCGAAAGGCACCAGAAAATCGACTGTAGTACCGCATAGGCTTCTGCTGTGAATATGGAGGCCAGGTCAGGAATCCTGTATCCCTTGCAATAATATTTTTGTGGGACGTAGAACGCGCACCCAGTACCCATCTCACTTTTGGAGCCGTCGGTATAGACGACAGTGTGGCAATTGAGATCTTCCAATACGGCAGATAGAACAGACCTATTGTAATAACAGTTTTCGGTATATGTAGGGATTGTGATGGTTGTTTGAATAAGGAAAACTTCATAAGGGCCAACATATAACGGGTAATTATCCATAGGATGAATTAAATTAGCGAGATGACTGGTCTCTACGAAAGCTTCAGCTAGCAGTGGTGAGGATTTTTTTCCAGTACTTGTTAGTCAAGTCTGTAGTTACTAATTGTGATATCTTATTAAGCAAGTATTTGTTATAGGTTCTGTATTTGACAACAGCCTTCTCTGCAAAGTACCTTCTTCGTAATGAAAGAGGAGGTTCCCTTGCTTCAGCTAAGATTGCTGGACATGGTGTTGATTTCATGACTCCCATGCAAATTCTCAAGGCCTGATATTGTATTCGGTCAATTTTAGGTAGGTGAGACTTAGCCGCGGAACCGTACAGCACACAACCATAATCCAATACGGACCTTACGTAAGACTGGTAAAAAATAAGCGCTATTTTAGGATCTGATCCCCACTTTTTCTTTGTGGTGCACTTAAGTATGTTAATCCCTTTTTCAGCTTTTGTTTTTAAGTACTGAATATGCTTGCCCCAAGTGAGCTTACAATCCAGCACTACTCCTAGATATTTATATTGCTGAACCACGGGTATACTAACGCCACTGATATCATATAGGCTGGAAAGTGCTACTCTGTGTCTTGTGAAACACAGCATCGCAGACTTCTCTACAGCCAATTGGAGATTTACCTCTAGCAACCAATTTTTTAGTTTCTCTACAACGAGTTCAAACTTTTCGAGGCAGTACTGGTATGAATTGTGAGCAATGTAAACACATATATCGTCGGCGTATTGAATGACTTGAACTTGCTTGTCGAAAATAATAATAATAATAATAATAATAATAATAATAATATTTATTCGCCAAAATACAAAAAATTGGCAAATAAATATGAAAAAACCACAGAAGGCATCGCCTGTGTGTGGTTTATATCTTAATAACTAACAATCAATCATATATGTGTATAACAATTATTGTTAAATCTAAAAGGTATTAATGTAAATGGAATTTTGTAGTTTTAGTTTTCTATATAATTATGTATAGTCATTCGCTGCACATTACTAACCCAGTCTTTCAATTTTCTTCTAATTTTTTTCCCAAAATTAAGTATCTTTATTTCGTTTGGTACTACATTATATAATTTAGCTGCTAAGAATTTAAATGATTTTTTGAATAATGTTTTGTGTGGTCTTTGGATATAAGATGAGCCTATTCGAAATCGTGTGTTATGCTCGTGTTTATAGGATTTTTTCTTTTTATTACAATACTTATGGTATAAGGTGGTGGCATGTAAGAAATAAAGTTGTCTTGTATCAAGTATCCCTGTTTCTTGATATAAGTTGTTCGCTGGATATAATCTTGGCTTTTAAAACATTTTTTTGTGCTATATTCAGGTCAGAAATATATGTCTTGCAGGCGGCACCCCAGGCTGTGATGCCGTATATTATATGGGTTTCAACTAAGGCATGGTATAGGATTCGCAGATAACTTTCTGTAAGAATGTTAGCAAGCATTTTGAGTTTATAGGCAACATTTCTAATTTTTTTGATAACATATTTAATATGGTTATCCCACCTTAGATGTGAGTCTATAAATATTCCAAGATATTTCAAAGTGTTAACTCTATCGATTTTGGTCTTTTGGCCATGATAATTAACGGAAATTTGTTCGAAGGTAGGTAAAAATTTTGAATAGGATGTAAATGCAATAAATTTTGTTTTTTTGAAGTTAACTGTTAAAATTTTAGTATCAAACCAGTCAATGATCCTTATAAAATCCTGTTCAGCTATTTGCTTCAGTGTGCTCCAGTCATCAGCTTTATATAATTCGAGGGTGTCATCTGCAAAACATATAATCTTTCCAGAACTGTTAATTTTGAATAAGTCATTTAAGTAGAGTCTAAATAATAGTGGGCCTAGTACTGTTCCTTGAGGCACACCACACTTGATGTACATTTTTTTACTGTAAGTGTACTGTAAGTGATTTTGACAGTCTGTGCCCGACTTGAAAGGTAATTTTTTAAAAGGATTTGTGACGCTCCCCTAAATCCCAATCTTTCCATAACTTTCAGAAGCTCGACATGGTTAACCGTATCAAAGGCATTTTTTAGATCAACAAAGATACCAATAGTAGGTATCTTTTTGTTGACATTAGAGTTAATTTCATCCATTGCAGCCAAAATTGCATCTGTAGTAGATTTTCCTTTTCTAAATCGATATTGGTCAGAACATATAATTTTGTTTTTGTCCAAAAATTGTAATATCCTTTTTTGTAGTAATTTTTCGAAAATTTTGGATATATTCGATAGTACTGATATGGGTCTATAATTTGATGTTTCCATTATGTCACCGCTTTTATAAACAGGAGTAATAACAGTTGTTTTAAATGCATCGGGACAAATTCCAGATTGGAAACACCAATTAATGACGTAAGAAAGTGGTTCGGCTAAGTCGTAGGCTATTATTTTTAAATGGTCAGCTTTGATACCATCTACACCAGGACTTTTTTTGGTTTTAAGTGATAGGGCAGCTTCTTGTACTTCAATCGGACTAACGCTTTCTGAAAAGAATGAATTGGGAAGTTGGGTTTTTGTGAACTTTTCGTTCGAAACCATTTTTTTAATACTGGAGGCTAAATTTTCTCCAACATTAGTGAAAAAATTTACGAATGCATCGGATATTTGTCGTTTATCTGTTAATATTGTTCCATCACGATTCTTAATTTCATCAATATTTGGCTTTTCTTGAACGTCTTTGTTAGTTAAGTGATCGACAACTGACCACAGTTTTCTTGGATCAGATTTGGCATCTTGTAATTTTTTTAGATAGAATTGGCGTTTTGCTTCTCTAACTAGATTGATAAAAATATTTTTATATTCTGCACATGGCGATGCTTTCATTATTTTGTATAGTTCCTCTTTTTTGTTGGCAGACTTTATCAAACCTTTAGTTATCCAGGGATTCCTGCTTTTGTCAAAATATTTAATTTTAACTCTGTTTGTACTACATTCAATTAAATATTTTATGCGTTCAATAAGTATGTTTGCAGCATCATTAACATTCGTTGCACAGTACACTGCTGTCCACGATTCTAATTTGATATTTGCAAGTAGTTTTTTATTATCGACAAAACACCTAAATTTCACTGTTTCATTATTGGAGATGGAAGTCAGTTGTATATATATTAAATAATATAGGACTAAGAATTGAACCCTGAGGAAGGCCGTTGTATATCGTTCTGGGGCCGAATAACTCATTTCTATGATTTGTTATATACATTTTTCTATTTATATACAACTGGATTATGCTAGCTGAGGTTTTTTTAGATAGACCGTTTTGTGTTAACTTTTGCATAAGTCTCAAATCTACCGAGTCATATGCTCCCTTCAAATCCAAAAACCAGCGCAAAAGGTAGTGGTTTCTGGAGAAACATAACTGGTCATCCATCACTAGTTGACTTATCGCTTCTAATGTTCCGCGACCTCTTCTAAAACCGTACTGGGAGTCTGGGAATAGTTTGTTGCTTTCGATGAAAAATTTTAATCTGAGTTTTATCATGCGCTCAAAGGTTTTAACTAAACACGATAAAAGTTAGATAGGTCTGTATGAATCAGTTAGTCCGGTATCTTTCGATGGTTTTAATATGAGACAAATGATTATAGTTTTGAGTTCCTCTATAAACTTGTGATTTGTCCACCAATCGTTTACAATTCTTAAGAATAACAGTTTGACTGATTTAGGCAAGTTAAAAAGGATCTCATAAGTAAACTTTATAGTTAATAAGATTATTGGAATTGAATCATTGTTGGGACACTTTTAAAGAAGATAAAAGTTTATTATATCCAAATATTTCTAGGTTAATTTTGCACGGAAACGTACCCAATTACTCTAATGTCATTATTTATTATATTAAAAACAAAACAAATAACCGAAAAACCTTATGTACCCTGGATAACTCAAAATATAAGAATTTTAATCAGACTAAGAGATAAAGCTCATAAAAAATTTCAAAAATCAAAATCACAGGCTCATTTTGAATATTATAAACAACTAAGGAATTATACAAAGCATGCAATTATCCGAGAAAAAAATACATTCTTTAACTTTCTCTCAACAAAGAAGGAATTTTAGGACACTACCAAAAAGCTCAACATAACATGCAAGAAAACTCACTCAACTATACCCGAACACCTACAAAATGTAAATGACATACACAATTACTTCCAGCAGACCGACAATTTACCAGACACAGCTTCCCAAGAATTAATCAATTTTTACAAAAACAATGTAAACATTAACGATTCTCTTAGCTTCCAACTGTTAGACAGGGCCAGTCTAATCAAAATTGTAACTAATATCTCATCAAATGCCATTGGAGAGGATGGTTTCTCTATGAGAGACCTAAAGTTATGTATCCCATTTTGTACGAATGCCTTGCTGAATATAATCAACACATGTATTTTGGGGGGATTATTTCCAGAAATATGGAAGAAAGCTATTGTTAAACCCTTACCAAAAATAGCAGAACCTAAAGAATTTACAGACTTGAGGCCTATTAGCATATTACCCGCTACATCCAAAATTTTAGAAAGGCATATTTATAATCAAATTAGATTTTTTTGTGACACAAACGATATCATACCAGATAGTCAATCCGGTTTTAGAAAAAACTTTAGCACAAGTACATCATTAGTTAATATCTTGGATGATATCAGACATCATCAAGAACAAAAAAATAGTACGTGCATGGTTCTTCTCGACTTTAGTAAAGCGTTCGACACTCTGAATCATGAAATGTTACTAGCTAAGTTACATTACCAGGGGTTTTCGCAGAACTCCGTAAATCTAATAAAAACATACTTAAGCAACCGTTCAAACTGTGTTATGTCAGCAAATGATTCTGCTATTTACAAAACCGATTTTAAACCTATAAAAAGAGGAGTTCCTCAAGGTTCAATTTTATCTCCTTTGCTATTTTCAATCTACATATCTGACATGGTCAAATCGGTAAAATTCGCAAAGATAAAACAATATGCAGATGACTCACAAATATATCTCCCTGTCAATAAAACCACAATCCATATTGCACAACACAACTAAATTCAGATCTCCAAAGAATTGACAGATTTGCAAAGCATCACAATCTTAAACTAAACCCCTCAAAATCGCAAGTAATGGTTATGAATAAAAACAGTACTGAAAGAGAACATTTTGAACAAAATTTAGTAATTTCTATTAACAATGACAGAATCCCCATAGTTCAGGAGACAAAAAATCTAGGCATTATATTTGATAGCTCGCTTGGCTTCGGCAGTCATATAAAAAACAGAACAAATTTAGCTTACATGCGACTAAAAATTATAAACAAATTAAAAAAACATTTATCAGCCAAACAAAAATATTATTTGTGTAATACCTTAATTTTATCACTTTTTGACTATGGAGATGTCTTCTATGGTGATTCGCTATCGTCGCGAACCAAAAAATGCATACAAAAAGTTCAAAATAGTTGCATGAGATTTGCATTTGGAATTCCATATCGAAACCATATCACTCCTTATCTGAATAACTACAACATATTAAACATGACGAATCGCAGAAAATATCACATATGTATTCTTTTATCTATAGGGTTATAAAAACAGGTCAACCGCCCTATTTAAGAGAAAGATTTGTGCCTTTGCCTAGTGCCCAGAGAAGTAGAAATAATCTCAATTTTATCGTACCTAGGCATAGAACGCGTTCCTTCCGACAATCGTTTGCCTATGTGGCGGTTCACTTATGGAATAATTTACCAACTTCAGTTAAAAGCTCATCGTCAAAAACATTCTCAAAACTGACAAAAACGTTGTTACAGAATCACCAGCTACTTTAGCAGCGTTTGTGTGAGCAAAAATATCGTTTTTACATTCCTACTCGCTGACAGGTTGTATAGATTTGTTTTTCGCGTCCGTTGCCAGCTCCCGGGGGTTCTCTCTTCGTTTTTGCCTTTTTTGTGTTTCCCCGCCTCTTCATTTGCCTCTTTATTGTATGTTTTATTTTGTTTAACAACTTTTAGGGTATTCAGGGCTTTCTCGCATGGACTCTTTGTATTAAAGGGTCCAATGTATCGGTTTTATAATCGAGAGACTGTCCTCTTTCGTCATTACTCTAAATATAGAATTTCTTTTGTTTATGATGTTTATTCATGACGAAATAAATATTTTGAATTTTTGAATTTGAATTATTATTGTGAGGTCGGCACTAATAGTACCATGTACTTCAATAACTCCCTAGTATCAATTAATAGTGCTAGGATCAAAATTCATAAATCAATCATCAACCCACCAGAAGGAATTACCGCCCCAAAAATGTTGCCGTCACGTGCAAAAATATTCTTCACCATTTTTAATTCCTATGCCAAAATTGGCGAGGAATTATTGTAATCGCGAAAAATTTCGAAATTGAAATATAGTTTTTGGATGTTATATGACATGTACATGACGAAAAACCACGTCACTCATTTCCGTCGGTCTGTCCGCTAAATTTATAACCGCCTATAACTTGAGAAGTACCTTTCGGATTTTGTTGAGATTTTCACAAACGGTTACTACCATGCCAAGGCTAAAAAATCTCTGCAGTTTTTGAAAATCAATCTAGTGGTAAAGTCGCTACGAGCAAAAACACGAACAAAACATAAATTGCTCAAAATCTGTTTTTTTTTTTTTGAGGTTTCGGCGGCTCCTTATTGTTAGTCAAAGTCGTTCCATCATTAAGAATCTTCTGACCGCGGTAACAACGAGAAAATAAAATGATAAATGTCCGACGAATAATGTGATCATAATTCGAAATAACTTCCCAGAAGCTACTGTTCTCAGTGGTACTGAGCACCTGTTGGACATACATACATACATCTGCGATGGGAGCAGAAATAGGATAGATTTGTTATATACAGGTGGCGCATCGAAAACGAAACAGATGCGTTTACTGTGGTCTATATCGACCCCTAGGGGTCTATGACAACCTGCAAGGGGTCTACGTCAGCGAAAAAAAATTTGGGGGTCCATGAAATGAATATGGGGGTCCACGATAGTGGATCTCAACACATACACTGATTGTACCTATTTACTTACATCATGTTATCTTATAATATCAATACATATAAATTATTTATAAAAGTACCTATGAAGTAAAAAATGTATTATTATATATGTTTATAAAATTGTGTCAGTTGTAGGATGTTGGTATTCGCTTTGTGGTCGCAATACATTTTGAACTTGTAAAAACCTGAGAGTCGCAGTCTCAGAGCTTCGCTACCTTGCACTGACTTGTTTAATTCGTCACTCTATAAATACGAATGTGGGACAAATACGTTTATTCGTTTCCTTAATCTTGAAAAGGAAAGTGCTAAGTAAATATTTTAAAAAATATAAACAGATAGTATATCACACAAATTATAGTGAGTCAGTGTTATTTTGTTTGAGAGTGCTGGAGAAAAGTAAGTACATTATTTTTTATTAAATTTTAGTTTTGTACTCGTAGTTAGCAAAGATAGATAAATTACGCCAATCATGACTTTAGTTATTAGTAGTTAAATATTCAATCATGCAAAATTACACGAGTACTCCTCAATAGTTTCTTTTTGAAAGTTTTAGCAATCGGTAATATAATTACAGTGCAATCTCCGTAATTCGAGCTAATTGTTGCAAGAGGATGTTCGAATTATGGAATGTTTCCGGAAAAATCAAAAAATATTTTTAATATACAGCTGCTGGATTTTCTGTCTTATTTAAATAATTTAATTTTGCCCACAGATGACTGATGCCATGTTCGAATCTAAAAAGAAATGTAGACAGTACAGTGTTGATTATTTGAAATTTGGCTTCATTCCATCATTGCCGGACAAACAATCGCCTATGTGCCTTTTATGCAACAAAGTTTTAGGCAATGACGCTATAAAACCATCTAAACTGCAAGATCATCTGAGAAGATGCCAACCTGATAAAACAGAGAAAGATTTGAAATACTTTCAAACACTCAAAGATAAATTTCAGAAGAGACCTACACTGGACAGAATGTTCGCTTCGACGTCACAAAGAAATGATGATGGTTTGCGGGCGTCTTACAATATCTCGTTACTTATAGCAAAATCCGGAAAACCGCTTACTATCGGAGAGAAGTTAATTTTGCCAGCCGCTGAAGAGGTTTTAAAAACTGTTTTACACAAACCTGCATCTGATATTATTAAAAGAATTCCCTTAAGCAACAATATTGTTGAAAGACGTATTGATGAAATGAGTTCCGATATTGAAAGCTTCTTATGAAATTATTTGCAAACGACCAATTTCTCTATACAACTGGACGAGTCAACTTTACCTGATAATGCAGCATTATTATTGGCATATGTTCGTTTTATTATGAATCAAGAAATCTACGAAGAACTGCTCTTCGCAAGAACTTTGATAACCGACACTAAAGCTGAATCAATATTTCATGTTTTGAAGGATTACTTCATTGAAAAAGCAATTCCTTTATCAAATATAATATCAGTAGCTACATATGGAGCACCTGCCATGGTTGGACGTTATCGTGGATTTATAAGCTATTTAAAACAAAATGTGTCAGGAGTGGTAGCAATACATTGCGTCATCCATCGACAACATTTAATTGCTAAAAATTTGAGTGTTAGATTGCATGAATCACTTCATTTAGTCATTGATGCAGTAAACCGAATCCGAAGCAACGCGTTGAATACGCGGTTATTTGCGCAGTTGTGTGAAGAAAATGACGAACACTTTCATCAATTACTCCTTCACACTGAAGTGCGCTGGCTGTCGAAAGGCTTATGTTTGTCAAGATTTTTTGCACTTTTTGAGACTATTTTAGAATTTCTGGAAACTAAAGATAAAATTTTAAAAGAAAATTTAATGAAGAGGAAAACAGACATCGCCTATTTAACAGATTTGTTTACAAAATTTAATATGGTTAATTTCCAATTACAAAGCGACAGTTTAAATTTGATTAAAACAAAGTCCATCTTATCAGCGTTTTTTGCCAGAGATAAACTAATGAAGCAAAATATTGGAATTTTCTCAGTTCTCCAATTTGTCACAGACAAGCTGCCAGGAAGACGACGTTTCAACTTACGTTCAACATTTAAATGCCCTCTATTCAGATTTTGAATTTAGGTTTGAGGATATTTTGACTATGGTAATACCACCGTGGATAATTAATCCATATGGTGAGATAGAAGAAACGAATGTCATAATACAAGAGGAACTGACTGAACTAAGTACAAACGAAGAACTTTAACTTCAGTTTAAAAACGGATATCAGCAATTCTGGCTGCAAAACCCGTTACTTATCCCGTATTATGGAATATAGCGAGGAAATTTTTAATTTCCTTTCCATCGTCATATCTAGTGGAAAGGGGGTTCAGCGCTGTTACCAATCTCCCAACGAAAATAAGAAACAGACTGGACCTCATTAGCCGGGGAGATTTAAGATTAACCCTTACAAAATTGACGCCAAATGTTGATAATTTATTATTAAAGCATCAGGTTCATCATTCTCACTAAAAATGTTGACTTATTGCTTATGTTATTTTATTTATAGTTTATTTTATGTTTATTGGTGTCTGACCAATAAATGCCCGCATTGGGAATAAGTGCCCGCATTGATTTTTTTAAAGAACCCCCCTTTATAGAAAATATATTTTTTTTAAATTATTCTGAAAATTCATGGATAGGTACACACTAATATTCGTTAATTTTTTGCCTATTTTCAGATAACTTAAACGTATAAGAAGCGGAATTTAGTCAAACTAACAGTGAAATTATTGTAGAACATACGTTTATGTTATAATTAATAAACGAACTCGCTTATTGTACTATTTTAAGTAAAAAACTTTTTTTTTA
Organism: Acanthoscelides obtectus; assembly: GCA_963669975.1. NCBI lineage: Eukaryota > Metazoa > Arthropoda > Insecta > Coleoptera > Chrysomelidae > Acanthoscelides > Acanthoscelides obtectus. The sequence continues at coordinate 90,040,497 of CAVLJG010000007.1, read as the reverse complement.
TTATTTTTCACTTTTTTTAATTTTAACCCTCTTATTTTTTTTAAATTGCGGGCACTTATACCCAATGCGGCCACTTATTGGTCAGACGCCTGTTAATTTAATGTTACGTATATTTTACATAACAGATACAAAATTTTATTTTGAGTAGTTTTAATTTAAATTCAATTAATAAATGTATGAATTAACATGTGTTTTTACTTTAAGTTTTTAACACTAAACTTCACTACAGTTAGAAATTTACAGGAAATCAATATCAGGTAAGTAGGGGATGTACCCAACACGGAAAAAGATGGCAAGCGGTCTACGACACAAAAAAGTTTGGGGAACTTTGATTTAGATGGTCTTTTTTCTTACCTGGAAATTTGACCGGTGAAATGTATTTGGAATTACTGGAAAACGCCATAGATCCTGCATTAACAGCCATAATTGAAAATCAGAATGATCGGCGGTACATTGCGAATAGGTTGGTGTTCCAACAGGATAGTGCCCCACCACATTACGCATTACGTGTTCGACAATATTTATATCAGACGTTTCCAGATCGATGTATTGGTAGAAGAGGCGCCATTGAATGGCTCCCAAGATCGCCAGATTTATCACCTTTGGATTTCTTTATGTGGGGTCAATTAAACAGCAAAATCTATGCTACTCAGCCAACATCATTAGAAGACCTGCGACAAAGAATTGTGAATGAGTGCCTTCAAATTACCCCTCAAATATTGCAAAATGTGCGGCAACGTTTTGAGCAAAATCTTTATTATTGCAGGGAGAGTCATGGTGGCCATTTTCAACATTTACTTGCCTATCGGGTCAGTTCATTCTTCATTTTTAAATCACTTTGCTGCCAAATGTATTGATCTCCACTAATGATAGTGTATTAGTTTTATTTAAGCTTTAAATCAATAAATCTTCAAAACTACTGAACTGAAGAACATTAATTTTATATCATTATAAAGGGAATTGAAAGACCTTTAAAATAAAGTATCACTCGACCCCCCTTTCCATTTAAGATTTTGGATGTGGTGTCACCCCCGCTTAGGGGGCTGCACGTGCTAACGTGATTTTTTGCCAAACTTGTGTCCCCCTCGAAAACAAAATCGACGGGTCTGAGCGTTTTTCAAAAAAAGTTGCCAGTAAATGCGTCTGTTTCATTTTCGATGCGCCACCCTGTATAGTTTGATACGCAGAGGTCGAAGATTCGTTGTACCTAAGTGAACCTACTTAATCATGATTCGATTGGCGCCATTTTTTATACTCATCTTGATAAATAGCGTCAAGTAGATTGACTCCACTTCCCACGTAATTTCGACCAAATCGACTATGAATGTGAACAGAAGCGGATCCAGAGTGAAAATATGATGGTAACAAGGGAAACGAAACGTTTGGATTTGTGATTATGTGTCTGTGAGAAACAATTTTAATTAAAATGAGAATGTAAACAGCATTTAGACATTTGTCCATTTTAGAAAATCTTCCGATGTAAGCTCAATGTCATAACTTACATTAAGGGCAAATTTACTGTGTATATTTCTTTTTACAGTGCTCTTAATATTCAGCAAATTAAACTACAAGCATACATACATACATTTACATTAAATTAAATTACGTTGTTGCATAGTCGCGTGTCACCGACGTCCTCGCTCTATTTGGATCGGACCTATCGCGGGTAAAGTAAGCGTACAATACTACCGAGATCACCAGTTTCTTAATAATGAAACATTTTCCAATGACACAACAAATGCAACATTTGCAACTTCTCAAATCCTGCAACCCCCAATTTTCAATCACTACAAAAAAATATTCTTGTCAGGAGCATCTGGGACGTCAAAATACGAAGTTTAAGTATTTTTTTCCATTTTGTGTCGAAATTTCTACAAAATCGGATCTGTAGCTCCCAAGTTATGGACGTGTCAAAGATTAGCGGAGACAGAGAGGCCGTGAGAAATGAGTGACATGTTTGTTCATGTTGTTCATGTCGTCATTTAAAAAAAAAAATCGCTAAATAACTACTTCCTTGCCAATTGACGAGGGAATTAAAGATATATGAATAATAAATAATTTGAGAAAAAAATACAAGCAGATTATTCTGACAAGATCCTATTTTCATCCTGTTGTTAACATTTTTATGTAATGTTCAAATTAGCTGTTGTTAAAAGGATTGTGGAGTTTGACACTGAACTATGAATACTCTCGATACAATAATTAACAAGCTTTTATGCATTTTCGCCAAGTTGCAGTCCTTGTAATCAAACAATTTAATGATAAACCGCGAACATTTCCGCTGGTTGCCACAGTGCTCAGACAGGTAGGTAGTTCATAATAATTAACACATGGTGCATGCTTAGGCCTAGCTCCACTTTCCAACTAGAATAACGGTGATGGTTTAGCGTTACAGATATCATGAGGAAATTATAGGTTGTCTATGCACTCTGTTTCGTATACACATATACATTTACGTACCTTCGACCCGATTTTACTAAGCCGGGGCATGAAAAATTCCACCACTGAGAACACATCCTTGAAGTAATGGATCGGATGAATATGGTCGACATCTTGTAAACTGACTGTCAACCTAGAAAATAATTGATGAACAAGAAATACGTCATAAATCACTTGGTGTCTCTCCAAAAGATATTTTTTCATTTGCGTGCGGACATTATATTGTCATAAGATGCACCGATGAAAAAGAAGCATTTGCGCCATACACCAAGCATGGACACAAATCTGATACAATGTCTACTCATAGATTGAAATTACAGCAATTAAATGAGCTTTTTATTGAAAATAGAAGTGTATCGATGTCGTTGTAAAGAATTCTGCTTGCAGAGTGCGTGAAATATATCTCCCTGTTAAGAGAGCTTTCTGATAAAGTTTTTTTTCTAACAAACTGCTTCATAATGGCTTAAGTCACAGTAGCTACATTATACAGGGTGTCCCAGAAGTCGACGTCAAGCCGAAACCGGGTGATAGGCAAAGTCATAACAGCTATCAGAAGAATATTTCATAAAATTTTATGTATGTGTTTTGAAAATTATAGGTCTTTGAAAAAGATATAGAAACTTCACACCCTACTGCAGTCTGTCAACTCCTGTTACTACAAATATTAACTCTTTTTGGATTTCATTTTTACAATGTAATGATGAATAATGCATCTTCAAAGTGGTGTCTCACCCTTACTGCCAACCTTTCTCGTTCAGGAAAAATTGCCACTTATTTCCCAACCAAGTATTCCAAAGTAAAACTTTGCTCAACTTTAACTGGCTGTACTGGAAAAAAATGTACTACGAGAGTTTGGCAAGTAACCTTAAAAGTTGGCGCATTTAATAACGATTCCAAAATGGTATAACACTTAGAAGATTACTTGTTAACTTATGCACAATTTTTATTTGAAAAAAAACTATTTTCTAATTGAAACAGCGATTATGAAAACGCACAAGGACCCTTAATGATAACTGTTTGCACAACAGTGGGCGTCAAAATGCTGATGATGATGATTTACCTTTACAGCAAATGCTCAAACTATTTTCCTTCAGCCGCAATACACGCTCGACATCTTCTTAAAAAAGATCGGGTTATTAAACGAGCGAATACACGGTTATTAACAAACTCAGCTGCTTCCAATAGTCTTTGCCGTAGCTCAGCTACATTTTGAATTGGCTTGAAATACACTTTTTCTTTTACAGTTCCCCAGTAAAAAAATCTGAAGGATTCAAATCAGGTGATCGGGCTGGCCACGGTATTGTTCCAGACCGCCTTATCCATCTGCCTGGAAAGTTTTGATCGAGATACTCTCTCACTGAGAGTGCATAGTGCGCTGGGCAGCCATCATGCTGAAACCACATGTCCCTGTAAATACTCAGTGGCACGTCCACCAATAAATTTTGTACATGATTTTTCAAAAAATCCAAATAAACTTCAGCAGTCAAAGTCTCTGGGAACTCAAACGGACCGATTATTTTATCATTTAAAATTCCTGTCCAATGGTTTATCTTGAAGCGATATTGAGATTTATCTTCTCTCATCAAATGTGGGTTTGCTACGTGTCACTCATGTAAATGTATTTATCTTACTGTAAATAACAAGTGAAAAAATTTTCAGCCTTATCAGCTGGACACTCCGGTACGATTTCATCAACTTAGTGAGTTTGATAGGGGCCGTATAGTGGGACTTCGGGAAGCTGGACTTTCTTTTCGGGCAATTGCAGTTAGAGTGCAAAGAAGTGTAGACACTGTGGTTAGGTGTTGTCAGGCATGGCTTCGAGAAGGCCGTACGCAAAGAGCAAGGGGCACTGGACGCCGCCCTAGAACAACAGACCGTGAAGATCGCCGCCTAAGATTATTGGCCTTAAGGGACCGTTTCTCCACTACCAGGTCCATTGCAAATGAATAGTTTGTAGAACACGGAAGACCTATTGGCATGCGAAGTGTTTACCGACGAATGACAAGTTTTGGCTTGTTTTCATACCGGCCACACTGGGTCCTCCCTTTAACTCGAGAACACCGACGTAATCGCCTTGACTGGTGCAGACAACGGTCACTCTGGGATCAGGAATGGAACAGTATTGTCTTTAGTGACGAGTCTCGATTTTGTTTAGGCATGCACGATGGTCGTGCCAGGGTCAGAAGGCGACGTGGTGAAAGGAGGAATCCACAGTTTTTTGTTGAAAGACATGTTCATCACGCTGTTGGAGTTATGGTTTGGGGTGGTATAGCTTATGGTTCCAGGTCACCTTTAATCTTCATCAGAGGTAACATGAACGCGCAGCGTTATATCCACGAAGTTCTAGAACCCCATATTTTACCCTATCTTGACACCCTGGCAGATCCAACTTTCCAACAAGATAATGCCCGACCACATGTTGCAAGAGTCACAATAGACTTCTTTCAACATAATGATGTCACATTGTTACCATGGCCACCAAGATCTCCCGACTTATCCCTAATTGAGCACGTGTGGGATATGATGGGTGGGAGATTGCTCAATTTGCAACGTCCTCCTCAGACTCTAGAAACACTTCGAGAGGAGTTGGTGGTTGCCTGGAATGAGATACCAGAGGATGACATTGACCACCTGATCAGAAGCATGCCTAGGCGCGTTGGAGAATGCGTAGCACATCAGGGTGCATCCACACATTATTAAAGGTCAAAGGGCTTTAAAGCAGTGCAATCATTTTGAAATCATTTACTTATTATGCTTCATTAAGTACTTATACAAAATTCTATTAAAATAAAACCATTTAAACTGGGTGTTCGGATTTATATGTCACTTAGTATATTTCTTAATTTAGCATGAGAACTAGGCGGCCATCTTACACAAATCGTATAATTTTTCTCAGTTTGAGACACGTTTATCAAGAAATCGACCAAATTCATTAGATCAATTACTTCAAAGATGGCTTCTCATCGGTCCAGTTTGTGACATTGGTCGTAATTGACGGGTTTTCCTCTTGGTCTCACGGTATCAATGCGGGTGTTCCCCAGAAATCGGTTTTGGCCCCGAAATTGCTTCTATTACCCATATTAACTACTTCCTCTCATGAACGATCAATCCCATACATAGCTTTGCTGATGACAGAACTTTATATGCAGGCATTCAGTGTGAAAAGCCGATCTCTGCTGATGATCTGGAGATGACGAACAGCTGCTTCTTCACCGCTTGAGGATTCAATAATCTGACATAACGTACGCCGTTCGTTCGCATTGTCCGTGCACTATGAGAATGAGGCTCAACACTCTTGCCCATCTATGTTTCCACCTCATAAATGTCTCATATGATCTCTCGTCAGCCTTGAAGTATGCATCTGTGCCGTAGTTGTCCCTGAATGAAAGTCATAGTCGCTTCACAAGCGCTCCGATCCGAACGGTATACACAAGTTTAACTTATGCAACATATTACAGTTATCTGCGAGGTCCATGAACCTCATCCGACGCTCTGTCTTTTTCTAGCTCGCGGAAGGGGGTATCGCCTTCTTCGTTTGTAGCACGGAATTCGCGAATGTGGACCAACGATCGGCATTAACCCGAGAAAGGAACGTACGCTGAATGCGAGAGGCAACATCGGTACGGTCAAGGAAGATTGAGTCGTCGAAGTGTTGGCGGTCAAGCTCACGGCTGAAGGATGCAAATTTAGATACTTGACGGACAATGAGACAAGCGGCACAAAAATAGAAATAGAAAAAAGATAGTTCATAAAGTATGGATACATCCTTAGTAATAACAATTTGTCACTGTAGCTGACAGCTTTTGAACTGTTACGTATAACAAGGTATACAAGAAGATTCTACCAGTTGATCATTCGGCTAATTTTCCAAACTGTCCTGTGTTTCTCAATTATGTTCAAACTCTAAAAGATAGGGTGGATTATGGCTAACACTATAAAAAGTGTCTTGAAACTATGTCACTTAAATGTGCGTTCTCTAACAGCTCACTTTAATGATTTTGCCTCTCTTGTTCAATATAAGTTTGATGTTGTAGCAGTCACTGAAACATGGCTACATTCCAGTATTGACAGCACTGTAGTCAATATACTTGGGTATAATTTCTTCCGTAAGGACCGTGGGAGCAGAGGCGGTGGCATCTGTCTCTATGTTAAATTAGATATTAGCACTAATCTTATCCCAGTTGAGCTCGATGACTTTATAAATCCTCTTGAAATGTTATGCTATAAATTTAAACTGCACGGGTCCAGTATGTTAATTGTTGTTATATATAGGCCACCACATTGCTCTATACATCAAGCCATCCAGTGTTTAGAAAATCTTATCTCATTTTTTACTCAAATTATATTCTTGGGCGATATGAATGTCGACTTGCTTGCTCATAACAACATCCTCAGCAGCTGCTTTGATTCATTCAATTTCATTCAAGTCATTGATGAGCCTACAGTTCCACATTACTTGATCCAAAATTTTGTTAGTGACAATACTATCGTCAAAAGGTCAGCGACACTCAATGCAGACTCTAATAGTCATCATCGGCTCACATACTGTGATATTTCCGTTTGTTATAAAAAAATAGAGCCTAAATTTGTAACATATAGCATTGATATTCAAAGTTTTAAGACGCAGATTGGTTCAATGCAGCTTGATGACATTTATTTCGTGAATGATGTGGATATTAAAGTCTCTATTTTTACTGGCCGTCTTCTTTATCTATTCGATCTCTACGCTCCGCTACGCACAGTACGTGTCACAAAACCTGCTGCGCCCTGGCTCACTCCTAACTTGAAAATGATTTTTCAACTCAGAGATGAGGCATTCGCTGTCTATCAGCATAACAGATCTGATCAGAATTGGGCCAGCTACAAAGATATGAGAAATTATGCCCTTGCATCGCTTAGAAGAGAGAAAAAAGCATATATGTCACGTTTCCGGAATCTTAACTATAGTCAAGCTTGGAAACACCTGAGGAGGATGAATGTGGTAGCCCAGAAACATGTTGCGATACCTCCCAGTCTCCTTGAGCCTAACATTTAGATAATTATCTTCTCTCAATTTTCCAGACAGCTGCAGCTGATCCAAATTTGATTGATAGTGTCTCTAACTCTTATAGCGATAGACGCCATACACCGGATGCACCTCTGTTTGCTTTTAAACTCCTTACTCAGCAAGACATTGTCAATATAATCTCTCATATTAAGTCTACGGCATGTGGCTCTGATGGTCTAACTTTAAATATGGTTTGCTTATGTTTGCCTGATACCATAGACCATATAACTCACATTATTAATGTCTGTCTCGAAACAGGTTACTTTCCTGCCAGTTGGAAAAATGGTATTATTATTCCAATAGCTAAAACTAATCATCCAGAACAATATTCGGATCTCAGGCCAATTACCTTATTATGCTTTCTATCAAAAATACTCGAAAGAGCTGTCTACTCACAACTAGTGGAGTTTTTCGAACAAAATCACTTATTTCCTCTACATCAGTCAGGTTTCAGAGCTGGTTACAGCACTACTTCGTCTTTATTACATCTTACTGATTCCATCATTCACAATTTAGACAACCACATCAACACCGTCTTGGTACTGTTAGATTTCTCGAAAGCCTTGGATATGGTCAATCACCAGATACTACTGAGTAAGTTATCTCATTATGGAATGTCAGATATAGTTCTAAGGTTCTTTGAGTCATACTTGCTAAATCGTCAACAAACAGTGAAAACTGATCAGGGAATTTCCTCCTCTGAGCCAGTTCCTTCAGGAGTTCCTCAGGGCTCAGTATTAGGTCCCTTACTATATCTGATTTATACAATCGATCTGCAAGACTGTTTAGTCCACTGTAGTATGCAAACTTATGCAGATGATACTCAGTTAGTATTTGGTTTCGATCCATCAAAGGTTGATGAAGTTTCTTTTAAAGTTAATTTAGATTTGGCTAACATCGGTGATTACTGTAACAAACACTGCTTGAAGATGAATCCCAATAAAACTACTGCAATGTTGTACTGTTCGAAGAACTCCTACCGTGAAATGAAGCAGAGGATTTGTGTTTTTTTGGATGAGACACTCATCCCTTTTGTAGATTACGCCAAGAATCTCGGTGTTACCCTTGATTTAAATATGAGATTCGATGGGCATGTCTCTTTCTTATCTAGAGTAACGTATTTGCGTTTGAAACTCCTCTATTCTAATCGATACATCTTGAATTTTAAAACCAGAAAAAAGCTCGCTGAAAGTCTTGTGTTGTCTGTCATTTCTTACTCTCTTGTTCTGTGTTACCCATGTTTAGACTACGTCCACAAAAGGAAACTCCAGAAAATTCAGAACAGCTGTTGTAGGTTTATTTTTGGATTGCGCAAGTTTAGTCGCGTCTCAGATAAAATCAAAGAACTCAACTGGTTGCGAATTGATAAGTTATTTTTATATCTTTTGACCGTCGTCACGCATAAAGTTCTACTATCTAACAGACCAGCTTACCTCGCTAGCAAATTAGTTCACCGAGGTAGTTTTGTTACCAGAGCTCTTAGATTTAATGCTAATTTTAACATGCCACCTCACAATACCTCGGTCTTTGAAAGAAGTTACACCTATAATGCTGTCAAGCATTACAATGCAGTCAACAGTGGCTATCGATCCAAACAGGTTGTTTCTTTTAAGAAATTAATGAAAAGTCAGCTGCTGGAGTCCATTTAGTTAAGTTTTTCTTGTGCTCATGTGATTTTTTTTAATTTTTTTTTTTTTGACTATTTTCTACTCTCGACAAATTTGCTGCCAAGAATAAGGAGCGCAGGATCGAACTGACATATGAAAAATAGGTAAGTTCAGATTTGCAGAACACCTGTTTTATTTTGCCACGAGCCGCCACTGGCTGCAGACAGGAACAGAATCGGCTCTATATGTCTTATGTGAGTGCGAGGCGCTAGATCACAGAAGACATCAACTCTTAGGAAACCAAAACTTGAATCGAGGAAGTTTAGAACACTACCCGCAGGAAAACGGTACCGACTGGTTCAGAACACTACACTGCTGGATTGGGCACTGTTAATTCGAGGAGCTATACTACAAATATTTAGAACTGTAATGACTCATACGCGTGATCAACACGTGATCAAAGCTCGATCCCGGCTTCCTTCCAGTACAGCCGTATAGCGTACGACATATGTCGTTTCTGTGGCTTTGCGGTGGTCAACAGCACAGACAGAGATGGAAATAATGGCTGATTGTTCTCCGCCGGTAGAACCAATGAAATCAAAGACGCGCCTCGACCGGCAACGCATTGGAACGTGTTTCGTTGAGCGATCGCATATTGTGTGTTTTTATAAGAATTGTTGTGTGATTGTTATTGTTGTGGTTTCTGTGGTTACTGTTTTGGTTATACTTAACCATGGAGAGTACAAATGGCACGAGTGGAAGTACTGAAAGCCAGGGAACAAGTAGACGGCTTCGTAAAGCACTGAAGAGGGACGCGAAAGAAATCGTGCTCAACGTGTTCAATTATCTGAACAGAACTATGTCGCAGGGAGATGCACTCGCGCGTTGTGAAAGTATGACAGGCGTTCCAGAGTGGACCATTCGCAGGGTGGTGCATGAAAAGAAGAAAACTGGAGCTACTACTGATCCAAAGTTTAATTTGAAGGGACGAAAGGCCGTTAAATTGGATGACGATAGCAAAATGGCGTTAAGGCGAACCGTACATTCATTCTTCTTTAGGAATGAGATACCAACCCTCAAGGCTGTACATGCAGCGATCATGGAAAATGAAATTATACCCCAAATGAGCGTCGAGGTAATGAGGAAATCCCTGCACGAAATTAATATTCGTTACGAAACGCGTAATCGGAAGTCAGTATTGATAGAGAGACCTGAAATAGTCGCCTGGTGTCGAAAATACCTACGCGAAATGATTGAATATAGGCGACAAAGCAGAAAAATCTATTATTTGGACGAGACATGGGTGAATGCAGGTCATACAGTTAAAAAAACCTGGATAGACAAAAACGTAGTGAGTAACCGACAAGCAAGCATTGAAGGTTTGTCAACAGGTCTTCGTGGACCGTCAGGGAAAGGTCAAAGATTGATCGTAACTCATATTGGTAGCGATAGTGGCTTTTTAGAAGAGTGTGACTTGATTTTCGTCTCCAAGAAAGGAGGTAATTACCATGACGAAATGAATGCCAGCTGCTTCGAGAGCTGGTTTCAAGGGGTGCTTCATCGAGTTGAGCCCAACTCTGTGATCGTCATGGATAATGCTTCCTACCATAGTCGTCGAGCCGAACGTGTACCGACTATGGGATCTCGAAAAAGTGACATGCAGCAATGGTTGCGCGAAAAAGGAATCCCGTTTGACGATTCATGTGTGAAAGCGGAATTGTATGAAAAAATTAAACAGCACAAACCTGCGAACATTAGTTACGTGACTGATGAGATGGCCCGTCAATGTGGTGTCACTGTGCTGCGGTTACCGCCCTACCACTGTGAACTGAACCCAATAGAGCTCATCTGGGCTCAAGTGAACGGTTATATTGCGCGCCATAACACAACCTTCAAATTACCAGACGTTAAGGTTTTACTTGAGACTTCCATACAGCTAGTAACGCCCGAAGCTTGGCAGAATGCTATCCGTCATGTTGTGAAGGAAGAAATAAAAATGTGGCAGCTTGACCACCACATCGACACCATCATAGAGCCAGTTATAGTCAATTTCAACGAGGAAAGCGATAGCGACAGTTTATTACTGTCAGATGTAAGTGGAAGCGACGATGAATAAAGGTAATTCCCAAATTTTTGACTTACAATATGTTTCAAACCACTCTTTATTAAGCATGTGACAAATCTAGTTCACCCATGTTAAACATTCATACCCCGCCTATGAACAGCCGACTACTGGTAGTTAAGTGATGTTCACGTGAACATCGATGAGTCATTACAGTTTTAGATAGTTATAGTATAGACACAATAAGCAATAGAGGCTACAGTGCCATCGGGGGCTTTGGTCGGCCGACTCCCGGAAAGGGAAAGAACATCAGGACTTCATCCTGGGTGTTCGTGCATAAACAAAATTCATAATGACTGCACCGATTCAATGTGATTCACCTAAAGCGTGAGTAACAGTTACCGAAACTACAGTTACATTCTAGTAAATTTACCCACACGCACATTCACTCATCATTTGTGGATTGCGGAGATGAAATCGACAAATCGACTGTCGGGTCATCCAACAAGTGAATTTGAAAGTTCAAAGACCTCCAGCCGCACTCTGGCGAATCACAAATCAATAGCGATAGAGTCGCTTCACTGGATGCTGTAAAAACGGAAATAATTCTGGGTTTTAGTGGATATGGCACCGTTAACTGAAGATGGCTATTCTTCTTGTCAGCCGGATATGATGCAGGAAAAGTAGATCTGGAAAATGACAGGTAGGCGGTGCAATTCATCTACATTCAGCATACTGGGCGTTTCTTAACTACGAATCATCAGAGAGTGATTCGTTAGGTTGTTTTAAGAAAAAAGTTCAAGCATTTACCCGGATCCAACGAGCCCAACTACCCGAGAAAAAGTTACCTATATTTGACAGATTTCAGTAATTATTTATTTATTTCCAACAGGTGAAACCCAATTACAGGAAATGCTGAAAACAATAACAATTAAAGAGACATGGTTCTTGGACTTAAATCTATAGTATCACACATTCTAAATAAGATTGGATGATCTATAGCAGTCAATAATCGATGCACAACTGTCACTGTAAATATCACACGATTCAGTAACACTGTTCATGACACAGCACATGAGATTAATTGGCGATTTTGTCATAAAATTTGTACGGCCAGCTTGACAATAGAATGCCGTTTGTCGTCGACTCCCTAGCCTTGGAAGGCGGAAACATATTTTTACAAGTAAATTTTGACAGTCAATTTTATGAATGAGGCCATGCAAAAACGACAAAGCAAATGTGTTTCGTCTTGTTGACAGTGAATCCAAATTTAAAAACTCTAATAGGGCACTATGGTCACAACCTCTTTCTGGATAAGAACCTGTGCATTTAAGGTGAAAATACTTTAGCTTTACGTTGAATGGCCTCGAGGATCACGACAGAATTTTGGTATATAGGAGACCAGATCAGAGTTGCATACTCCAATTTGCTCCTGACAAAAGTAAAAAATAAAATCATTAATGTATCAACATTGGAGAAACCCTTCGAGTTTCTGATACAGAAACCAAGTAGTCGAGTGGCAACCGACGAGATATTGAGTATATGCTCAGTAATCGTTAGCTTGGTATCAAAAATGACTCCAAGGTCTCTATAAGAGGTGCCTCTGTCTATAACCTGACCATTGATGTTATAATTATCATAAATTAAATAGTTAACCTTTTTTGTATAAGTCATAACTTTACATTTCGAAACATTCAGACTGAGACAGTTTCGTGAACACCATGACGAAATTAGAGCTAAGTCATCTTGCAAAATGACGCAATCCTCGACTGTCTTGACTGACGTGCAGATTTTAAGGTCATCAGCGAAAAATAAATGGAAACACTTCAGTTCAAAAGACAAGTCATTTATAAATATCAAAAACAATAATGGACCTAGATTTGACCCTTGAGGTACGCCGGACGTGGCCCGATAGTAACTCGACCTATGACCACCATATTCGACAAATAACCTTCTATCCCTCAAATATGAATTCATGAGCGACAGCATTGCATCAGACATACCCACTGTTTTAAGCTTACCCAGAAGTACATAATGATCAAACGCCTTCTGAATATCTGTGTAGATGACATTAACTTGTCCATGACCGTCCAGTACTTCAGAAATGTACTGAGTAATTAGAGCCAAGTTGGTGACCGTAGATCTGCCTCTCATAAACCTATGCTGATTAATAGAGACTGCACCCCTGACCGAGCAGTAAACCGTTTCATAAGCGATGATCTCAAACAACTTGCTGAAATTGCACAGGATTGCTATTTGGCGATAGTTGGAAATATCAGAGATATCTCCACTTTTGTGAATAGGACATATTTTAGAGGTCTTCCAGATATTTGGATATGTCTCTGATTTTAGAATTAGGTTGAATATGGAAGCCAGCGGTTTCGCTAGTATATGAATGCAATCTTTAACGAAAAAACTTGGAATACCAACACATCCAGGCGTCATTTTGTTCTTTAATCTTTTCGACGCCCTAATTACGTTTTCTACACTTATATTTTTTAAAGAAATGATATCGGTAGAATTATTTGTTGGAGGAGATGACCCTAGTAGACCAGACGGGATAAAAACTGTTGAAAAGAAGGTAGCAAAACTGTGCACTATATCCTGAGGCGTATCGCAGACATTGCCGTTAAGCGTCATCCTTGGGGGATTCTAGATTGCTATTTTTTGCTCTGGGCAAATGACCAGAATTTGCTAGGATCATTGACAATGGCATCCTCAATCGATTGGACGTAAGCGGAGTAGGCAACACTGATCTGGTTCTTAATGAGCTTCCTAAAATTACTGAACTGATCATAAGAAAACTTGAACCATGGGGGATACGAAAACATTTTATTGTATCCTTGAGTTGGCATCAGATGCACGTCTTTTTGCTTATAATGTCCTCAAAAGTTGAATTGTCTTGAGCGTTGATTACTTTGGCAAAATTGGCAGGCAGGCTGTGAAACATGCGTTTTTTATACTGGAGCAGACGTGTAGACAGAGACCTAAATACAAAGGCTGCTATGAGGAGCTGAAAGAAATATTGTTAATACCATTTTTGAACTGCTTAAGGTTAGTAGAACTGGAAAAGGCCTCCTCAGACAGATCGTTTCACAATCTCGTTAGTCTGGCGTCAAAGGAGCGGTCGTATCGGCCAGTTCTGGATGTACGAAGTTCGATACAGTTATGGTAGAAGGCCGAATTCGGAGCTTTGGGAACAAAGCCCGTTGACATAACGGTAGAAGAAAGCTAGATATAATAACAACAAAAAATAATGACTTCAGCATATTGAAATGTCTTAAACGAAAACATATTATTGGTTTATTTCAAAAATTATCGAAGCAAAACTTAAACAGGGTATACCTCGATATAACATTCAAACAAAAAGAACGTGTGAACGTTTCCATAAGCATTTCTAAACTGACCAGGCTAACATACTTTTTCTACCAAATCGAAACGATAAGTTCTCGAAGAACAAATTGATTGAAAGTTTGTTTATACCAATGAAATGGAACGTCTTCAAAAGTAAAAACGAGACAGTTATATGTGTAATTGAATTTTGGCGTAACTTAACAAATTAAACGCTTTTGTGATCACAGAGTTGAACACAGGTCAGAACACCTTAAAATCATCGTCGGCAAAATGACTTTCGATATGCCGACGTCTTTAGCTTTGTTCCAAGATCCTATCGAGACAGTTCTGAACTGAATGCGCAGGTCGAAATTGCCGTTCTAACAGGAAATGGAACAGATTCAATAACAGGCAGTTCTATCCGTTGCAACAAATTGCGTACTGATTCCAAACCGGTTCTAAACTGGTTCTAAGAGTTCTGGTTCTGAGAGAGTTTTAAAAGAATTAGCGTTTATATGGGTTAATCAAGTTTTAAGGTTGATTCTGCTTTTGGCGAGATCGAATCTGAATCGTATCCAACTGGAATCCATATAAACGCGCATAGGAGTTGAAAGCGAATGGGTGCCTGCACAAAATGATTGAATGCCGGCATAACCTATAAATATGGTCATCTGTCATATGCTCTACTCGGGTAAGTTCACACATAGCTCATACAAGTATAAAAATTGTAAAGCCGCCTAAAAACCGACACTATAAAAATCGGGATATGCCCTATTTCACGAATATCCATCACGCTTTGACGCCTACTAAGGCGAACAGCTGATCAGCAAGTGACATTTTTGTGTTAGTCTGCGACTTTAGCAATAATGACTGGGATGTAAATCTAGTAAAACTTGTTTGTAGCCTTTTTTTTGTATGTAAATGAACTTTTCTAAATAAAAGAGCTGTTAGCAAGTACAAAATGAATATGATGCATACAAAAAACCATAAAAAAATACGGCTCTGACTATCTGACGTTGACGGATCCGTCAAAATTATGTACCCTGTGCCGATATGGGGAATTATGAGATATCAATCAATCAATCAATCAATCAATAACCTTTATTTCCATACAGACAATATATAATTGTATTGGAATTGTCAATTTTTCGTTCGCTACGAACCTACAACTAATCTCAAATTGCTATGTTCAAAAATTCATCAACACGATAAAAGCACTTGTTTATCAAAAATTCCTTCAACAGGAACTTAAAGGCGTTAATATTTTTAACCGAGGTAATGTGGCATGGTAAATTATTAAAAAGAAGCGGACCAATTTTATTAGGTGATCGAAATGCCGCTTTTGATTTGCTAAAGTTTACATATAAATTATTACAAGTCCTTGTATCATAATTATGCATATCACAATTTCGCTTGAATTTTTCATTATTTTTAAAAACATGTAAGCACAATTCATATATATACAACGAAGGGACAGTTAAAATGTTGAAAGTTATAAAATATTTCTTGCAACTTTCTGTTGGTGAGATGCCTGCTAATGATTGGATGCATCTTTTTTGAGACACAAATACATCTTCAGAGCGCGTTGACCAACCCCAGAAACATACTCCATATCTTAATCTCGAATCCACATTAGCAAAATAAACTTGTATCAATTGTTCAGCTGTTAACATGGTTTTTAATTGCCTCAACACATAGCTTTGAGAGTACATTTTTGATGTGAGAAATTCGCAGTGGGCCTTCCAATTTAAGTTCGAATCAAAATGAACTCCAAGATATTACTCCAAGATATTACTAGATAATCAGCTGTCATTCTACCCTGATGGATACTCGTGCAATGAGGTGATATACTAAGTGACATATAAATCCGAACACCCAGTTTAAATGGTTTTATTTTAATAAAATTTTGTATAAGTACTTAATGAAGCATAATAAGTAAATGAAAAAAATTTCAAAATGATTGCACTGCTTTAAAGCCCTTTGACCTTTAATAATGTGTGGATGCACCCTGATGTGCTACGCATTCTCCAACGCGCCTAGGCATGCTTCTGATCAGGTGGTCAATGTCCTCCTGTGGTATCTCATTCCAGGCAACCACCAACTCCTCTCGAAGTGCTTCTAGAGTCTGAGGAGGACGTTGCAAATTGAGCAATCTCCTACCCATCATATCCCACACGTGCTCAATTGGGGATAAGTCGGGAGATCTTGGTGGCCATGGTAACAATGTGACATCATTATGTTGAAAGAAGTCTATTGTGACTCTTGCAACATGTGGTCGGGCATTATCTTGTTGGAAAGTTGGATCTGCCAGGGTGTCAAGATAGGGTAAAAGATGGGGTTCTAGAACTTCGTGGATATAACGCTGCGCGTTCATGTTACCTCTGATAAAGATTAAAGGTGACCTGGAACCATCAGCCATAGCACCCAAAACCATAACTCCAACAGTGTGATGAACATGTCTTTCAACAAAAAACTGTGGATTCGTCCTTTCACCACGTCGCCTTCTAACCCTGGCACGACCATTGTGCATGCCTAAACAAAATCGAGACTCGTCACTAAAGACAATACTGTTCCATTCCTGATCCCAGAGTGACCGTTGTCTGCACCACTCAAGGCGATTACGTCGGTGTTCTCGAGTTAAAGGGAGGACCCAGTGTGGCCAGTATGAAAACAAGCCAAAACTTCTCATTCGTCGGTAAACACTTCGCATGCCAATAGGTCTTCCGTGTTCTGCAAACCATTCATTTGCAATGGACCTGGTAGTGGAGAAACGGTCCCGTAAGGCCAATAATCTTAGGCGGCGATCTTCACGGTCTGTTGTTCTACGGCGGCGTCCAGTGCCCCTTGCTCTTTGCGTACGGCCTTCTCGAAGCCATGCCTGACAACACCTAACCACAGTGTCTACACTTCTTTGCACTCTAACTGCAATTGCCCGAAAAGAAAGTCCAGCTTCCCGAAGTCCCACTATACGGCCCCTATCAAACTCACTAAGTTGACGAAATCGTACAGGTCTCCGTACTCTAGGCATCGTAACCGATCGTAAAGGATGTCAAGAACCAAAATCCGCCAACGTTGATTCTTTGCTGCCGCTGAAATATTCATTTTTAGAGCGTTAGTGAATTAAAAAAAAGCAATATAAAAACCGGAATATCCAACTGATAAGGCTGAAAATTTTTTCACTTGTTATTTACAGTAAGATAAATACATTCACCATCTTTTATTAAAATAAAACCATTTAAACTGGGTGTTCGGATTTATATGCCACTTAGTATATTATGATTGACTGATGACATCACGATGACACATGACGTATGTTTTGTGTATGACACTTAGCTCTCCCGACAGAACAAGTAATTGGGATCGAGCTGAAAAGTGCAACGGAAATCTGGGATTTGGATCGTATTTAATTCCAACTGAGTTCACACTGACTAATATGTAAACGAAGTAGTAGCTGAGAAATTGGGATTTATAGCTGCTTCTTTGTGCCTTTTCCAAATTTCCAATCTTTTCATAGGAGAATTAAATCTTAGACGCTTATTGTACAGTTTATTACTCATACTGAAAAAATGCATGATGATGATGAAGATCACTTTGGAACAGATTCAGGTGAACATAGAGATCTTTCGCTGATTATTATAGGAGTTCCAAGAACCAGAAATGAAAACTTCATAAGCAAATGTTAATTTTTATGATTTTGTTTCAATCATGTTATTAGTAATATAAACATGATAAATATCTTTCACTTCAAGTCAATCAATAGATTTGTTTTGTTATCATTTCTCTTAATTATCCCATTTGCTACTGTATCAGAGCACGCTTCTTCTGAAGACAAAATGATGAATCCTCCCAGATTTAAAAAAGGCAAAAGCCACTGATCAACAGCCAAAAAATATCCTGAATAAAATCAACAAAATATTACTATTTTTAATGTGCTAAAACCGGAATGAAACTTATTTTTTCAATATTAGTTCAAGTCTTAGAGATACGGTAATTATATGTGTTCCTGCTGTGACAGTGTTAATATACTGTAATTCACAAGAATGCACGTGCTACATTTTTATATTCGGCAAGGAAAGATGATGTAATCGGCATGATTGTGTTACGTTATACATACGTGTACATTATATTGTTTTATATTAGCCATTTTTTCCTCAGTTGGCTGACAGCGTTCATGCAAGATGTCTCGAAAGTGTGTAAACAATCCAGATCAGTTTTGTTACGTGTGTGGTGATGTGACTTTTGCGTCTCAGAGACGGTCTATTACTCCACTAATAACAAAGGCATATCAGCTTTATTTCGGTTGTAAACTAGGTGATCAAGACAAACAGTGGGCACCCCACATCTGCTGTAATACATGTGCTTCAAGTCTGAGGAGCTGGTTAAATGGCAAAAAACGGTCTATGCGCTTTGCTGTCCCAATGGTTTGGAGAGAGCCTACAAATCATATTAATGATTGTTACTTTTGCATGGTACCTTGTGTTGGACAAGCCACAGGTATGTCCAAGAAAAAAAAATCGGTTATTAACTACCCAAACATACCATCTGCGATGAGACCTGTGCCTCACAGTGACGAAAATCCTATTCCAAAACCCCCAGAATCCTACACTTGCGAATCAGAAAACGAATCAGATCATGGCGATCGAGTGATTCGTCAGGAAGAAGATATGCCATCAACGTCAAGAGATCCCGATTTTATACCGAGCACGTCATGCCACCAACCGCACAAAATAACACAGTCAGAATTAAATGATCTTGTAAGAGATTTAGAACTTCCAAAATGTAAGGCAGAGTTAGTTGGATCAAGACTGCAGCAGTGGAACTTGTTAGAAGACGATGTTTCGGTATGTGTTTTTCGTAAACGCCGCAAAGACTTAGAACCATTTTTCAATATGGAGAATAACTTGGTTTTCTGCAGTAACATTAACGGCTTACTGGCGGCTTTAAATATAAACTATAACCCAGAAGAATGGAGATTGTTTATAGACAGTTCAACATTGAGTTTAAAGGCAGTCTTATTGCATATTGGAAATATTTTACCATCTCTTCCTGTAGGGTATGCTGTTCACATGAAAGAATCATATGACAATATGAAGTACCTATTCACATGCACAAAATACGATGAGCACCAATGGCATATTTGTGGCGATTTGAAAGTTGATGCACTTTTACTTGGGCTGTGAGGCAAAGGTTAAAGAAGGTATTTTTGTTGGGCCACAGATTCGAAATATTTTGAAAGATACACAGTTTGAACACTTTAACAGGTATTGAAAAAACTGCTTGGAATGATTTCCGTCTGGTGGTCACTAATTTCTTGGGAAATAGAAAAGCTGACAACTATAAAACCCTTGTTGAAAATATGCTGTCATCGTATCAAAAGATGGGCTGTAATATGTCTCTTAAGATACATTTCCTACACTCACACCTGGACTTTTTTCCTGACAATTGCGGAGCCGTAAGTGATGATCACGGCGAACGTTTTCATCAGGATATTTCAACAATGGAAAAAAGGTACCAGGGAAAGTGGAATCCTTCCATGCTTGCAGACTACTGTTGGACTCTTGGTAGAGATGTTCCAGAAACGATCCATAAAAGAACAGCAAAAAGACAGCGCATATAGTGATTCTTATAAGTTGATGAATCTTGTTACTTTTTTTAATATATCCTTAAAAATAAAAAGTTTTTTTTCTAAACCGCAACTAATTTTTTTATTTCGTTGTCATTTTCGAATTCACAAGATACAATTAAAAAACTAAAATTTGTTGTCCAGTGAAGTTAGTTCATTTATCTACAATTCCATTGTAGTATAGCCAAATGTGAGACTTATTATACTTTCCAAACCTAAGTACACCATAAATTATGAACCTGAATAAATCAGGGGATGAAAAAAGAAATAAATCATTATGTAAATTATATGTTTGGGAGGTTAAGTAATCTCGTTTTAACTTTTTGTCGAAAAAAAGGTAACGAAAATTCTTTATATACTTTAGGAATGTCAATATAGATAATAGAAACGTGTAGGAAAGTCTTCTTCTAAAAAGTGTAGACGTATGCTGGGGTATTCTACTGCAGCGATTAACGATAATACCATTCATGTAAATATCTGCTCCAGTGATGAATGCACATTTTATCTATGGATTTGTGAATAAGACGGCGGTTCTCCTCACTATGTTCTTCCGGTTCGGCAATGGCTAGACGACGAGTTTCCAGATAAATGGATAGAACGAAGAAGGCCTATAGAATGGCCTGCTAGATCTCCTGATGTGACGCCACTAGACTTTTTTCTATGGGGCCATTTGAAATCTATTGTGTTTACTCCCCAACCTGAAAGTCTGGATGAACTTCGTCAACGCATCATCGAAAGCTGCCATGATATCCCACAACATGTTTTTGAAAATGTCCGTCAGGAACTTGAACATCGCCTATATATCATTATTTGGCCAATAACGGGCAAAGTTTTGAACACTTATTGAAATAAAAAGTGATATTTTCGTGGGTTTTTGTTTTCTATCTGAACCAATTAAGATAAATGAATATTTTTCTAATTTTCTTGAAAACGAATCGATTGATTTTAAAAAATCAAACGTCAGAATTAAGGACTTCGAAAGGCCTTTCAAACAAGCTATTACTAGATACCCATTGTCATTTAAAATTTTAAAGGGGATGACCCTGGGGGACAGAGGGTGGAAGGAAGTGAAGTAGTTTTTTGTTAAAAAGTTGTCGTCCCTAACAAATCTGTTGACTTGGCTATGCGTTTTTTCTTTTAAACAGTGGTTTCCGATAAATTCGTGGTGGAAAGTTTGTTTTCAAATAATAATAATAATAATAATAATAATAATAATAATATTTATTTACTCTAAAATACAGGGAACATGAAACGAGTAAATAAATATAATATATCCATAGAAGGACAACGCCTGTGCATGGATCATAATGTATGTTGAATTGCAAAATATAATAAAATAGAGAGAAAAAAGAAATTATTGGTAAGAATGGTAGAGCATTTATTGTGTAATATTTGAGATTATTTTATTAATTTGATTTCTCCCAATCGTGTTAATAAATTTTTTTATTTTTTTTTTGAAGCCTAATGTATTGCGTAATTGTTTTAAATTATTTGGTAAATGTTCGTACAATTTTGGAGCTATATACAGGTGACATCGTTTCATTAGGGATTTGTTTGGTTTAGGAACATTTTTTGCGCGTAATTTATATCTGGTTTTATGATTATGTTTAATTATGTCGTGTTCACTAATAGTTTTGTGATAATGAGTGATGGTATGTAAGAAGTAAAGTTGTTTAGTATCATATACTTGGGCATCATTATATAAGTCATTAGTTGGGTATAATTTTGATTTGCCTAACATTGATTTTAAAATTCTTCTTTGAAGTACATCTAAATCGTTAAAGTATGTCGTGCATGCAGCACCCCACACTACTATACCATATGCTATGTGTGGCTCGACTAAAGCTTGATATATTATTCGTAGATAATATTCAGTTAATATACCGGTTAGAAATTTTATTTTATATGCTATGAATCTAATTTTCTTTAGTATGTGAGAAATATGTACATCCCATCTCAAGTGGGGATCTAGATAAATTCCTAAATATTTTGTATCATTAACTCTATTGATTTTTATATTTTTATTATTTACCTTAAACCGAAGGTGGTTATATTTTGGTAGATGATTAGATAGTGATGAAAATGGTAAAAAATGAGTTTTAGTCATTTTGGATAATATATTTTAAGTCGTTCCAATCCTTACCTTTATAGAGTATAGCAGTATCGTCTGCAAAACTGACTATTTTACCAGTACTGTTAATTTTGAATATATCGTTTAAATAAATATTGAATAACAGAGGACCTAAAATTGTACCTTGTGGAACACCACATTTAACAAACATTTCTTTACTATACGAGCTTAATAATTTTACTGATTGCGGTCTATTTGATAAATAATTTTCCATTAAAGTATACATCTTTCCACGAAAACCTATTCTTTCTAAGATTTCCAAAAGTATATTGTGGTTAACTGTGTCAAACGATTTTTGTAAGTCCACAAATACGCATATCGATGGTACTTTTCCATCTATATTTTGGGTTATTTCATCTACTATACTTAATACCCCATCTGTTGTAGATTTGCCCGCTATAAAACCATATTGATTTGAATTTAGAATTTTGAATTTATTAAGAAAATTAATCATTTTATGAAGGAGTAATTTCTCAAAAACTTTAGCTAAACTTGATATAAGTGAAATAGGTCGATAGTTAGTGACGTCCGTATTATCATTAGATTTATAGATAGGTATGATGATTGCTGTCTTGAAAGCTGATGGAAATACTCCAGATTGGAAGGATTTGTTAATGATATAAGCAAGTGGTTCTGTTATTTGTTTAGCCAGTATCTTTAGATGTTCAGCTCTAATTTCGTCAACTCCATGGCTTTTTTTATTTTTTAGAGTCATAATGGCATTGAAAACATCCTGATAGTCTACTTCAGTTAATACAAATGAATTATTCAGTCTTGTTTCATGCAGATGAATATCAGCATTTTGTTTGATATTATTTGCTAAGTTTCCTCCTATATTCGTGAAAAATTCTATGAATTCATCACATATTTGCTGAATATTGTCTGTTTTCTGTCCTGTTTTTGTTTTTATTTCATTAATATTGTTTTTTGAATAGGATGACTTATTGAATATATCATTGACAGTGGACCATAGGTGTCTAGAGTCATGTGAATTATTATTCAATTGCTTTATATAGTATTTTTTTTTGCTTTTCTCAAAAGTTCTATAAATTTGTTTTTATACTGATTATAATGATCTATATTTTCTTTCGTGGGTAAATATTTCATGATTTTATACAGTCTTTCTTTTTCGTTTGCAGATTTTATTAGTCCTTTGGTCATCCAATCATTTCTGCTTTTTTCCTTGTGACTTATTTTAACCTTATTAGTACTAACTTCAATTACTTTTTGAATTTTGTGTATTAATAAATTTGTAGCTACGTCTAAAGAATTTGTTAAAAAAATTTCGTCCCACGATTCCGTTTGTGCGTTAAATATTAATTTTGAGTTGTCAGTGAAATATTTGTATTCAAGGTTTCTTTCATTTTTTGCCCTTGGGCAGTTCTGGTTTTTATTTTGTGAAGATATCAATAATACAGTGGAATAATGATCTGTAATATCGGTTTCATAGATAATAGGCATGTAAGAAAAAATATTGGAAATATCCTTTATAAAGCAGTGATCAATGCAGGTTTTACTGGTGGGTCGTGTTACTTTATTTATGTATGATAAAAAACCATTACTTGATAAAATGTTTAAATATTCTTTCACCATAGAATTTTCCTCTAAAATGTTTATATTGATGTCGCCTATAAATATTTGATTATGAAGGTGATTGTTTTCATTGTTTTTTAATAGTTCATCTATGTCTCTTATAAATGTATGAGGATCTGAAGATGGTGGTCGGTAAACACAAGTAATTTTGACTCTACGATTTTCAATTTGCATTGTTAGATTGATACCTTTTAGTTCATTGTTGATTGTAAATATGGTATGGTTATAAGGCATATTGTTCCGTACATACACCATCACTCCATCGTTTTGATTATGGTTACCAAAATTATACAATGTATCGTACCCTTCTAAATGAAACAGAGTCACATCGCCCACTTGCCATGTTTCGGAGAGAATGATTATATCTATATCAGTTTGTATTCTTTTCAAAATTAATTTAAAGTAGTCAAAGTTATGTTTTATACTTCTGATGTTCATATGATAAATTCTAACAGATATTTCAGGATTTTGTAAAAAAGAATCTAGCTCGCTAGTATCATGAGCAGTATTAGTACTAATACGTTGAATTTGGAAGTTATTTACATAGTCGTGTGTCATAAATGATGCAATATTCTAAAATTTTGGCTAAAATTTCTTCTTTCTTAAAAAAGGATTTTCAAGTTGTACTGCTGTTGATAATATAGAAAAGTTGGACATGTTTTATCTAATGGACACCATGTATATAAGAAATAGTAGCGGCCCCCATTCAGAGCCCTGAAGCACGTCTGAGGGAATTGTTGTCACTAGAGGCATTTCATGGTTGAAAAAAACTTACTGAGTTCTTTGATGAAGGTAACTTAGTCCTATTTCTTCAAGATGTCTCAACAAACTACTTCTCTCTTAATAAATCTGCGAAATAGTTTTCCCAATTGCTTTAAAATGATGTACAGGACGTTAAAAACAATAAATTTTATTACATTCCTAGTTTTGCACACTTCATAATTTTGAATTTTACTTTAATAATGTTTACGTTAAAAATAATTCGGAATTAATTCTGAACTAGTCCGGAACTGCTCGTTGGAACAAACCTTTTGATTGTCTCAGCTCACTACCATGATGCTGCCTACTTACTAGACGGACTCTTCAGGTTGCGAGGTAGGCCGTGGAAAAAATGTCTAAAAACTTGATATGTATTGTACATTTTCGTAACCGATTTTCTTCTCAGAGGGTTTAACTTGTGATTAACGTAATCCTTTATGAACTGGAGCTGGAGTATAAAAAAAACTGCTCACTGCGTTGCTTAGGAAATGCAGAGTCAACCTACTTGACGCCATTTTTTCCTAGATGTCGAGGCAGGAGAGCAGTAAGCTACCTACAAAATTCTTTGATAAGAAGTTTTTATTAAAAGTATGCATCTTTTGACGATGGTGATAAGAGTTGTAAGGACATGATCTTTTTTTACAACTTTGGCCATAAACTAGAAACGAAAAGCATCGGTACAAAAATACTAATAAATTATTATTTGATAGTCCATCATAAAAACAAAAGTATTGCATAAGAGTGCCTATCTTACCTACCTGCCTACTGGTAATATTATTTTAATAGTTCAAAAAAGCACTTAGTACCTGCAAACAACCCTTAAAATGATCTAAGGTAGACGCAAAAAAAGTCCAGGATGAATTATTTCACCGTCAATGGATTGTGAAAGGCAAGCTGATTCCTTATTTTGAACCGTTAGGTGCTGAAAAATATACAAGAAATTGTCTAAGTATTTTTATAACTGACATTTATCGCACCAAGTAGAGCCTAGGTAGAGAATTTTGGTATTCGGGAATGGGTCAATATTCATTTAGTACATAATTCTGTATGAGTCACTTTAGATCACTGATTTTAGCCATCAAAAACTGCTAAGATACCGTGTAGCCCTATACAGGGTGACTTCGAAGTTGAGTCATTTATTTTAACAGTAAGTAGATCTGATCAAAAGAAATGTTTTTTTCCTTTAACATTTTTCTGGTAAAATTAAAGTAACAAAGTTATAGCCCTTTAGAAGTTTGAGTACCGCCCTGTCTCAATAATAATATTATGTGCTCGTGTTTGGCAACAATGGATATAATCCGCCTTACGGTTCATCGCATCGGAAACAAAAAAGCGAAAGAATTTGAAACGCTGATCACGATGTTTTTATTCAGTCAATGTGTCAGTCGGTAACGCGTGAGTGGATAGTGGTGTCTGTTGCGTGGCTCAAACGAAAGATAAAATGGCACATGTTTATGCGGATCGGTTTCCCAATCGAGTGCAACCAACCTCTCGAGCCTTTGTTAATGTAGTACAACGGGCTCGTGAATCAGTTGACTTAAGACCTCACAGGGGAGGGCATGCCGGTGCTCCAAGACCTCACGATCAAATACAGGTCCGCACTGAAATACTTGTCGGGAGGATACTTTATAAAACAAGGTAAAATTTTTTTTTTATTTATTTTTTATTTTTACACACATATTTTGGTTTATCTTCCTTCTACAATCATTATCTGAAAATTAATGACTCAACTTCAAAGTCACCCTGTATAAAGTAGAAAAAAGGTCAAGAAAAGACCACAAAAAGATACTAGATCTAGGTCAATAAGCTGTATGGTGGTTAAGTGTCCCTTAAATATCACAAAAAATTGATTTTGTGTACTTGAAAAATCCTCGCGAGTTCATCGACATTTGGGCCGTTTTTCTTTCCATTTCTACAGGTATAATTGCGGGTAATAGAATGAACATGAAACTAATTAATCTCAAAGTAGTCTAAGTGCAACAGTAACGCACTCTTCAAGACTTAATAACGGATAATTGTGCGCTTCTAAACAACTATTTACTTCTCGGTAATGGTGTGTAAATACAGCGTTGCAGTAAAAATTAATACAGAACGGAGTGGAGTAGATTTGCTGTGAATACTACCGAAGTCTTAAAAGGTCACACAGAACGAAGTCGACTAGATTTACTCTGAATATTACCAAAATCCTAAAAGGTCATACATTGAAAAAATTACGTCAAGTAGATTGACTCTACAGGGTTATCCAAATTAAGTGTCCACCATTAGTAACTTTGTTATTAGTGAAAATACAAAGTTGTTTGAATTAGCAAACTAGTAGCATTTTTAACGCTGGTAAAAATGAGAAATAAAAAAAAACAATTGAGAGTCGTTATTTTGATTTTTTTCAGTAAAATAACATTTTTTTAAATAGAAACCCCTGTATATTATATTTTTTTCTGTTAAAGCATCAAATTTTAAACAAAAAAGCTTACAATAACTTTTCTCCTAGGTTACAAATTGTTGAAGTTATGGCCTCCAATCTGAAACAATTAAATTGTATCGACAAACTTTATTTTCAACATCAACTTATTATCTTACAAAATACAATAACAATTTTTTTTAAAGAAGATGCTCGAAAACACCACCTTGTTCTTCAATACATTTTTGGGCACGTTTTTCAACTGCTCGAACTGTCTTAAGTATGGTCCTACCATCTATCTGGGTTATCTTTTCCCTAACTGCAGTCTTTAACGCGTTAAGGTTATCGTACCTTCGCTTGTAAATTTGGTTCTTTAAGTAACCCCACAAGAAGTAATCAAGTGGGTTTAGATCTGGTGATCTGGGAGGCCACTGTATTGGGCCATTTGTTCCTATCCATTGATCATTAAAAGTAGTACTTAGAAAATGATAAGTACCTCTGGAGTTGTGGGCAGGTGCGCCATCTTGCTGAAAATGCAGATGATGTCTAATTATAAGATCCAATTCGTCTAAGAAATTAGTCAGAATTTCTGACATAAATTCCACATATCTTTCACCAGTTAGGGTTCCCTCATAAAAGAACGGGCCAACAATTTTTGAACCAATTATACCGCACCAAACGTTGAAACTGAAACGGACTTGTGGGCCTCTTGGATGTACTAACAAAAGATTTTCTCTTGACCAATAATGGTGGTTTTTTCTATTAAACATTCCAGAATTTGAAAAATTTTATTCATCTGTCCATAAAAGGTAACGAAAGTTATTTACATTTTGGCGACAGAAGCTAAGATACCAATGGCAAAAAACAAGTCTTCTCTCTGGATCCCCTGCCAAAAGCGTTTGAACTGGTCGGTACTTATACGGAATAAATTTGTATTTTTTTAAAATCCTTTGAACAGTACCATAACTGAAATTAGAGTCCTTGAGAATATCTGCTATTGAATTCTCACGATAAGCTTCAAAATATCCAATAACTGCAATTTCCGTGGCCTCGCTTATTATGAATTCTTTTTTTGCCCTTGTTTTAGCAAAAACATTTTCGTTGCCCCTAAATTTTCGATAAAGTCTCAGAAAATATCGTTCATACGGTTGAATGCGAGCGGGATATAATTCACTGTAGTATTCTCTTGCTCTCAAGGAGGATTTTCTGCACACTAAATAGCATTCTAACATATCACACTTTTCTTCATGGGAGAACATTTTTCTTTAAATTAATGACACAATAAAGCTTATTTACACTAATGTTTGACATTATTTGATTTTATCATTGTTTTCCAAAGCCTTCTAGTTGCGAGTATGTCCAGTTTAACAATTTGTCGCTTATCTTAATGCTGTCAAATCGCGAACGCCATGTTGTTTTCATAGCCGTCTTAATATTATAATACTGCAAATAATTAAAAATATTTATCGTTATTTTGACTTTATTTTTGACTTTAGCGGAAAAGTCATTATGAACTTTTTTGTTTAAAATTTGATTCTTTAACAGAAAAAAATATAATATACAGGGGTTTCCATTTAAAAAAATGTTATTTTACTGAAAAAAATCAAAATAACGACTCTCAATTGTTTTTTTTTATTTCTCATTTTTACCAGCGTTAAAAATGCTACTAGTTTGCTAATTCAAACAACTTTGTATTTTCACTAATAACAAAGTTACTAATGGTGGACACTTAATTTGGATAACCCTGTATACTTCCTACGGCCTTCGTTTTAGGTTACAAAGAAAATGGATGAAAATCGTTTAAAAGTGCGAAATCGAATCGTGATTAGGTAGGCTCGGGGCTGCTACAATCACGAACACCATCTGCTGAGGTAACGGGGAGGGTGAAAAGGAAACGATTGTGGGCTGGTCTTAGACGGCGCTACTTCAAAAGAGGAAAGGATGACTGCGGGTGCATACCAAGGTAAATTTTTATAATAACAGAGTCGGATTTCGATTAGCGATCTAACCTGTAAATCGTTTCATATTTTGGTACTCAGCTAGTGATAATTTAGTATTGTTCTACCCTTGCTACTGTTCGTCGATATTGTGTTGTTGAATTGTTGTGTTGTACTCTTGTTGGTGTGAATGCTCTTGAGTGAATTTTTTATCAAGGTTGATAATGGACAGTAAAAGGTCATATGCGACAATTTTAATTACGAATTCAGTGAGTTTAATTTATGATGAGGACAACAATAGTCTGGAGCAGTTCAACTCTATAATCGCAAAATACATTGGGGTAAGCGAATAAATTATTGCAAGAATAGGTCATACCATGGAAGATGTGCTGCAGCTGTAGTGGGCCACAATACCGAGCGGCCTGTCTATGTGGTCCAAATACATTTGCGTTCTGAGCTTGGTCCAACCTCGCTTATCACTAAGATGGAACAAAGACTCAAACGCAAGAATCTTGGAAAGAAACTCAGACCAAAAAAAGTTGATATAAAAATAACTAACAATTCGGATAGCAATTCCAAAGAAAATATATAACAGTTTTATGACGAATTCTGTCAAAAACCTGACATGAACGACATTGATTTGGAGGTTGCAAAGCAAGAATTTTTAGGGAAACAAAAAAAGTGACGACGAGATTTTGCATATCGAACAAGTCACCAAATCACAGGACTGTGCTTTGTGGCGTCTTCATCGGAGGATAAGGTTGACAGCGTCTCGATTTGGTTAAGTTTGTAGAAGAAGGCAGACAACAAGCTGTAAAGTTCTAGTAAACTCGATCATATACCCAACAGAGTTTTCTAGTAATTCAGCATCCATTTCTGGCAGCCTCCATCTACCTATTACAGTAGACAAGACATGTACTTAATCCAGGTATAAGCCTACCTGTTTATTGCTTTGAAAAAACTACCTAACTGTTTCCTCTTATTTTGACGACATAAGATATTTTTATGACCCTCGTTCAATTGTTACCATCTACCACACGACCCTTGTAAACATAATTGTGTTTATTGACATGAATAAACGAATTAGAATTTGAGTTCTTGAATTTATTTCAGGAAAGATATAAAATTATTTGAATACATTTTTTCTTAGTCGGAACGCACCGTCGCGTCGCTTGGACTGGCAGGACGAAACAGTAGATCAATTTCGCCCAAAAATCGCGGAGTATCAGCGATCGCGATTATGAGTACCTATTTGCAGAACGACTTATCTACGCGATATTATATGATATAGGGCCACCAAATTATATGAATACGTCATTTCTTAGTCCGTACATTGCGCCGCAACGCTTGGTTTGGCAGCACGAAACAGTAGACAAAATTCGTCCAAAATACGATTTGTAGAGGTTTGCGCGCTTCAAAATTGACGCTTTATTTTTTGATATTTTTGGATGAAGTTTTCACAGAGTGCTGGAAACAAAATCCCACAGGGTGCTATAGAGCCACTTTTTCATTTTTTCACTAGATTCTTTTTAAAAAAAATCGCGAAGTTGAACAGAAAAAGTGCGCACTTCAACCCATCATAAAACATGTGCAAAAATAAAATTTCAAAAAGTGCTCCTATAGTACCCTGAGCAATTATCTTCTCAACATACTGTATACATTTCATTCAAAAGTATTGAGAAGTGGAGTGTCAGTTTTGAAGCAGCTGAACCCTTGTAAATGGCTTGAAACTCACTGCGTTGGAGCCGCCTTAAGTGAGGTGATCTTCGACTTCTGCTAATCAAACTATATAAAGCAAATCTATCATATTTCTGTTTCCATGGCAAATCTACAGTATATTCAGATAAGAGATAGACCGGACATAAACAAGACCACGTGATCATCGAACGCTGTAACATTCGGCAGGGACGTATTAAGAGTCACGCAGTACATATTTTAGATAGTAGATGCTGCTTTGCGTAACTTTGTAGTAAATTAGCACAAGTCGATGTGTATACGATTGGTGATGGATATAGGATCATGTGGGGGTGGGGTAAGAAATATATAATGATGTAAATATACATAAGGGTTTCAAAATTTTCGCTTCGATTTCCAGCTTCGGATGCCGCCTGATGTTTGGTGAAATACAGTCGAATATAATCTCAAAATGGCGTTTAAATTAGCCTAAATTAAAAATAATCGTATATCTCTTAAAATTGCTTTTAGAATATTGATTAGTATATTTTTTGATTTCTAGGTAAATATGTAACCAAATTAAAACGTTCAAAACGTAAAAAAATGTGCATGGTTGAACATTGTCAGAAAGTAGATTCTTGAATAGGTTTTGCCAAAATGGGTTCAAAAATGTCAATAATTAATTAAAAAATACAGTAGCTTTATAATTACTTATAACTTACCGAATTTGATGAACGACATCTTTTATTGGAAAGATGAGCTTGATGAGCTTTCATCATCGCTACTGCCTGAAGCACCAACGTCAATAATGAATGGCTCGACTTGTTCCTCTAAAATATTGTCCAGTTCCCACATTCTCTTTTCAACTTTGTCTTTCACGTGCTTAATACAGTTTTCCCATTTTTGCGCTGTTATTAATTCTAGTGCTTCTTTGAAAAGTCCTTTGAGGTCACAAAATTTAAAAGTTGTATTGTGCTTAGCTATATAATTTTTAACCTCTGCCCATATGAGCTCAATGGGATTGAGCTCGCAATGGTATGGAGGTAAACGGAGCACAGTTTTATTTTGACTTGCTGCCATTTCGTCAATGGCGTATTTTTGATATTCCGCCTTGTGATCCTTGGCAATTCTTAATAATTGTACTTTCAGCATTGCTTCTTCAAAGTTGATATTTTTCGAGCGGAGCCAATTTTGAACATCAACTTTCCTTGAAGCCGTTGTTGGGACCTTCTCCATTCTTCGAGAATGATAAGGCGCATTATCCAACACAATTACTGCGTTTTCCTCTAAGTTCGGTAAAACTTTTGAAAACCACTATTCAAACGATGCGCCATTCATTTCCTCGTGGTAATCTCCAGTTTTCTTAGACTCAAAGCACCACAGACCGTCAACAACAAATCCATCCTCACTGCCAATATGGCAGATAATGAGCCTTTTCCCTTTACCTGGAAATCGAAGTACTAACTGGTGTAGATTTATTTCAATAAGCGAACCTTTTTCAAATGTTTTCATCACATTCAGCGAAAAAACATTGAGACATGAGTATCAGATTGCTATAATTGGGATTATTTAGTCATATTGAAAGAAAGAATATTGAACGTCGTATGATTACTCAGCGCTTCACAATTTAATTTAAAGTTATAAACCTTTAAAAAATGAATGATCAGGAACCTGAAATACGCGAAAATATTAATATTAACAAATTAAAACCTTATAAAGCTTAAAGTATGAATTAAAATGATTAGAAATATTAGGAACGGTACACAATATAAAACTTAGTAACTTTTTTTAAGTTTATAATATAAGACATATTTTAAGATTATATTAAAAAATTATTGAAATATCGAAAACACATAAAAACATGGCTTAAAAAAGTTCTAACAAATGAAAATGACAATAAAACGTCCACGCATTTTATCGAAAGTTATAAAAGTTTTGTTACTTGTAATATGTTTTATCTGCCCCCTGGAATTAATGTTTAGAACCTTGTTCCCAAGGTTTGAAAAACATCCGATTGTTGTCTATTACTCGTATTTACCTGCTGGATTTTTTAATCCGGTGGACAGTCCATCTAGAAAGGCCCTCCTGGATGAAGTTACAGAATCATCAACCCATACTTTACTTGTAGTGTGTCCTGCGTTTACCCACGTTTCATCAAGGTAATAAAACTTCCTGTTTTTTTTTTTTTTTATTTTTCAACTTTTTAACTATTTTAGTTAACTTCCTGTTTTGATTTCTATATTTCCCAATTTTTGTTAAATAATCCCTCCTCCATAGCACAATTTCTTCTCTATCCAGTAGTAAACTATTACGACCCCGTTTTTTCCATTTGAAATTTAAATGCTTCAGTAACGCATGGAAAGTTGATCGTTTGAAATTTGGCAACGTTGTATCTCCATTTACCTCCTGCAGTACTTTATCTATAGTAGGTATTTGTGAGAAACCTTCACAACAATTTCTTTGATGCCTCGTTCTCCTCGCGCTCGATCTTATATATATTCAAAATGACCTCTTTCATTTCAGCACTCAGGTGTCTTTTTTTAGAGCGTTTCCTAGGTGGACTACAGGAGTTTACAACTTCATCGGCAGTATCTGTACTACTGGGCATTTTGCGCAAGCAGTTGATAACAATAACAATCAATAACAAGGTATAACAATAACAACGACAAACTCAACAACTTAATAAGATAACAAACGAAAACGTCCAAAGAAATATCAAATTGCAATGATGCACACGACATACGTAACACGTCTGAACCTGAATGTGACTCTGCCTTGATGCGACTGCTCTTTTTTTTTTTTTTTTAACGAGGGGGGAATGCATTTACGCACCATACCATAGCACGAGCTACGACGTGTGTGGGGCTCCAGGGTCTTGAAGAGATCACCTAATACCCACTAAACCCTAAACCTCCGCGTGGCCCGACTCATCAGCGTCTCGGTAGGCCATGTGTTGTGCGTGACCTGCGGTCTGCTACAACGTCTCCTCATGTGTTTCAGTCTCTGGGAACGCCGGGTTGGTTCCCTTTACCTCGCACATTCTATCGATGTCGTTAAGCGATCATCGATAGAGGGTCTGCTAGTTTCTCTTGAAACTCTTGTTTTCGAAAAATCAAGAGTTTCAAGTCATCTTACCAATATGTTGTTCCTGGTCCTGGTCCTGAAGGGTCCTGGTCCTGGTGGGTCCTGGTCGTGGCGGGTCCTGGTCCTGGTCCCGGTGGTTCCTGGTCCTCTGCATCCACGCCGTGGGGGGGGGGAGCAGCCGCAGTCTCCTAGTCAAGGTTCCAGTTAGCGGGTGCCAACTGGGACCTTGGTCTGGGGTACCTGGTTCTGCGGTTGCGAGGCCTCTCGTCCGGATCGTAGTCCATGAGGAATCGTAGCTGCTCGTTCGGGTGGTCCTGAGCTTTCTCGAAGGTCTTCTCCGCTTTTTTCCTCATGTACTCGTGGATGGTATCCCAATGCAGGTCTCTACGCAAGGTTGAGTTCCTTACGTAGGAAGGTGCATTGGTGGCGATCCGGAGTAGCTTCATCTCTAGAGCAGCAAGTCGCTTGCGGTAGCTGGGGGCAGCGTACCCCCAGACCGCGGAGGCGTAAGCGAGCTGAGGTCTGGCGATGGCCTTGATCAGCCGTAGCTTGGTCGCTAGCGGCATCTGGCTGTGTCTACCCAGTAATGGATAGAGTTGAGCCATGGCTGCTCTGGTTTTTGCGATGACAGCTTCTATGTGCGCTTTCCAGGTGAGGGACTTGTCAAAAACGATCCCCAGATATTTGACATTGTCGCTCCACTGGATATCTTCATCGAAGATGGATGCTTCGAGAGGTCTTGCAATCCTTCTTCGTTGAATGAAGATTGCCTGCGTCTTCTGGACGTTGATGCGGATTTTCCATTTCACGCACCAGTCCTGAATTTGGTCCAGTTCACCCTGTAGTCTCCTACGGATGATCTCGGGTCGTCTATGCTTGGCGGCTATAGCAGTGTCGTCTGCATATAGGGCCAGCATTGTGTCAGCTGTCTTCGGCACATCGTAAGTATAGATGTTGTAGAGCAGGGGGGCTAAGGCTGACCCCTGGGGCACGCCTGCTTCCAGCTGACGTCTTGTTGAATGGCATGTACCAATCTTCACCGTGAACCATCTTTGTGTTAGATAGCTCTGGATTAGTTGGCACATGTTCGCATCGATTCCGGCGGCTTCCATTTTGGCGATGAGTCCATCGTGCCAAACTCGGTCGAAGGCTCGTTCCACGTCCAGCAGGACGAGACCGGTTGCCTCCTGGAGATTGAAGCCGCTGGTGATGTTTTCCGTCAGTCGTAGCGCTTGGAGTTCCGTGTTGTGGGAGGATCTGAAGCCGAATTGCTCTGGGGGGAGAAGTTGCAGTTCTTCTGCCTGCTTCTCTAGTCGAACGGCGATATGACTGCTCTGCCGCTCGGCATAGGCATTTAATTGCGAATTGACCAATGAGGGCTCCTGTTTTACGTCGAGACGGCGGCATTAGCGTGAAAATCACCCGAACCTTTTGTTTACATCCGGTCTATCTCTTATCTGAATATACTGTAGGGAAAATATGTGTGACTTATTATGTCTGACAGGTGCGTGGTATCAATGAGATCAGCAGTTTCTTAATAATACGTGTAAACTGGTGGACTGTTGCTTTGCAACATGGAAAATTTTGACAAATTGGTTAAGGCTTTCGCGGTCATTTGATAAATTGCTGTCTTGATTTGGATCTAAAGGCCGTCGATGGTTGGAATTTCTTCCTAATTTTTCGCTAGCAGGAGTGGCAAGCTTCTTCAGAGGTCCTTCCATTTCCTAGTCTACTCGAGTCCTTCTGGAAAGAATGCTATGAAGATGCCAGACCGTGATCGTTGTGCGAGGTGGGGCTACAAAGTTTTGTAAAAAGTTTGTTTTTGTCATAAATAAGTAATTTAGGTGTTTAACTGGTCTTCAAATTTTTGTTTTCTAGAATGTAACATATTGTTAGTGTCAGTCAATAAATTCTTTGATTTTGTTTAAAAATGTAATAGAGTCTACTAGTTATTGGAACATGCGTGCCTCAATGCTGAATGAGAAAGATAAAAAATTCGTAATAAAAAATTAATAGCAGTATTGGCCAGCATCATAGTATTTTGAAAAATAAAAAATTTGAAGTTATTAGCACTTCTTATCAAACCAAAAAATGCCCTGGATGTTACGCCACTGGAATACACCTATATTAAGTGTAGTAACTTGGATTTATTCATTAGATTTATAAATTCGGTTTAAATTCCATAACGTCACTATATACAGGGTGTCCCAGAAGTCCTCGAAAGTCATAACAGCTATCAGAAAAATATTTAAAAAAATTTTATGTATGTGTTTTGAAAATTATAGGTCTTTGAAAAAGATATAGAAATTTCACACCCTACGGCAGTCTGTCAACTCCTGTTACTACAAATATTAACTTTTTTTAGATTTTATTTTTACAATGTAATGATGAATAATG
Organism: Acanthoscelides obtectus; assembly: GCA_963669975.1. Classification (NCBI taxonomy): domain Eukaryota; kingdom Metazoa; phylum Arthropoda; class Insecta; order Coleoptera; family Chrysomelidae; genus Acanthoscelides; species Acanthoscelides obtectus. Next base: position 90,004,413 of record CAVLJG010000007.1, on the reverse strand, counting down.
CATCTTCAAACTGGTGTCTCAACCTTACTGCCAACTTTTCTCGTTCAGGAAAAATTGCCACTTATTTCCCAACCAAGTACTCCAAAGTAAAACTTTGCTCAACTTTAACTGGCTGTACTGGAAAAAAATGTACTTCGAGAGTTTGGCAAGTAACCTTAAAAGTTGGCGCATTTAATAACGATTCCAAAATGGTATAACACTTACAAGATTACTCGTTAACTTATGCACAATTTTTATTTGAAGAAAAACTGATGAAAATTTTTCAAAATTTCCTAATTAAACAGCGATTATGAAAACGCACAAGGACCCTTAAGGATAACTGTTTGCACAACAGTGGGCGTCAAAATGCTGCTGACGATGATTTACCTTTACAGCAAATGCTCAAACTGTTTTCCTTCAGCCGCAATACACGCTCGACATCTTCTTAAAAAAAATCGGGTTATTAAACGAGCGAATCCACGGTTATTAACAAACTCAGCTGCTTCCAATAGTCTTTGCCGTAGCTCAGCTACATTATGAATCGGCTTGAAATACACTTTTTCTTTTACAGTTCCCCAGTAAAAAAAATCTAACGGACTCAAATCTGGTGACCGGGCTGGCCACAGTATTGTACCAGACCGCCCTATCCATCTGCCTGGAAAGTTTTGATCGAGATACTCTCTCACTGAGAGTGCATAGTGCGCTGGGCAGCCATATATACCATATATACCCTGTATATACATATAATCAAAATCCAATTAACCTTAAAGGGTGTAGGGTTAAACAAAACGTTACAAAGCCTACTATTATTTGTACATGAATTTAGTCTGTTCTTTTTTGTTTCAAGCAAGTTTCTTAGCTTCTCTCCAATTCGTTCCTCTTTTCATCAATATCTGTACTATGGTAGGCTGCCTCTTCTCCATTTTCCTAGCACCTTACTCTCCCAATCTTGTTTCACCGGTATGTTGTCACCCATTCTTTGCAACTGAACCCACCATCTCAGCTGCTTCATTTCTATGTGTTCTAGTATAGATTCTGTCTCGAACTTCGTTCTTATAGTCTCGTTTCTTACTTTGTCCATTTTGGTTACCTCATTAGCTCATCTCAAGTATTTCATTTCAACTGCCTGAAGTTTACTTTTTTGTTGTTGCAATAGAACCCAGGATTCGCATCCATATGCCAATATTGGTCTATAAACAGGGTGTCCGCAAAGTTGGGGTTTTCCTTTACACGACGTGTAGATCTTGAAAACATAAGCAATTTTTCTTAGTACCATATACATCAATGTCTTAAGGGAACCGAGATAAAGGGCTCTGCAACATGAAAAATATCTGAATACCGTCCTGTAGCCGCGACATCTCCGAGTGGTACAAAGTCACTGGTTCAACCCGACAACAGAACTGGGTCGGGGTCAGTGTGTCAGGTCAGTATGCAACCTTCAACCGACGGTTACGGTCGCGCGTGTAGAGGTAATCGCGTAGACGAGAATCCCTCAACAAGCACTAGAGACGTGGCTAGAGAAGTGCAAGTATCAAAAACTAAAGTGTGGCAAACGCTGCGTGAAGAGGGGCTGTATCCGTTCCACGTACAACGTGTACAAGCCCTTCAACCTGACGATTTTCCAGCAAGAGTGCGGTTTTGTGAGTGGTTGTTGCATCAACATGACAATAATCCGGACTTTTTGAAGTGCATATTGGTGACAGACGAATCTACGTTCACGCGTAATGGGGTGAATAACTTTCGCAACACTCATGTTTGGTCAGAAGAAAATCCGCACGCTGTCCGTCGGGCACATTTTCAACAAACATTTTCGGTGAATGTTTGGGCTGGCATGGTGAACGGTATGCTCATTGGACCATTTATTCTCCCAAATCGATTGGACGGGATGCAATACCTAGACTTTTTACGCAACATTTTGCCTTCCTTGTTAGAAGATGTGCCATTAAGTGTAAGACAATCAATGTGGTTTCTGCGTCTGCTCGGTAGCGCATCAGCTGATTTCATTTTCTGTTGGAGCGGTATGATTTCGGGCAGAGACGTACTTAGCCCTTCTCGTCAACTGGAGAGTGAGTACTTTTTCCTTCATTTTTTTTACTTGGTCGCCCTCGTTTCACTACATATTACCTTTGTTATTTCAAGGGTAGTTGTTTCTGAAAAGGAAAACCCCAACTTTGCGGACACCCTGTATATTGTATTATACACAGTCGTTTTTGTTTTCTTGGACACCTCTTTTTTTGATAAAACCTTTACTCATCGCATGGTGCAAGTTGTTTGCCTTTCCTATCCTTTCAGAAATTTCTATTTGATTTCTGCCGTTGGGTTCCAATATAGCTCCCAGAATTTATAGGAGTCCACCTATTGTAATTTTAGATTATCTACTCTTACGTCCATACTCAGTTTTTCATTTGACACAGCCATAACTTTAGTTTTAAGTTTATTTAGTTTCATACCATTATCTTCAAGAACTTTATTCCAATGTTCCCGTAGACGCACAACACTACCAGTTACCAACACCAAATCATCTGCAAATGCGCACTCTGCAACTTCCTGTATCCAACAAAAATTGGTTTTGTTCTTTGCCTGCATTTTTTATCAGATCATCCATTGAACAATAGGGGACTAAGGGCCGATTTCACCAACATTATTATTATGGACAAACAGGAAAATACCTTATCGAAATGTAATTTGACGGAAGCTGTCAAAGGTGTCAGAATATCAGTGATTTCTATTAAAATGTTGAATAAAATCGTAAAAATTCGACTGTATTATAAACAAGACCACTTTTTGATTCCAACATGATGCTTTTGTACAGAAAAAACAGGACAACTTTCATGTATTTTGATATATGTTATAGGTTTACGTTTAACAATCCGTTATCCCCTCAGCGAATAGGAATGAGAGAAATAATAGCTGTTAAATTTGGCAGCAGGTTTGGTCGTTTGTTAATTCATGGCAATCTCGAAATTTGTTAAGTTCAATATACTGTGTGTATATTATGAGATCATTATAGCTACACATACCTGTTGAATTGTGCGGATTTGCAAGAAAATAGAATATAAAATGTATTCCAACCAATTCCTCATCTCTCTTTACATCATAATAGTAATCATTTGTTATAAATTCATGGGTTAATGAATTTCTTCAAAGCAATCAAAACATGATGGTCGTCCCCATCCTGAAACAGCGATATGTGTAAAACACGTTAATCCTGTTAATCCCGTTACCCTTGGATAGCCCTTTCTATACTGTTCTATGCTCGTATTGACGTAATTATAATAATTATGTGGTGTCTCGTGTTCCACGACGATTTACGGTCAAATCCAGGCGGTAAATCATCTGTTGTTTTTGTTTGAGTTGTTGACGAATTTGCGGTAGAGATTTGTTTTGGTGTTCGTCTTCGAGTGTGTTTTTCTACCTTGGACTTGTTTTTCGTGCGATTAATTGAGGATGGCCATGCCTAGAGCAAAAAAAACGAGAGCCGCGCTGGTATCAACTCCTGACCGTGGTGAAGAGGTACCTGCAGAAGGCACCTGAACGCAATCGGACATCGCCAGAGGAGCGCCTAATGATGACGTCGTGTACACGTTAAATCTGCACGAACCCCTAAATACGTGGTTATGTTGAATGTACCATCACCGATGGTGCGATTGAGCATACACTGAAATTAAAACAAGAAACTGCAACTGCAATTGTAAGTATGAATGTTGAAACTGTTGAACAGTTTCGGACCAGTGGGGTTAAAATATCGTTGAGGAACTGGAAAGAAGTGTATGAATGTGTTGAAATGCAACACCTAACAAAAATTTGAGTGAAAAGGCTTTTCATGTAAGGGTTTGGAAGTGCAAGTTTGCAAATATAGGATAAACTATAAGCACACAGTAGGTGATATAATCACATATGGATTACAAAAGTTGCAGTAAACATGGAAAAACCTTCAGCTAATCTGAAAAAATAGATTTTACTCAGACATCAAGCATTTTTAAAAATGTTGGCTCAGTTTTACATAATTTCATAATATTTAATAAACTGAAAAGATTTCAATGGCAAGCTGTCACTTCATATTTTACAGTGTTTTGTTTTGAATACTTTGATGCTATTTGCTGCCAAAAATTTGACGGAGAGATCTTGAGGCTGATTGGGTATATTTAACGGACTGTTTGGTACTCGTACCCTATTGGTGCAGAATAATGGTTTGTTAAATTATGAAATCCACCCTAAGCCCATTACATTACATAATGGCAAAGTAGCAAATTTTTGCTGCACGCCACTGGAGGCAATAACTTCAATGAGTGCTTCAATATTTTCTCGGGTGCAAGAAATTCCACTTTATGGAACAATATAAGATAAAATACCCATTCTCAAGAGAATTCACTTCTTTAGGGATACATGTAAAACACTTCTTTAAAATTCGATAATTTGAGTAATAGCCAACTTTCGAAGAATTTGAGAAATTACTTTTTTAGGGTAGTTCTAAGATCAAAACGATGCATAGAAAAAATTCCAATATCAAAAATTGAGAATCTGACATAGACCCAAACTTTGCTAAAAAAACCTGACTTACTTTGGTCACCTTGTATAAGTGGATAAATAAAAGAAATATACCGGCCGAACCCTGTACGTGTTCTCAAAAAATTGATCAAGAGCCTTCCCAATACCGCAACTCGATAGCTCTTTCTTTAGGAGGTATTTCACTGACACCAAATATGCAACAATTTACAACCATTTACTGCATACAGCTTCCAAACTACAATTTTCATCCCCTCCAAACAATGACTGAAAATTAGCAGGAATCTCTAAAAGGTTGTAACACTATGTTCCAGCGATTTTATTTCCGGCGCCTCTGAATCAATTTTCAAAATCTATGACTAATAAACGAAGTATTGAGCTCGCAATAGTATTCGAACTTCGGTTCGCAACTTCTCTGTTTGTCAGCCCGCGCCTGTTGTATGCTTTATAATTACTGAGTCAATCTACTTGACGAAATATTCAGAGAACCATCATAAACGCAGTGACTCAAACTAAAGGTTAGGCGAAATAGATGGTACATTTAATTATCATAACATTCAGAAAAATAACGATGTTTATGCGATTATTATTTTCTTCGTGTTTTTGTCTCCTCATAGTAGTAATTTTGTGTGAAAATTTCGTCAAAATCATAGCGGTACTTCTCATGTTATATGCGGTTATTGAATTAGCGGACAGACCGACAGACATAGACCAACAAAAATGAGTGACGTGGTTCTTCGTAATGTACTGATGCGTGTTATATAATATGCAAAAAAACATCTCAATATCGAAATTTTTCTCGATTACAATATGTAACATTCTTGCCAGGTTTGGCTTAGGACGTGAAAAGAATATTTAAACCTCCAGTTGCTAATTTTAACACGTTTCGAGGGTTGAACGTAACATTTTAGTTTTATATTCACGTGTTTTGCTTTCGTTCATTTTTCAGAATTTTTGAAGCGATCTAATTCAAAGAATATTGGAGGAAAGTTGTATCTAGGAAAATCGACAGACTTGTTTTCCTGTTATTGAAAAGCGAGGTAACGATTCGTTTCATACAAAAAAAAATTACACAAACTTTGTCACACACATCTCGATATTTAATCGCATAGCGAGAAAAAAGGTATAAGTGACATAGTACTTCTAAGTTCGTAACTAAAATCAATGTTTGCGACCTTGAATCCAATATTCGAAGCCCTAGTGCAGAGTTCCCCAAACTTTTTTGTGTCGTAGACCCCTTGCCATGTTTTTCCGTTTTGGGTAGACCCGATACTTACCTGATATTGATTTCTTGTAAATTTCTAACTGTAGTGAAGTTTAGTATTAAAAACTTAAAGTAAAAACACATGTTAATTTATACATTTATTGATTGAATTTAAATTAAAACTCAAAATAAAATTTTGTATCTGTTATGTAAAATATACGTAACATTAAATAAACAGGTGTCTGACCAATAAGTGCCCGCATTGGGAATAAGTGCCCGCATTGGAAAAAAAATAAGAGGGATAAAATAAAAAAAAAAGTGAAAAATAATTAAACAAAGGTTTTTTACTTAAAATAGTACAATAAGCGAGTTCGTTTATTAATTATAAAATAAACGTATGTTCTACAATAATTTCACTGTTAGTTTGATTAAATTCCGCTTCTTATACGTTTAAGTTATCTAAAAATAGGCAAAAAATTAACTAATTTTAGTGTGTACCTATCCTTGAATTTTCAGAATAATTTTTTAATAAAATAAATATTTTCTATAAAGGGCGGTTCTTTAAAAAAATCAATGCGGGCACTTATTCCCAACGCGGGTATTTATTGGTCAGACACCAATAAACATAAAATAAACTATAAATAAAATAACATAAGTAATAAGTCAATATTTTTAGTGAGAAGGATGAACCTGATGCTTTAATAATAAATTATCAACATTTGGCGTCAATTTTGTAAGGGTTAATCTTAAATCTCCTCGGCTAATGATGTCCAATCTGTTTCTTTTTTTCGTTAGGCGATTGGTAACAGCGCTGAACCCCCTTTCCACTAGGTATGACGATGGAAAGGAAATTAAAAATTTCCTCGCTATATTCCATAGTACGGGATAAGTAACGGGTATGTTGTTTTGCAGCCAGAATTGCTGATATCCGTTTTTAAACTGAACCTTAAGTTCTTCGTTTGTACTTAGTTCAGTCAGTTCCTCTTGTATTATGTCATTCGTTTCTTCTATGTCACCATATGGATTAATTATCCACGGTGGTATTACCATAGTCAAAATATCCTCAAACCTAGATTCAAAATCTGAATAGAGGACATTTAAATGTTGAACGTAAGTTGGAACGTCGTCTTCCTGGCAGCTTGTCTGTGACAAATTGGGGAACTGAGAAAATTCGCCCCGTCCAATATTTTGCTTCATTAGTTTAACTCTGGCAAGAAACGCTTATAAGATGGACTTTGTTTTAATCAAATTTAAACTGTCGCCTTGTAATTGCAAATTAACCATATTAAATTTTGTAAACAAATCTGTTAAATAGGCGACGTCTGTTTTCCTCTTCATTAAATTTTCTTTTAAAATGTTATCTTTAGTATCCAGAAATTCTAGAATAATCTCAAAAAGTGCAAAAAATCTTGTCAAACATAAGCCTTTCGACAGCCAGCATACTTCAGTGTGACGGAGTAATTGATGAAAGTGTTCGTCATTTTCTTCACACAACTGCGCAAATAACCGCGTATTCAACGCGTTGCTTCGGATTCGATTTACTGCATCAATGACTAAATGAAGTGATTCATGCAATCTAACACTCAAATTTTTAGCAACTAAATGTTGTCGATGGATGACGCAATGTATTGCTAACACCCCTGACACATTTTGTTTTAAATAGCTTATAAATCCACGATAACGTCCAACCATGGCAGGTGCTCCATCTGTAGCTACTGATATTATATTTGATAAAGGAATTGCTTTTTCAATGAAGTAGTCCTTCAAAACATGAAATATTGATTCACCTTTAGTGTCGGTTATCAAAGTTCTTGCGAATTGCGTAGATTTCTTGATTCATAATAAGACGAACATATGCCAATAATAATGCTGCATTATCAGGTAAAGTTGACTCGTCCAGTTGTATAGAGAAACATGTCGTTTGCAAATAATTACATAAGAAGCTTTCAATATCAGAACTCATTTCATCAATACGTCTTTCAACAGTATTGTTGCTTAAGGGAATTCTTTTAATGATATCAGATGCAGGTTTGTGTAAAACAGTTTTTAAAACCCCCTGGCAAAATTAACTCCTATCCGATAGTATGCGGTTTTCCGGATTTTGCTATAAGTAACGAGATATTGTAAGACGCCCGCAAACCATCATCATTTCTTTGTGACGTCGAAGCGAACATTCTGTCCAGTGTAGGTCTCTTCTGAAATTTATCTTTGAGTGTTTGAAACTATTTCAAATCTTTCTCTGTTTTATCAGGGTGGCATCTTCTCAGATGATCTTGCAGTTTAGATGGTTTCATAGCGTCATTGCCCAAAACTTTGTTGCATAAAAGGCACATAGGCGATTGTTTGTCCGGCAATGATGGAATGAAGCCAAATTTCAAATAATCAACACTGTACTGTCTGCATTTCTTTTTAGATTCGGACATGGCATCAGTCATCTGTGGGCAAAGTTAAATTATTTAAATAAGACAGAAAATCCAGCAGCTGTATATTAAAAATATTTTTTGAATTTCCGAAAACATTCCATAATTCGAACATCTTGCAACAATTAGCTCGAATTACGGAGATTGCACTGTAATTATATTACCGATTGCTAAAACTTTCAAAAAGAAACTATTGAGGAGTACTCGTGTAATTTTGCATTGAATATTTAACTACTAATAACTAAAGTCATGATTGGCGTAATTTATCTATCTTTGCTAACTACGAGTACAAAACTAAAATTTAATAAAAAATAATGTACTTACTTTTCTCCAGCACTCTCAAACGAAATAACACTAACTCACTATAATTTGTGTGATATACTATCTGTTTATATTTTTTAAAATATTTTCTTAGCACTTTCCTTTTCAAGATTCAGGAAACGAATAAACGTATTTGTCCCACATTCGTATTTATAGAGTGACGAATTGAACAAGTCAGTGCAAGGTAGCGAACCTCTGAGACTGCGACTCTCAGGTTTTTACAAGTTCAAAATGTATTGCGACCACAAAACGAATACCAACATCCTATAACTTACACAATTTTATAAACATATATAATAAATTTTTTACTTCATAGGTACTTTTATAAATAATGTATATGTTTTGATATTATAAGATAATAGTATGATGTAAGTAAATAGGTACTATCAGTGTATGTGTTGAGATCCACTATCGTGGACCCCCATTTTCATTTCATGGACACCCAATTTTTTTTTCGCTGACGTAGACCCCTTGCAGGTTGTCATAGACCCCTAGGGGTCGATATAGACCACTTTGGGAATCAATGCCCTAGTGTATCACTTTAAAATATTAAAACACAACCTTCAGTTCCAAAACGTCCCAATTCAAACTTGACATATCCGAACTTCCTACCGCTTTGCTAATTCAGGAGAAATAAAAAAGGTACAGATCAGGCATATCCGCCTTGTGCTGCTCAAGTTACCGTTGCCCCTTACAGTAGCCGTCACATTCACCATAACATTGACTGCTTGCACTTCCACCAGAGCTTCGAATCGCAGATGCGAAACAGTTATTCGGCAACTGGCGGTCAACAAACTCTGCTCATTAACAACAATCTGATCGAAAAGTGAGAGGCGACGTCTAGAAAAAAAGAACCGATGCTTAATCGGGGAATCATCTATTTGTTGCCGTTTTTTCTACTAATGAATTACTGCCTTATTATGTGTGAAAAAAAATCGGTTAATGACGTTTCTAATATAATGGCGTTAAACCTAACCTAAACGATAAATGTATTTACTGCATTATTTAGCTGCCACAAAATAGGCAACAGCGGCACTGTTTTTAGCATATGTGTAGCCCCACTATATTGCTACACATGATTCAACCCCTCCTCTGGTACCTATGGACACAGGTTCGATATAAGCCACTATCCGTATAGACCACCATCTTTAGGTGGCAGCGTTGCCACATCTAGGACTGTTGAGGCGTGTTTTGGAGTACCTTTTTCGTCGTTGAGTAATTGAGTATACGAAGTCTGAGGCTGAAAGGATAACCAACTGTCATCAAAGAAGGAGACTGTTTTATTACCATTGGAAGATTTTTATTCTTCTCCTAAGCCCTTCCTCCTCCAAAATGTAGGATAGTCAAGCCAGAATTGCATAGATTTCCACCTGGAAAATAGTGGTGTATCCGCCGAGAGGCAGTGACAGCCTACCTCAATATCTTACTTCTTATTTTGATTTGAAAGCAATACGCCTTTTATGGATGCAGCCTTTTGGATTTGGTGGCTTATAAAACATATTACAATAAACTTAATTTACCTCTTAAAGAGCTTGAAAATAACGTCAGCATACTTTTTCAAGAAATGTGCGCAAAATATTGTTGTATCTTTTACAGCGCAAAAATGCCTTCGTGTCTTATTATTCTTGAAACAGTGTGACTAAAAAAATACCAGACTCATTACAAAATAAACATTTATCTATACGTTGTTAAATGGCTATTAAAGCTTTAAGAACAGGTTTGAAAATGTTTGAGGCTAACACCTACAAAAAAATTATATACATAAATTTCAATATACCTATAAATATACTAAGTGACATATAAATCCGAACACCCAGTTTAAATGGTTTTATTTTAATAAAAGTTGGTGAATGTATTTATCTTACTGTAAATAACAAGTGAAAAAATTTTCAGCCTTATCAGTTGGACATTCCGGTTTTTATACTGCTTTTTTTTAATTCACTAACGTTCTAAAAATGAATATTTCAGCCGCAGTAAAGAATCAACGTTGGCGGATTTTGGTTCTTGACATCCTTTACAATCGGTTACGATGCCTAGGGTACGGAGACCTGTACGATTTCGTCAACTTAGTGAGTTTGATAGGGGCCGTATAGTGGGACATCGGGAAGCTGGACTTTCTTTTCGGGCAATTGCAGTAAGAGTTCATAAAGTGTAGACACTGTGGTTAGGTGTTGTCAGGCATGGCTTCGAGAAGGCCGTACGCAAAGAGCAAGGGGCACTGGACGCCGCCGTAGAACAACAGACCCTGAAGATCGCCGCCTAAGATTATTGGCCTTAAGGGACCGTTTCTCCACTACCAGGTCCATTGCAAATGAATGGTTTGCAGAACACGGAAGACCTATTGGCATGCGAAGTGTTTACCGACGAATGAGAAGTTTTGGCTTGTTTTCATACCGGCCACACTGGGTCCTCCCTTTAACTCGAGAACACCGACGTAATCGCCTTGAGTGGTGCAGGCAACGGTCACTCTGGGATCAGGAATGGAACAGTATTGTCTTTAGTGACGAGTCTCGATTTTGTTTAGGCATGCACGATGGTCGTGTTAGGGTTAGAAGGCGACGTGGTGAAAGGAGGAATCCACAGTTTTTTGTTGAAAGACATGTTCATCACACTGTTGGAGTTATGGTTTGGGGTGCTATAGCTTATGGTTCCAGGTCACCTTTAATCTTCATCAGAGGTAACATGAACGCGCAGCGTTATATCCACGAAGTTCTAGAACCCCATCTTTTACCCTATCTTGACACCCTGGCAGATCCAACTTTCCAACAAGATAATGCCCGACCACATGTTGCAAGAGTCATAATAGACTTCTTTCAACATAATGATGTCACATTGTTGCCATGGCCACCAAGATCTCCCGACTTATCCCCAATTGAGCACGTGTGGGATATGACGGGTAGGAGATTGCTCAATTTGCAACGTCCTCCTCAGACTCTAGAAGTAGGAAGAGGAGTTGGTGGTTGCCTGGAATCAGATACCACAGGAGGACATTGACCACCTGATCAGAAGCATGCCTAGGCGTGTTGGAGAATGCGTAGCACATCAGGGTGCATCCACACATTATTAAAGGTCAAAGGGCTTTAAAGCAGTACAATCATTTTGAAATTTTTATCATGTACTTATTATGCTTCATTAAGTACTTATACAAAAATTTATTAAAATAAAACCATTTAAACTGGGTGTTCGGATTTATATGTCACTTAGTATATAATATCTCTATGAAATTTCGGTTTCTTTTGATATGTAATCGCAAGGTTAAAAGAACGAACAACTGTACAATTCTTTGGACCCCCCAATTGCATCTAATTTTGAACCATTGCAAATACTTCTTCACTTAAATGTTGAAGCCGACGGTTGATGCCCCTGAATTCTGAAACATCCTAAACTTGGAACATGTGAATTAGGTACTGGTTTGCAAATTTTGGAATGTATAAGTAAGCTATAAATCGTACGGTTTCACCATACTTTGAGCTCCCCCCATACAAGAGCTATAGTCACGACAGGGTTCACCTAAAGATTGCCAAATGTGTTAAAAATTTTACGCCATGGGTATTACGTATCTTGTAGAGTGACATCATATCGATTTTTTTGACAATTTACTGGATTTTCTTAAATGATGTAGGTTTTTCTACAAGATGTGAACTTAGCACTTAGTTGTACGTGTTGCCTAAACGTCAAGAGGCTTGTTATCAATCTTTGGCTCTGAAAATCTGCTTCAGAGATGGGATTACTGGAGGTCTAAGCTGTAAGTTATGTGTTGATAATTCCATTTGATTATTGTCTCAAATACATTTACTTGAGATTCAAAGCTAGAAGTGTATCCACTTTTTCTTATCCGTTCTGGAAATTACATATGCAAATTTGCTGAATTTCAAAAATGAGAGAGATAAGAAATAATTATATTCAATGTACACTGTCGAATTACAAGTCATATATATACAAGCCATATACATGCTAGCAGTAATTACACACAACGCGGGCGAGGTGATGATTTCCCGTAATTCTCCTCAAAGGTTTTCTTAATTTATATCTTTGAACATAACCTCTTTTCAGAAAGCACAACACAAATAACTCGTCGGGCACAGCTAATAGATATACTCCATTGGCAGCATATTCAGTAATGATGTTCTCACACAGCAAGTATCACTGATTTTATACACATGCAGACCAAGACACATAATCATCCAGATGCGATCTTGCTATTCAACAAACTTTCTTCTTAGAGAGGGAAACTTCAGGTCACTCGGCTTCACAAAACATATGCAACAAACAATGTGTGTTGTTTAGTTGAGTAATTCCTCCGTAGATGGAGGCTCACAACGATCCTAGTGAGCAAACGTGGAATGACTGTTTGCACCCTAAAAACTAACTAGTCTGCAAGATGACATCTTATAGGTTTTTTTGACATTTTATAGGTTTTTTACATAATACCCGTGCCGTTTGAAAATAGTGTTTTGACAACGCATCCGCGTTGAAAGAGTTCACAATCAGGTGTCAAACCGTTGGGAATGTGTTATTTTCCTTGTCAATTCTTGGCATTTACGTGACCTCCCTGATAAAGTTTCGAATAATTTTAAATTGTGATCTACTAACAGTAAAGAAAGAGTAAGATAATCATTGATCGCGGAATGAAATGTTGCCCACGGTCGAGTTGTGTAGTAGTACAAGTGATGTAAGAGAGATTGTAGAATTATGAAAGTAAGGCGTTGAACTCTTGTGGCCTACCTTCAGTCAAGTTCACTGCTAATGTTTTGCAACTGCCGATATCGAAGCAGTACGGCCATTGTCTTCGTGTGGAAATATCTGACTATGGTTCTGCGCATACAGCGTGACTCAAAAATATATGCTTAAACTAAGGGGATACGATTAAGAAAATTACTTATCTAACATTAACGTCTAACAGCAATTACTATTTGAGAAAATCTGTTACCCTATTACCGTCGAATAAAAATCTATTTCTTTTTCAGTTTGAAAATGTACTACATTCTTGATGACGGAAAACATGGCATTAACGCAAAAAGAAGCGAATAAGGTTATCAGTTATTAGCCTTGTTTGGGATCATGAAAGTATTATCCTAGAACTGTTTTGATTCTGCGCAGTTGAATCTCGTGACTACAGCACAACTTTCCGATTGGCTATTGTCAGAATTTAAAATCGTAACGATCAACGACTTTAATATATACTAAGTGACATATAAATCCGAACACCCAGTTTAAATGGTTTTATTTTAATAAAAGTTGGTGAATGTATTTATCTTACTGTAAATAACAAGTGAAAAAATTTTCAGCCTTATCAGTTGGACATTCCGGTTTTTATACTGCTTTTTTTTAATTCACTAACGCTCTAAAAATGAATATTTCAGCCGCAGTAAAGAATCAACGTTGGCGGATTTTGGTTCTTGACATCCTTTACTATCGGTTACGATGCCTAGAGTACGGAGACCTGTACGATTTCGTCAACTTAGTGAGTTTGATAGGGGCCGTATAGTGGGACTTCGGGAAGCTGGACTTTCTTTTCGGGCAATTGCAGTTAGAGTGCAAAAAAGTGTAGACACTGTGGTTAGGTGTTGTCAGGCATGGCTTCGAGAAGGCCGTACGCAAAGAGTAAGGGGCACTGGACGCCGCCGTAGAACAACAGACCGTGAAGATCGCCGCCTAAGATTATTGGCCTTAAGGGACCGTTTCTCCACTACCAGGTCCATTGCAAATGAATGGTTTGCAGAACACGGAAGACCTATTGGCATGCGAAGTGTTTACCGACGAATGAGAAGTTTTGGCTTGTTTTCATACCGGCCACACTGGGTCCTCCCTTTAACTCGAGAACACCGACGTAATCGCCTTGAGTGGTGCAGACAACTGTCACTCTGGGATCAGGAATGGAACAGTATTGTCTTTAGTGACGAGTCTCGATTTTGTTTAGGCATGCACGATGGTCGTGCCAGGGTTAGAAGGCGACGTGGTGAAAGGAGGAATCCACAGTTTTTTGTTGAAAGACATGTTCATCACACTGTTGGAGTTATGGTTTGGGGTGCTATAGCTTTTGGTTCCAGGTCGCCTTTAATCTTCATCAGAGGTAACATGAACGCGCAGCGTTATATCCACGAAGTTCTAGAACCCCATCTTTTACCCTATCTTGACACCCTGGCAAATCCAACTTTCCAACAAGATAATGCCCGACCTCATGTTGCAAGAGTCACAATAGACTTCTTTCAACATAATGATGTCACATTGTTACCATGGCCACCAAGATCTCCCGACTTATCCCCAATTGAGCACGTGTGGGATATGATGGGTAGGAGATTGCTCAATTTGCAACGTCCTCATCAGACTCTAGAAGCACTTCGAGAGGAGTTGGTGGTTGCCTGGAATGAGATACCACAGGAGGACATTGACCACCTGAGCAGAAGCATGCCTAGGCGCGTTGGAGAATGCGTAGCACATCAGGGTGCATCCACACATTATTAAAGGTCAAAGGGCTTTAAAGCAGTGCAATCATTTTGAAATTTTTATCATTCACTTATTATGCTTCATTAAGTACTTATACAAAATTTTATCAAAATAAAACCATTTAAACTGGGTGTTCTGATTTATATGTCACTTAGTAAGTTCTTTGTAGTACATGAACCAAGCTCTTATAAGTGTTCTTAAGAGGTTGAACGTCGAACATCACAAATAATTTAGATTACCGACTAGATTTTCCGAGCGCAAAATCGAATTTTGGAGAGAAATACAGATGACACAGAACACCTAATGGCACTAGATTGCCAGTTCTGAAATTGACAAACGATAATTATTGACCACTTGGCATGTTGTTCAAGCCGCTTCTTTTTTAAAATTGTAGATATAGGTATTACATAAAATACAATAGAACCTAAATCCTTCTCCTTATTTATTGTGTTGTGACGTGAACCTGAAAAGCTTGGTCTCAGGGACAACGAACGGAAGTGTAGCAACTACCCTATATCTAAGGTATGGGATCTATCGAAATGAGACAACGCAAAGCGCCATCTATTACCAGAATCGTCCACTGCGAGAGTAGCGGAGTGAAGGATGTTCGTACATAATTGTCTGCAACCCAAATCTAAGTCCCTCGTGTGCCCGACGATGTAAGTGTACGCATATAATATGTATGATTGGTATGGGGCATATACGAACTTCGTATATGCCCCGGCTGGCCCTTAAGTTCTGCAGAACTGCCAAAGCTTTTGTCTTAACAGAAAAAAGCAGTAGTAATTTGATCATTATTTATTTTCCATGATATCACACAAATAGAAATAATGCCGGCCTGCCCCCGCAAGACACGGCGTCGAGTCTGTTTTGCAGCATTATAATCGACCAATTGTGTACTTGTCATTTTCCTCGCGACCGCAGCGTAACATTAATCATGGGCCACTTGAAAAGGGTCTGTGCACTACTTCGACGCAAGCCGCACGCGCTTGCTTTTGTCTCTCTCTACAAAATCAAATGCGCGATTTAAGCATAAGCATGTGCTGCAATTTATGCAGATCCGTACAGATCTAATGCGAAGTACGATATCTGATTGGTCGGTCGGTGCTTGGTCCTCGGTATTGGCATAGTGATCTTGTCGCGTGACGTGGCTTCAAATTTGAATGCGAAAAATTTTTTATTCAGGTATTTTGAGTCTTACGTTACGTTGAGTGACTAGTGACTCATTGACTGACTGTGGCTGCGTAGAAGGGTAGTGCAAGACAATGGGTGCGGATTACAGATTTATCAGCGTGAAACGATTCTGGAAATACACATTTGAAGAAAAAATTGAGTTGAAGGTGTCAGGTCGACCGCTGCCGGACATATTTATAGAAACACAGGGGTTACAGGGCTATACGCGGCATTTCAGCAGGGAGTTTTACACCAGAAATGACTGGATTTGTGGGTCCAACAGGAAGAATGCCTTTTTCTGCTTTCCTTGCATACTTTTCGGGGGTGACAAAGCTTGGACGGAGGTAGGTGTTAAAGATTTAGTGCACCTGAGTGAAAAAATTAAGAAGCATGAAAACTCTAAAGCACATCTTCATAATTCGGTGGAATTGGCTTTATTGGGGACTGTTAACATCAGAGCTCAGTTAGATTCGGCATATTGGAGAAATATACAACAGCCTAAAGATACCGTTACAAAAAACAGGTACATTCTATCAAAAATAATCGATTGTATAAAAGCATTTGAATTGGCGCTACGGGGCCAGGACGAAACCGCGAGCTCCCAAAACCCGGTAATATTTCGTGGACTGATTAATTTTTCTGCTGAGCTTGATACAACCTTAAGCGAACACATAAAAAATGCTTCAATATTTAAAGGAACTTCGAAAGAAATACAAAACGATCTACTGGATTTTATTATTGAAGTTTGCCATGAAGAAATAATAAAACAGATTAACAGAGCCTCGTATTTGGCGATAACAGCTGATGAAACAACGGACATTTCGGGGAAAACCCAACTGGTAACAATTTTCAGATACGTATTTAACGGCGAACCAGTAGAACGTTTTTGGAATTATATGAATCCCGAAAAATGTGACGCTGATACTCTCACAAGACATATTTTGAGCGTCGTAGATCCATTAATAGGAAATTTCCCTAACAAACTGATTTCACAAAGCTATGATGGAGCCGCGGTAATGAGCGGAGTACAGGCAAAAATTAAACAAAGATATCCATTTGCTCACTATGTGCATTGCTATGCGCATCAGTTAAACCTGATTATGTCCCAAGCTGCTTCCGAAAATGCTCAAGTTCGGGTGTTCTTTGGGGATTTGAAAGATATTCCGGGATTTTTTAATAATTCTCCTCAACGCGTAGAGGTACTGAACAGAATTATGGGGAAAAAATTCCACAAGGAGCAACAACTCGTTGGAATTTTAATATTCGAACAATAAATGTAGTGTTTGAGAACAGCGAATCACTCATTGAATGCATGGAAGAAATAGAAGAAAATTTCACTAATGAAACCGTTTGCATGGCAACTTCCGGTATTCGCCGTATGTTAAACGATTCTGTTTTCGTGTTTTGGTTGACGTTTTTTCATCATGTCATGCCTCACGTCGACATCTTGTTCAACCAGTTGCAGAAGAGAAAAACCGAGCCAGCGCAAGTTATAACGGCTATCGATTATTTTGAAAAATGTATTGTCGATGTGAGAAATAAAATTGATGACATAATAAATGAAGCCAAAAATATTTGCACTGAACCCCAAGGCAACAAAAAGAGGCGACGTAATCATAGCAGCCACGATCACCGAGTTGCCGCATTAGAAGTATGCGACAATATAGTGAATTCTGCAAATGACAGATTTCAATTCAAAGATCATTTGGTAGCCGCATCCCTTTTTTTCCAGAACACTTTGAAGAATACTGTGGTAAGTTTCCTGATGACAAGTTGAAAACTACCTGCTTGGCTTATCCCGAATTAGAAAAAAGCCGTTTAAAGACGCAGTTGTCTGTTATTTATGCACGGAATGATTGCCGAGATTTACATGGAACTCTGTCTCTTTTGAAATTTTTGATAGAACATCAGAGGCTGAGCGAAAGTTCTCAACATTGAAAAGAATCAAGACTTCTCTCCGTAATACTAAGACCCAGGATCGCCTTACAGCGTTGTCGATGCTGTCCATTGAAAACGAATTTATTTCGACCATGGAAAATTTCAACGGAAAGGTGATCGACAAATTTGCTGCCAAGAAGCAGCGCAGGATCGAAGTGACATATGAAAAATAGGTAAGTTCGGATTTGCATAACACCTGATTTATTTTGCCACCATCCGCCACTGATACGAAGACAGAGATACAATCTTAAACGGCGTAAGGGATACATGTATTCAAATACCTATGAAGCCAATCCTGTTGCCAAGGATGGTGTGGCTCTCGGAAATCTTGTGGACATAGAACATGGATCAGACGATCTGCACATTGAAAAATGTCAACATAATCTGCCGCAATCTTTATGTGCTTTTCACTCACGTTTTGCCATACTTTGTAGGTTTATTACTTCTAGGTTTATTAATATTATCCAATATTTCTACTTGCAACTCGTCCAAATGTTCTAAATTGGAGTTGTTAACAGTCATGATGACAGCAACAGAGAAATGCCACATGCGCAGCACCTGAAATTGATTTCCTGCGCAGTGTACCAACTCATTGCATCATCGTCATTTTTGGCTTCATCCCCACTCCATGAGTTTAACCTCCTATCTCTAGTCTTCATAGGGGCATAAAACTACATAGAATTCATTTGCTTAGCTTCATTTTTGGTTCCAGCTCATTTCAGCAAAATATCTAGAAATATCTGAATTGAAATGAGGAAATGTTCGGTATTTCGTTAAATGAAACCCCATTTCGGTAGAAATACCAAAATATGATTAGGCTCGGCAACACTCACTTTGAGAGCATCGAAAAGTTGTTTGGTGTGGAAATATCAAGCAATCTACGTGGCAAGAATTCTCTACTGTCTCCACCTAGCTGTTTTCTTGACATTTGCAATTTTGTCTGTCCCTATTTATTAGCTAATTTCCTTTTTCTGTGTTTCCTAGATTTCCTCTGGATTCGCGCCGATTGTGCATCATTCAAGGTCATCGAACGCAATGTAGAATCTGCAAAGAGTTCATTGGCATAGTGTGCGCGTACGTTGATGCTCGATCATTGTCGCTCTCGTATACCACTCTTCTTTTCGCCATCGTGAAGTGCGGAGCAGGTAAGTGGCACGTTGTCCGCAGTTGACCTGCACTACATCGCCACACGCACTTTGCAAGGCTGCAAAAATCCAAAAATGGCGTCGAGTAGATCGACTCATGAATTGCACGAGGATGCTTGTTCATTGCCAATTGTCTTTTCGTCATCGTGAAAAGTGGCAAACGATATGTCCACAGATGACCTGCACTACATCGCCACACGCACTTCGTAAGGGTGCAAAAAGCCAAATGGCGTCGATGCCTGCTCATTGTCAATCTTTTTTTCGCCATCGTGAAGTGCGGTGCAGGTAAAAGCGTCACGGTGTCCGCTGATGGTCGCCACACGCACTTTTCAAGGCTGCAAAAAACCAAATAGGGTCAAGTAGATCGACTCATGAATTGCAAGGGATGCTTGCTCATTGTAAATAAGTTGTCTTTTCGCCATCATGAAAAGTGGCACACGGTATGTCCGCAGATAACCTGCACTACATCGCCACACGCACTTCGCAAGGCTGCAAAAAGCCAAATGGCGTCGAGTATATCGACTCATGAATTGCAATGGATGCTTGCTCATTGTCAATCTTCTTTTCGCCATCTTGAAGTGCGAAGCAGATGAATGGCAGGATGTCCGCAAATCACCTGCCCTACGTCGTCACACGCACTTTGAAAGGCTACAAGAAACGAAACTGCGTGGAGTAGATCGACTCATGAGTTATACTTTACTTGTATCTTAACCCAGTGTAGGAAAAAATAAAATTATATTTGATGATGAAGGATGAAAAATAATATTAAATAAAAGGCATCCGACATTAAGTAAGAAATTTATTGACTTCTCCTACTTTAAAAATACAATAAGCTCATACATCAATATTTAAGCAATCAAAACATATTATATATATATATAATATTTTAAGAACAACGAAATTTTTTTTTAGTTAATTTAACAAGCAGAAAAGTTCATTAAAGAACAACAGTCGTTTTGAGCATTTTAACAGGTTAGGCAATTTTAAAACAATATGTATAGAGTGTATCAACAAGAAAGTAATATTTAGGTGGGACCTTGTTCTGTGCCCCAAATATTTGGAACATTAAAATGTATCTATGTATAATAAGCTTTCCAGTTTAAAATTGCCTCACCTGTATAGAGGAAATGAAAGATTCTCACAATTTATCTTCTAACTCCTCCCAGCTATCAACTTCAGGCACTAATGACATTTGATCAGTGAGATCAATCAGAGACTCGTCATCACTTTCATTTTTATTTACATTATTTTGGGTGCCAAGATCAGTAGAATAAAATTCTTTCACAGTATTCATAGCCAAATTAACTGCTCTCAAAACAGATGGTGATTTGCTGAATGTAGTTGTTAAATAATTTTCGATATCTTCTTGGCATTTTAAAACTTCAGTAAAATTATAAACAAAAGTGCAATTCAAACAATCTGATATTACAAAATTCGGATATGGTCTTTGAAGAACGTTATTCAGATACTTCAAATACAGCAAAATACTTTGAAATTCTGAAATATAGTGCACTAAGCGCCGATCGAGACATTCTGGGCTTGTAGCAAGTTCTGATTTTTTTCGGAAATATCTCAATATAATACTCATAAAATGCATAGAATCTATAGCTGTGATATCCTCAAGATATTCTGAAACATATCTTGTAGATTTTGGTTCGTCCTTTATTTCTGCAGATGTATTAAGTTCTGTAGAATATTTTGACATCAATTTTGTTATAGATCTACAAAACCCAATTTTTTCATCGATACAACTAATAATTATTTTTGACAAGATCAAACAGTATATCATAGGCAAATTTAACTTAGATCTATCTACTGCATACTTGATAGCAAGAATGTATATATGCCACGTATTTGGAAACAAATTCAAATAATATTTGAACGTACCATCTACTTTGAGTACTGAGAAGAAAATTTTTTGTCTTTCTGTATTGTTCATATTTTTAATATCTTGCAATGTTGGTAGAGGTTCATTATAAGCAGGTACAGGCAGTTTGCCAAGATGACTACCAACTCTACCAATACACAAAAGACCAGAGCTGAGGCCTGTCAATATTTTGAAAATTGCACTAAGGACTTCAAAACCTACAACATGTACATTATCCAATGTTACATCTTCCATAGGAACGTTCAAATATTGCTTATGTCTCAAAAGTATATCCATGAAACAAGACGGATATATGCATCTTCTAAAATTGTCTAAGAAAATGTCAGAAAACTGATTGGAAATAGTGTTGTCCTCAGTGAAAATCATTTCTGGGTCACAGTCACTTGCACAATCAGATTCGTTACCTTCTGTTTCTATATCATCGACATCAACAAATTTTTCAAGTTCAAGAGGCTCTACCTCAGTCTTGACTTCTGGAATGGATATATTGAGATACTTCAAATAAATGCTATCAAAGTAATTATATCCATTAATAGCATCAATGATAATTTTACAGATATCCCTCTTTTTCCCCTTAGGATATCTTTTGAGTATTGCTATGATCGCGCTATCTCTTGTTTGATTTTCAAGCCATGCCAAAACATCCAGTATATGTGATTCACTGTTATACTTTTCAATATTGTTACTTTCGTCCTGACCTACCAAGGAGACAACACCTTTTTTCACGAAATCATTGCCTAAAAGTATCGCCAGCAATGGTAAAACTGATTTATCCTTTAAATGATGGCTCTGCACAAACTTCTCTGCACTGTAAACCTCACAGTCCAAATAATTGTATGTCACGTTCTTTCTATTAAGTTTTTGCTTCACAGTCATAATGAGTCTTGAGAATGAGATATACAAGCCACCAAAAATATAAAAATCAGAATCTTGACCAAGTACAGGACAACCTAGTCTATACGCTATACTAGCTATTTCTTCATCTGCCTCAAAGTCACACTGCACCATTTTCACATTCAGCCTAGCTGCAATATCTATGAATGTTTTCACTACAAAAGCAGATAAAGGAATCATAGACATATTTAGAATATTTTCCAATTTATCTTTTAAACGCCTGACAATAGTGACCATCTTCTTAGCTTCTACTCCACCGTCCATTATCACATAAGCAGTGATGTTACACTCTGATAGAGCATGAAAAAAGGCATTCACAGCATAATTGTAGAGATCGAAGTCACCTCCAAAGCAGGCATTTTCTAACAAAACTGGGTAGCCTACATTGAATATTTCGAATGCAACTGCTATTCCGTCTATTACCAAACTTGTGTCATGTAGTTTGCACTTTTCCATATACAAATCGGCTCTGCTTTCAATGAATTTTGTTAGACCTCGAATACCCATCTTCGTTTCTTGCTCAATAAAATATTTATACACTCATACACCGTGCTTACTTTTACTACTATTCTGAGTTAATATTTCGGACCGTTACGCCTTATATTTATATATTTCCAGAAACATTTCCACCAGAGATAATTTCCACTTTTCCAGGTTAAAATTATCAGCTGAAGACATGAAGGTCAAATAAGCTCGTAGTAGGAGGGGAACCCCCCCCCAGTTACATTGAATCATCATGCCAGCGCTACAAGTTGGTGGCGCCATCAATACTAAAATCAAATTCAAGCGGATAACCAAATGGAAATGGTATTTACCATTTTGGGTTGGTAATTACCAATCCGTTCAAGCGAGTGTAGTTATCAGTTTGGTTATAAGATCCGTGACGTCTCGAATCAGCTGTTATATGTCATAGTTATCACCGCAAAATTGTGGTATTTACCCAACTCAAGAGTAGTTTTATATTTCTGGTTATTATTTGAAATGTGACAAGTTAGAATTTTGCCGGGTATTGGATATTGTTATTGTACTGTATTGAGAAAAATGATACAGGCTGACCTCAGTTTTACCATAAAGTGGAGCACCTTATTAGTTATACTCATTACGGTTGTTGGGGACACTTTAAATGTTGTTCCTATGCTTAACAAAGTATCCTGTGTAGCCATATACCACAAGAATATTAAAATATGGCCATATAAACTCACTAGATGATATCCACCTGTATACGGTTTTGCTAATTTCTTTTTTCATCATTTCTGCTGAATCAATAAATGTTTTCATTGACATGCGGAAAAAATCAGAGAATTGAAAGTTATCATAGCTACAAAGCCATGGTTCCATCATTAAAAAAAAATCTGGATGAATATTATGAAAGGTTTCTTATTTCAACTTTCCATACACAGTTTTAGATGAAAAAGCACCTATTATTAAGTGATAATAAAAATAATCAGAGATTATATACGCGCTTTTCTAAAATAAACAACTTGCAACAAAACCGCGGTTAAAACCAACGCGTTCAAGCGATTCGTGTAACTGACGTCAACCCGTGTGTCATCTTGAACCATATTATAACCGCGGCACATAACACAGAAATTTTGGTTATTCGCTTGGATTTGATTTAAATATTATAAGGATTTTTTCGGCAGACGTAAAAATTTGCAACTCTGATCGGTGAGCACCGACTTGCGACCGATTGTCGAACGACCGAAAAATTCGTATTCGCTAAAGCATCTATTACACAGGGCGAGATTAGTAGCCGATCGCCGGCGAGTAGCGAGTGAGCGAGTAGAACACGCTCAGCGAGCGCAAAATTACACAGCGCTAGTAAAATCGCTTTACTCGCATCGTATTGAACCTTTGAAAAGTGTTTAGTTTGTATCTTTTGTGCGATAATAGAATCTAAAATGGCTGTTAAATGGAACAGTAATCAAATTATACAGTTCTTAAAAGTCTATGAACAATTTCCCGTTTTATGGAATATAAAACACAAAGATTACGTTAATATCAAACTCAAAGATGTTTTATTCAAGAAAATGTGGGAGCAATTAGAGGATAAAGGGCTTTTAAAAGGAATGGACGAAAAACAACTAAAAAACAAAATAAAGAATTTAAAAGATGTGTTTCGTCAAGAACTGGCCAAGATAGAACGAAGCAAAAAAGTGGCTGTGGAACAGAGGATATTTATACCCCAAAGCTAACATGGTTTGGAGCTGCCTATTTTTTGGCTGAAGTTTTGTCAACAAGGCATAGTAATTCAAACTTGGTAAGGAGATTTTAGAGCTATATATTTTTTATTCATACTTAAGCAAATTATACATAACAAATAAAGTTAAATTTTCTTTAACACTTTGAGCAGAATTAATATGAAAAATAATAAATCACTTAAAAATATAAAAATTGTTCAAGCTAATTCCAATCCCACTTTTTTCCATTGCCACGGTAAAGGATTGTCTTCCATAAAATACTTAGCGTATTTGCGTCTTACTTCCTCTGCAGAATTTTTGTAGTTGTTGCTTCCCAAATGACTAACCGTTGGCAGATTATTCACGTGGTTTCTCCATTGCCCAAAAGTAATATTGCCCGTGTTAAGATCCTCTCTATCCACGGCATTTTCAGGAAAATAAGTATTTGGGCTACTTTTGTGGAGACTACATGCTGCCAAAATAACATTGTCAATTGTAGTTTCTTTTAATTGAATTGGTCTTGAAAATATTCTGAAGCGCCACACAAGAATACCAAATGCATTTTCCGATACTCTTCTTGCGCGAGAGAGTCGGTAGTTGAATATCCTTTCAGTATTATTAAGATGTGACTTACTGTAGGGTTTCATTAAGTTGGTTCTCAATGGAAAGGCATCGTCCCCAACAATGACCGAATTTTCAGGCATGTTAAGTGTGTTATTTTGCATTGCTATGTTCAAAGTATTGTCAATATCAATGTTAGTAAAGCAATAATCTGCGTCCACCATTGCGAATAACACGATACTATATGTTTTTTTGTAATTAAAGTACATTGACCCAGACTTGGGAGGTTTTTTAATCAGAACATGCTTGCCATCAATTGCTCCACAACATCTTGGGAAATTCCAACGAAGGAAAAAATTGTATTGAATTTGTTTCCATTCATTGCTTGTTGAAGGCATCTGCAAGAAAAAAATATGATTTAAAAAATTTGTTCAATTCTTAAATCAAGCAAAAAGTTAAAAAAATCTTTACAAATTTGTTCTAATTTTTTTCAGACTCTACCCAGCATACAAAATATATCTGAGGAAATCTCAAATTCTCAAATTGAACAGCGTGACGATGAAAAATTGAATAAAATAGCTGAAAATGTATCAGAAGGAAAACCGTACGACGAATTTGGAAAGTATGTAGCTGCAGAGCTGCGTCAATTACCCCAACGTGAGGCTATTTTATTGCAGCAAGAAATTCAGAATTCTATTACACGTGTAAAGCTAATGTGTTTGGGAAATGATAATCAACTAAATAATTACTACAGAGAGCCCCTTCAAGTGCAAACTTTTTCACCGTTATCCTCCCCCAGTGATCCCAGCCCTGCCTCATCAGCAACATATGAAGCAAATGTGCAAAATGACAAAGATAGCGTTTATGGTAACGATGTTATTCATCAAGCACTATTAAATACATTTTAGGGGGCAGAGTTTGAAATAGTAGAAGAAGTTTCTCAATGAAATAGATTCTATTTTTCATATAATTATAAAAATATTTTGTTTTATAAGTATAAGTACTGTATTAAAAATAAATTGATACTTAAATTAAACCTACCTTTATATATAGCTTTAGGACCTGACAAATTGCTGCAAGTACTTCGGGTACAAACAATGAAATTGTACATTCAGGCACTCGAAATAAATATTCTAGTGATTTGAACGAATCACCAGTTGCCAAAAAGCGTAGGGTTATTTCTAGTTTTGTAGCAGTTGGAATCGCCATCCTCATTTTTGTGTCTTTTTTGCGGATTGTTTCGTCAACCATTTGTAATAGTACATTAAACTGTTCATTGCTCATTCTCAAAACATTCCTATATGCCACAGGATCTTCATCCTTTAATTGTCTTAATAAAATATTAGAAGCCCCATGTGTGTCCCGTTTTGAAATCCAATTCCTGACCCACATCCGTCTCGCTTTCCTTTTTTTCTGGTTTAACCGTTCTTTAAGTTTTTTCCGAATTAAAAGGCTGACAAAAACAATTCCTACACGCACTATATCGGCCATTTTATCTAACTAGTCGGGCTTTAGCTTATTACACATAGCGTTTTCACTCGTCAGAGAGAAAAATTGCGAGCGAGTAGCGAGAAAAGTAGGCCGGTGTTCAACTTTACTCGCTGGGAAAAAGCGAGCCGCGAGTTTACTAGCAGCTGCGATTACATTTGACGACTTTTATAGCAGCGAGTAAATTCACTGACGAGTAACTACTAATCTCGCCCTGTGTAATAGATGCTTAACGCAATGGACAACCAGTTGCCCAACTGTCACTGAATGCAATTTTTGCGACCGAAACAGCGCCACTAGCAATCAAGTAGCAACCGGTGGAATTAAAGTGACATACGATGATAAACAATCGTTATGTTTATATATCGAAAAATGATAAATACATTGTGGATCGTGATTGTAAATTTAAAATTAACTATGGGACCTAGCTTTGTTGGAAATTGAACACGTAAGTATATAATACGATGGTCTGTTCTTAAAAATGAATCTCTGTGTGAGCCGCAGATGTATGGATGTTTACATAAGTCAAGAGTGGACCCTTGATACACACTTAATATATACACACAGTCATTTGTCGACAAATAGATGACACAGTTTCACATAGATTAGCCTTGAAGACTTATCTCAAGACAGAAAGAGCGATGCAAAATAACGCGAGGGTGAAAACAGCTTATTGACAAGTGCCAGATGTTTCTCAATCAATCAGCCTTGCTGGCACTTACCTATATAGTTCTAGGTGACTGTTTGTTCATTAAAGGCTGCAAATGCAACAGAAATCGTGAACATAGTGTTTATTTGTGTTTGAGATTTTGTCTGACTAGGAGGTGTTTGTGGTAATTTTTCAAAATGGAATTTAGACTCAACATTGCAAATCGATGAGCTTTGCAGAAATTCATTCCAATTTAGCAAAAGACAGTGTTGGGCTTGGAGGGAGATCAAAGGAGACAATTAATAGAAAGTGGGACAAATTAGCGATATGTCTGAATACTCATGGATCTGGACCTACAAAAAATGGACAATGTTGGAGAAAGGTGAGTTTATGTTACATTTTGTTATTCCTCGCTAATTCATATTTTTCATCATACGGTTACAACCTTTGCTATGTTCATTATTCTGTTGTATCCCTTTTTTCATTAGATTAATTCAAAAAAGTTGTAATTGTTCATTAAAGGCTGCAAATGCAACAGAAAACTTGAACATAGTGTTTATTTGTGTTTGAGATTTTGTCTGACTAGGAGGTGTTTGTGTTAATTTTTCAAAATGGAATTTAGACTCAACATTGCAAATCGATGAGCTACTTGTCTTTGCAGAAATTCATTCTAATTTAGCTAAGAACAGTGTTGGGCTTGGAGGGAGATCAAAGGAGACAGTTAATGGAAAGTGGGACAAATTAAGTAGCGATATGTCTGAATACTCATGGATCTGGAGCTACAAAAAATGGACAATACTGGAGAAGGGCGAGTTTATGTTACATTTTGTTATTCATCGCTAATTCATAATTTTTATAATTGTGCTGCATCATATTTTTCATCATAAGATTACAACCTTTTCTATGTTCATTATTCTGTTGTATCCCTCTTTTCATTAGATAGATTCAAAAAAGTTGTAGATTTCTTTCTAGAAGAAAAAATGCAATGTTGGTAAATAGAAAATTATCTTTAACAGAGTAATAGCACAATTCTTCCCAAAGACTACGTTTTCACAATATTTTATCAAAAACTATTTTTAAGTAACTTGAGAAACGATGACGTTTAACCATCTTTGCGGTAATTCAATTTTTATTGGACTTGACTTTATATGAAACTCTTTTGTACTCAGATTATTTTCAAAAAACATGTATGTCCATTCATTGAAAAAGCAAAAACTGGTAGAAAATAGTTTGTTTAATTCAATGTATTTGCATTTTTCCAGATAGTTGCTACCATCTTTTATTATTTGCAAACGTAGTTTACACAGATTCCATGAGTAATTTTCTTGGATTAGTACTGTGGGTTATAATAAGGCATTTTGTTCCATAATATGGTTTTATTCATTAATAATACAAATAATACTTTTTTACAGTATTGGATAGACCTTAAACATAGGATACAATCTAGAGCTGCACAATATAGGCAGGGTGCTACAGGTACTGGTGGAGGGTGCTAATATTGATAACTTATCTGAAGTAGATATGGTAAAATTGGGAACAAGCAGCATTATTTGGAGATACTGAACTTCAAATTCCATTTAGTGTAAGTACATAACTCCTGGCAAATTTAAATGGGATTAATATTAATTAATGAAAAATCAGTTTATATTCTCTATTGCCCACTTAATTAAACCACATTTAATTTGATTTTACTACCTGGCACTCTACATCTAACACTTGATCATAAGTACAAAGTTCTGCTTCAAATGGAAAAGATACAAATTTTTAATTCAATTTTTCACTACTGATGACCTTGTTTTAGAATGAAAAATTGCATATGAAATCAGTTTCTACTTGGTATTGCTTCATAACTTCATACATTAATTAAAAACTTTTTGATTTTCAACTCCTTCATCTTCAGCTGTTGAGCCACCACCAGATATAGAATTACAAATAGCTATTCAGTGTGCAGTATGCAGGCAGAGACGGCATTAATGCAACTTCAAAAATTTCACAAGAAATTTGGTCAAGCATCTCAAACCTTCAAACCTGATTGAAATTCAGAAAGGATAAAGTATTTTTATGATTATTGTTTACTTGTGCCACCTAATCTTTGTCATTTTAATAAAAGATATTTGCACAAATCAATTTACTATATTATTCCTATTGCTGTTGTGTAACAGTGCGCTATTTTTTGTGATTAAACTACTTCTCTTAAATTATTTCATAAAAATCACTGACATATGTTTTGTAATGGCACCTCCAATCCATAAATCATTTATAACTCTTAATACAGTAAAAAGTTTGTCTCTCAACATATTTTTTAAGGCAACAAGATTTTTTTATTGTATTTAACCCTCTATTGCATGAATTTGTTTTTTTTTGTTAAGATTTTTTTATTTCATGTTTTATGTATGTGAATGGTCATAGAAATAAGGCACAAACATTATTTTCAAAAAATTTATTCAGAACATAAAAAAAAATTTGTGTTCCCAATTGGGAACATTATGCGTTTAAGGATACATACATATATTTCCAAAAGAGACAAAACCTTTCAATTACAATGGAATTCCTTAAAACAATTGTTGGTAGAATTGAAGCATAAGTGTACAGAAGATTTGTCACATTTCACTCTGGATTTTCCTTTGCATAGAGGCTTTTTGCATCGTTCCCGATTCACTGTGTCCTAATTATCAAATTTCATTGCATCGGTAGGTCTGTTTTCCAGACATCTTCTTTTTAGGGGAATAGGTACGGGAGAGTTACGCGGAGAATTGACACTTGGTCGACCCCTTTTTCTTTGTGCGGTTTTTCCAACCCAACATAAATCTTGAGCTAAGGTTGTTTTGAACTCTAAAAGAGATACATTTTCATTTCTATTTAGTTGCCTGTTAATTCGTCTGGATAGTAGCCAGGCATTGACAATAACAGTATCAATCATGTGAAAAAAAATTCGTAAGTACCATTTTTTGCTTTTTAGTTTTATGGGATACAATCCCAGAAGAGAATCTTGCAAGTCGACGCCACCCATATGCATGTTATACACTGCTACTACGTCTGGGAGTTCTATCTCCTTCTTGCAATTTTCCGATTTGAAAAATCGTCGTACCTTAGTAATTGGCTCCGTTCCAGAAAATGTGGAAATCAGGGAGACTATTCTATTGTCATACCACTGTACAGCATGGATAGACACACCGTCAACAGTGGCAGTTTTTTCAATATAGGCACCGCGGCCTCTTTTTTTTCATGTCCTTTTCTGACATAATATCTAGTCCTTTTAGGCGATTTGACCTAACTGTTGCAACACTTTGT
The DNA here is from genome assembly GCA_963669975.1 of Acanthoscelides obtectus. Classification (NCBI taxonomy): domain Eukaryota; kingdom Metazoa; phylum Arthropoda; class Insecta; order Coleoptera; family Chrysomelidae; genus Acanthoscelides; species Acanthoscelides obtectus. Next base: position 89,974,329 of record CAVLJG010000007.1, on the reverse strand, counting down.
ATTCCTAGCTTTTGTAAATAAGCCAGTATAAGCTGGAAAAATAGTTATCATAGTATACTTTGTGGTTCATGTCTCGAGGAATGGGTCTACACAAACGTACAATAATGTTACTAGCAGCTCCAAGATTTGGTTCTCCTGGCACTAAAGTCAGATCTGCTTTATTACTACAAAGCTCAAAGTTTGAGGTGAATCCAGACACTCCAGACAATATATACATTTTGTAGCCCCACTTGTGCGGTTTTTTTGGATTGTAAGTTCTCAGTGAAATTCTTCCCTTAAAGGGAATTATTTGTTCATCGCAAGATAAGTGCTCCTCGAACGGAATTTTGGGCAAGCAGTTCTTATCTGATTTAGGACTGGCTCGATTTTATCTGTATTTTTAGTAGCAGAATTATTATCCGAAAAATGAATGAAGCGTTTAAGCTCTTCAAACCTATTGATAGGCATCACATCTGCAATTTGAGGTATCCTAGTACCAGCAGCCCAGTGTCTCCTAGTGGAATGTTGTCTTACTAGAGACATCCATATGATTATTCCTAAGAACTGCTCTATTTCTTTTATATCTGTGGTTATTGGTTTGTTAGGCCTTTTCTGTGCACTATACAAGCACGTTTGTTCTACAACTTGTGCAAGAAATTCATCCGTGAAGAAAAATTTGAAGAAACTGTAGGCACCATGTATCTGTAAGATGTCTTCTGGAAGATCACTTTGACCAAGAAATGTATTTTCTTGAGGATCTCTCATAGTTGTTGACTGCTTCCAAGATATATTATCGTCGGTTTTTGAGAAGAAAAACCTGGTATTAGGTGGAAGGCGAAATAGTTGTGCTAGGGGAATATCATCTGGGTCTGAATCTGCATCTTGCAAGTCTTCCGTGCCCAAATCATTCGTTGATATTGGTATTTCCACTGTAAATAAAATGAATACAAACTAATGTTGCCCGAGAAGCATTTTTTATCTCAACTTGATCCTCGTCATCTGATAGTTCCGAATCCTCGCTGTCAGATGGAATACCGCGAATAAACTGAACTTCAACCCTTTTACGCCCATAAAATGCACCTGGTTTTATTTCAGGGAAATCCATTGTCGTTTGGATCTATAATAGAAAATGCTATTTAGTAAAGAATGGAAGACAAACAATTTCCGTTATTGACCTTGGATGCATAATGTTCCCGAGCGGGAACATTAGGGTTATGTTACCTCGTGGCAACAAATATCATCAAAATTAATTATATTTTGTACAGTATTATTCAAACAATAATAATTAGTAATAAAAAAATAAAACACTCACCTAAATGCAGCAAAAGAGCTATTTCTTGTAATAAAAGTGAGATAAAAATCTGGGACCGCCGCTTGCGACGCTGTCAAATCAAATGCAAACCATGAGGTGCTCCTAGCAACATCTATCGGTTGAAAAACTATCCGGAACAGTGCCCAATGCCTCAAGTTTGGATCTTACGCATTAAATGGGGATCTAAACGTTAGATGACGACACTAGACAAGCTAATAATATAACGTTACCGTTTGGGAACCATATGCAATAGAGGGTTAAAATAATTACTTTACAAATTGACGAAAACCAAGTAGGAGTGTCAATAAAAAAATTATATTTGTAGAAATGATTTTGATACATTTTATAAAGAGTATTGGTCCCCATTAGAAATACATTTAGCGATTTGTACTAATCTTTACAAGTGGCGATGTTCTAGGCTGTTTGAGTGATTGTGGAACACCGAGTTTTTTTGAAATACCATTTTTTGAGTACCATTAATGCTTAAATTGATAAAAAATTGAGGGTTCTATTACAAAAAGAAGGTCAGCGGTTTTATAACTATATTTTAAAAAGGCAGTGCTTTTTGTAACAAATGCATTTTGCAATTTTTCTTGATCTCCACTCAAAGCGTACTTTTAGGCTTGTTCCAAATCCTCTAAAATAGATAATATTATTATAATACTTACAAATTTTGTTTTATTTCATTATAATGCTTGAATATAAACCTTTTTTTAAATAAAACACAATTTTTTATTTTTGTTAGCTTGACAATGACGTTCAAATTGCATTTTGTCCACCAGAGGCAATCAAGGTGCATTCCGTCCAAAAAATTTTTTTTTATTTTTTCAAGTTGTTTTTCGACTTTCTTGTACCAAAACTTGTGATGGAAGTCCATGCACCTGACAACCTTATATTATCCCGGAAGTATTTTCTCTTGTGGTTAGTTTTTCTGTGCTAGTTGTTTGCTCCTTCTGAAAATTGGTAAAAATGGACAAAATGCAATTTGCAAGTCTGCTCCTCAAATAGTGTTACCCAAAAAATATATACAGATACATATATCGCAGAATGAATCATACCACCGGACCACCCACCCGCCTACTTCTGGATAACAATTGACGTGACAGACATACGGTGCTTATTGCAGTGTTGCCACTTGAGCACTATTGTACACAAGATTAGAGATGGGCCAATAGAATTTTATAATGGCATCCAATATGCAAATTACTGGAATAAAACCGCATTCCACATATGAAGTTTATTTCACGAACACTTCGCAGTATATATTTTATTTTTGAAGAGATTCAATAACAAAAAAGTGTTTTACCAAGTTTATTTGCAAAACAAAAACATGATACAAAAAAAGGGCTCTTAAAATAAAATACAATTTTATAACTAATCTGTTTAAATACGTACAGATAAAATAAAACTAGTAACAAAAATCAACCCATTTATAGATTATCATAAAAATTACGAATATTATCATACAAAAATAGAATCACTTCAAGCTTATGAGTGTCAAACACTATATGACAACTTCGAAACATAAAATATATTCTTATATTCAGATAGGAAATTAATTATGATCTTATAAATTGTATTATTTTTGTACCTAATACGAATGAAAAAAACGGATGAAATTGCAAATACAAAAGACATATTATACTTAATTTTGAGACTAGTAGAACTCGTTTGTTTTAGATGAATCAGCAAATAGTGACGGACATTATATTAAGCAAATTAAAGAATTATGCAGTCGTCAAACTTTTCATCCAGTTTGGATTACAGATTATTTGGAGGGAAGTGCCAACTTCATGATTTTAATAAAGAAAACTTGTTGTTCGAGTCTACCCAGGGTTCTCCTTCTGAATCATTATTAGAATGTTCATCAGGAATTACAGTAGATGTTGATTTCTTCTTCTTTTTACGTTTTTTTGGTGGTGGATTAGTATTTTCAACAGTAACACAAGAAAATTCCTTAATTGAATTAATGATCACATGAAGTGTATTTAGAACAGTGGGTGCTTTGCACAACAGACCATCAAGATAAGTTTCAATATTTGTGCGTTTTGATAAATTCGCTGTAAAATTGTAAACAAAAGTACAATTTAAACAACTAGAAACGCTAAAATCGTGAAATGGCTGTTTCAAAAGATTATTCAGATATTTTAGGTGTAAAAGAATACTCTGAAACTCGGATATTGAGTGGACTGATCTTCTATCAAAGAATTTGCTGCTTGATGCAACTTTCTGGTCTTTTTGGAAATATTGTAACAAACTGTTCATACAATGTATTGCGTCCATAGTTGATAATTGATTTAAACAATCTGAAACATCTTTAGGATCAATAGCCATATCTCTATTTTCTAAAGGCATGCTCAATTTTGCAGCATGCTTTTTCATGAAAGTTGCTACAGATCTTATAAACCCAGTTCTGTAGTCTATACAGCTAAGAATAATTTTTGAAACAATTAGAGCATATATCAGAGGCCAGCTCAGTTTAGACCTATCTATGGCATATTTGATGGCAAGGATATAAAGGTGCCATGAGTATGGAAATGAAGATAGATGAGTTTTGAAAGAATAATCTAATTTCAATATTTTGAAAAAAACCTTCAGTCTTTCTTCAGAATCCATAGTTTCGATTTCTTCCAAAGTTGGTAAAGGATCATGGTATGTAGGGACATCCATTTTACCTACTTTACTGCCCACCCTACCTACACAAGATAAACCTTCACATAGGCCAGTTAAAATTTTGAAAATTGCTGCGATTATATCAAAACTAACGATATATGCATTTTCTGCAGATACTTCTTCAACTTGCGCTATACAATAATATTTATGTCTGAAAAATATATCCATAAAACATGGAGGATATAGACATTTTCTAAAATTTTCTTTGAATACAGTAGGTAATGTTGAATCCTCTTGGTCTTCGGGGAAAATTATTTCTTGATCACAATCACTTTCAGAATGCTTTTCATTATCTTCTTCAGGTTCTGAGGGTTCTTCAATGTCCCCCAATTTATCGAAGTCAATGCATTCTTCCTTGGATTTGACATCTGGTGGGGAAATTCCTGTAAAACGATTTAATCATCATTTAAAACTCGGTTTCTCAATTGCTAATAAACTTTTACAATGCGTAACTACAACTTGTAAGTTAATTATTGGTCGTCCATAAAATTGTCTTTCAAGGTCTGGTTAAATAACATGGAACTGTAAATCTGACAGTGTTGCTTCTAAGCTGAGCTCTTGTGTTCTGCGCAGTTTGCGACTGTCGACGTTTGTGTCTTGATTTATACGGACAACTGTGGTATCCACGTCAGGGTTGCAAGGCGTGGCGATTTTTCGCCAGTGGCGAACAGTTTTAAATGGCGACTCAAATGTATATATACTTTAGTGGAGTCCAATATCCAGCACATTGGCGATATCTCGCGATTTGACATTTCTGACGCCAATTAATTTGTAATCCATTTTTGCTGATATGTGTATAGATTAATGAAACATGATACAAGCACCAGCGGAATTTCTATGTTCTAACCACAATGGCGTTTATCATCAAATGTCATGTCAAGTTGTCGTGTTCCAAGGATATCAAGGACATCCCATCCCAACAGTCTTTTGACTCGGTGTTGCTAGATGTACGATTACATATTACCGTTTTTGTATGATAACCGAGAGAGAGACCGCTCAAAAGATTACAAGGGAAAGGTAAATACGCAGAAAATGAATGTCTCCCTGCTCTTCAATTTTCAGTAACAACGAGGAGGTCATTCAGGAAGACCTGCTCAACCTGAAATGTTACAAATTGGGGAAGACATTGTAGAAATGGTCGAAGACGACCCAACAATGAGTACTAGAGCAGCTCAAGTTGAAGTTTCTCATAGAAAAGTGTGGAAGACAATATGACAAGAACAGCACTATCCTTATCAACGGGTACAAGCGTTACAACCTGAAGATCATCCTGGAAGAGTTTTGGCATTTTGGCAGTGGCTTTTAGAACAGTTAGGCAGAAATGAAGATTTTACGAAATTAATTTTGTGCGCAGTCGAGGCCACATTAACACGAAATGGAGTGCGCAATTTCCACATCAATCATGTTTGGCCATTAGAAAATCGGCATGCTCTAAAAACAACTCATTTTCAACATAGACTTTCATTAAATGTTTGGGCTGACGTGGTAATTAGCATGCTTATTGGACCCTACTTTTTTCCACCTTCTTCGACCCAATCTGCCACAATTATTAGAAGATATTCCTCTAAATGTGAGACAGAATATGTGGTTCCTACATGATGGGGCTCCACCACATTTTAGACACGTAATTCGTGAACATCGAAATAATGAGTTTCTGAATAGATGGATAAGGCACAATGGACCCATTTCTTGGCCTGCTCGCTCCCCCGATGTAATGCCTAGCGATTTTTTCTGTGGGGCTATTTGAAAGAGTTGTTGCATCATGATGGAGCAGTAAATACTCTGGAAGAACTTGAACAGCGCACTGAAAATGATTGTGATTTAATTGGTGGACACCAGAATTTTATTTTCGACGCTTGTCATGGATTCGCCGAGTAAGATTTGCGTTAATCAAACAAATGGGGACACTTCAGGCAGACTACTGCAACCCCCCCCCTCAATGGCAAATCCATTCCATTCTCTAACCTGGCGTTTTAAGATTAGACTAGTAGTTAATTTTCACTTCATGGATTGGTGATTTCTTGGGATTTTTTTCATCAAAACTTGGCTACCAACGTGACTGAAATCCTGACAACCCTGATCCATGTCACTGTCAAGCAAAAAAATTCAGTTTAAACGTAGCAGTATTACCAGGTCCACCGATCTTTCAGTAGAACTACCGATTCTTAAATAGTATATTCCTGATATAATTCAATAAAACATAAAAATAGAGCATGGTAAGACTATACTTCAACTCATATCACGAAAATTTCATTTCCTATTTTAATATGAAAGATTAGGATGTGACTTTTACGAAACTATAATTTTTTCTTTAATCCCCCCTACCACCGTGGAAGTTTCGATTACAGGGATTTGGTGCAACCCTGTGCTCTTCAATTTTTTAATTACAACGGTTTCAGCACAGGATGCTACAGCTCTTCAATTTTTGAACTGAGCAGAGCTTAGAGAATTCAGTTATCACTCATAGGCAAGTTTTTGCTTTTTGGCTTAATGTCCTCCAAAATTTACTAGAAAATTTTTCACAAATCTACCGAAAACTGATTGACTATACCTGGTAACACTGCTCTGTAGCTAACCTGTAGATGGTCCTCTGGTACCATTTCAGGGCAAATCTGACATTGAAAAATGTATTGTGAGAGTTAACTTTTGATTAGCAGCAAAATCACAGTAAATCTGGATAACCAATCCTAATTTATATCAAGACAAATAATTAATAATAAAATCTATGCATACCTAAATACTTCAAATATATGCTATCAAAACAATTATATCCTTTGATGGCATTATTTATATTATCTAATATTCTCTGCCTCTTCTCTTTCTTATATCTGCCAAGCACCTTGATGATAGCACTTTCTCTAGTTTCATTTTCAAGCCAAACTAATACAGACTTTATACGATTTTGTGATTCACTCTTGTGCCTTCCATGACAACTTTGGGTTTTCAAGTTCTGATAAAACATTGAAAATGTGCTTCTTTTTACATAGTCATTGCCTAAGAGCACTGCTAGTAGAGGCAAGTTGCTTTTATCCACTCTTCCATATGAGCATAAGAACTTATCTACATTATATATTTTGCAGTTCAGGAAGTTATATTGCATTTTTGTGGTCAAATCAACATTTCTTCTTACAGTCATATCAAGTCTTGAGAACGGTATATATAATCCATCAAAAATATAAAAATCAGAATCATAACTAAGTACAGGGCATCCCAATCTTCGTGCAATATTAGCTATATCTGTATCACCTTCAAAATCACACTGTACCATGTTAACTTCCCATTTGAGTCCAATATCTCTTAGTGTTTCACGAATAAACAGTGGGAAAACACTAGCATGGTGATTATACATTTTGCTCATCTTTTCTGCAGCCTGTATTCTGTTCTTCATACGCACAATAATAGTCTTCATCTTTCTTGTTTCATAACCACCATCAAACACTATATAAGGTGTGATTTTACATTTAAAGAGGGCCTCAAAGAACATCATAAGGATGTTTCCATACTTATCATAATCTCCACCAAAACACATGTTTGAGCCACACTGCTGGTATATTTGACATGCTAAAGAGTTTCCATCTATAACAAGGTTTGTGTCGTGAAGTTTGCAGTCATCCATGTACAAATCTGCTCGATTTTCGATGAAAGTTGTTAAGCCTGGGATACCCATCCTGTTTTAGAATTATAATAGAATAAATTATATAAAATTAATACAGTTCCTCTGTTTCACGACTAAGGGCGACAGAGGTCTGAAAACGAATATTATGATTATACTTCTTTATTTCCGGATGAATACATCATTTCATGATTGTTAAAAATCAAATCAAAAAAAGTCAAAACGACACGAGCAAATTGCTAACATAACCAAGCATTTTAACACAAAATATGTTTTAAAATTTATATATATATATATATTGGTTGTGCCATCTAGATTAAAAAAATAGTCTTTTAATAACCTATTTCATTGATATAGGACGCTAGATACGACCAAAGTTGGTGCTGCTGTCTTGTGAAAACTATCACAACTATACTTTAGCCAGGGGGTATTCACTCTTATGGGATGAATTGGAACAGTGTTTTTAGTTGGTGATCAATCCGTTGGATGCCGCTGGTATCGCTGTTGTCGTTTGTCGGAAATGGAAGCTGTTATTTGACAGCTGTCACCTGTCACTGCGTCCTTTCTTCCTTGTGTTTGGTGGTTTGGACCGTTAAATACTTTTATTTTTTGTTTATGTGTGGTTAAATTTGAGTGATTACAGCGCTTGTTTATTGCAGCATGTAAGTATAGTGATATAATCTATTTTTATAGGCTAAGGTGTTGGGTACAAAACTTCAGGGCCGTCGACAAGAGAGGAGCTCGTGGCTCGGCGCTGAGGGGAGCACGAGGCTCGCTTACTGAACTGATGGATAGACGTCCTTAGGTTCGCTCATGTCAAGAAAAGGGCCCGAGAATATTTCGGCATGGGGGCTCGAGAATTTTTGGGCATAGGAGCCCGAGCTTATTTCTCAACGGCCCTGCTTATGTTTGCTAAAATCATCAATTTTAATATTGTATCATTACAGTATTACTACATTATTACAACTGCAAAAGTTAAATTTGATTTTGTTTATGTTGTCATGTCTAGCAACATTTCTATTTCCTTGAGTCATTTGACTTGAACATATTTTTATAACTGAATGTTGTTTTTCAGAAACCATGTCTCAGTACCGCAAATGCGCAGTTAGAGGCTGTCAGGACAGTGTTTCAGTACGACATAGATTTCCAAACCCGACGAAATTTATGTATGTTTGTGTGCAATGGGTGGATTGTATTCACTTCACAGTGGAAGAAAATTATGGTAACAACAGACTTAGGAAGGATGCTGTGCCATCACTAAATCTTCCTGATCAACAAATATCCAACGCAACTGATGAAATTCTTGGTATGTTGCTTTGTTTAATTTTTAGTATCACCCAATTTTACATATCTCAACTTCAATTACATATATTCAGCTTTTTGTAAACTGTTATAAGTTGTGACTTTCAACAGTGTTTAGTACAAGTGATTGAAACTACATAACTATAGTCTGTTTATCGAAGGGAGAGTAAATCCAAACATATACATGCATATTTTACATGACTGGTGAGGCTACATGCACCTTTGTGTTGTCTCCTGCTCCACCCTCCTGGTTTGGCATTGGCAGACCACACAGTGCATGTAGCAAGTCACATAAAATATGTGTGAACATGTTGGGTTTGGTGTCTTTCTTCAATAAACGAAGTATCTAGTTAATATTTTCCATTTAAAGCTCATTTCAACTCATTGATGGGAATTATTTATATTTGGAATAAGTTAGACTGAGCTCCAGTTAACACTGGGAATGTTATAAGGTGAATATTTATACAGGGAAATTAGATATAACATTATCTTAACTGCAAACATCTCATTGGTAGTTGTTTCAATCATTCCCAGAATGCGCTCCAAAACAGTTTATTGATGATAGCACAGCAACTGTATGAAACATTATAAAATTGATCATGTAATTTTTTTTTTTTGATAGTGTAAATTGTGTGGTTACAGGAAAACCATCAACTTCAGCATCATATCAACAGTTGGGAGAAGTTTGCTCAGTTACAACTTCACAACCAGGAAATCTTGATGTAACTACAGTAGAACCCATTGAGGAGCATTATTCAGAAGCAAGTGAGTAAAGTAATTTTGCATGAATCTCTTAGCCTATTATACCAAGGGAAACATTGTTTTCCAAAAAAAGCAAATCTTGCTAGAAGTTCTTCAAAATTGTGAAAGTTTGAAAACAAAATTGTTTTCTATACATAACAATAAATACTAATTATAATAATTTTAATTTCAAATCACATCAGCATGATATAAACTTTAAACGAAGTTTGGTCAACTTTGACTATCAAGCACTTGCATTTATAATTAGAAATGGAACATTTTATTGAATTTATTGTCTTGTAAAAATACTGTTGCAATGGATTCTGAACATATATGTAATATAATATCAATTTCATTCTTTATTTCAAGGTTCCTCAAGAACAGAATCTGGATTATTGCATAAGTTATATGTAACCAGAGAAACCCAGTTAAGTCCAAAAGCTAAGAAGCTATATAAGATAGCCAGTCACCTCTCTAGAGCTAATAGAAGACTAAGATGTACAAGGAGGTTGATTAGAAGTACCAGAAGTACAAGAGAAGTATTAAATGAGGCATTGCAGCACTTGGACAGCACTGTAGCTACTTTTATCAAAAGCCAGATCACACTGGCTGGTAGTAAATCACAGGGACGGAGATATAGCCTAGAAGACAAATTGATGGGACTTATACTTCATAAACAAAGTGGTAGGGGATATCGTCAAATATTTGAGTAATTGCACATATCCTTATACTCCTCAGCATCATATAAATTGAACTTAGATCTAGTTAACATTGACGAGTACTGCAAAAGACATTGTCTGAAGATCAATGCTTCAAAATGTTCTACCATGCTATTTGGCCCAAAACTGTTAGTACAACGGTTAGATGGCCGAATTGTTCCTAGTCTTAACGACACCCATACTCCTATAGTAGACCATGCGAAGAATTTAGGGATCATCATGGATTCAGATTTGAGGTTTAAGCAACATGTTAAGCATTTATCTCGCTTAACATACATGCGTTTGAAGATATACAACAATCGCCATATTCTGAATTTCAAGACTCGCAAAAAACTGGCTGAGACTCTGGTGCTATCGTTAATGAATTATTCAATTGCTGTTTACTTTCCTTGTCTTGATTACGTGACTAGATATCGAGTACAAAAACTTCAAAATCGTTGCTGTAGGTTCGTTTCTGGTCTGCGAAAGTTTAGCCATGTGTCTAAGAAGATCAATGAGCTTAGATGATTGAGGGTTGACCAGCTTTTCACATATAATTTACTAATTTTAGTACAACGAATCAAAATCAATAGGCTACCTACTTATCTACTAAAAAGGCTGGTAACACGTGGGGATCTCAATTACAGGAATCTCAGACATAACTCTGACTTCAATATACCTAGTTATAGGAGCAACATTTTCTATCGTAGCTTCACCTACAACGCTGTCAAGGTGTATAATAGTCTTAATAACAATTGCAAAAAGAAGGGAATACTTGCATTCAAGAGAGCCATTAAGAACCATCGTCTGGGGTCTGCTAGCCAAGCTAGCTGATATATTTCTTTTTTTTTTTTTTTGTTAGAGCGGGCCATGTAGTATTGATGTATAACATCTTAAGATTACTCTATTTAAGCCTTAATTATTGTACATAGTCGTGCCATAAGTTCTGTCCCATGATAATCTCATGATAAAAATGAAACAAGATAAGATATATTTATATGAAAGATATTATTTATTCGACAACATTTTTAGAATTCATAATCAAACAGTTTTATTCAAAATGTCCCCCCTTGGCCTTCACACACTGCTTCAATCTCGCGGGCCACTCATCTATCACTGCACGCACAGCTTCCAAAGGAATAGCTGCCGCTGATCGGATCAAATCCGCTTTCAGGGACTCGATATTACGGTGGGCTTTGGAGCAGGCCAACTGCTCTAGCAGGTCCCACAACTTGTAGTCTAAAGGATTGAGGTCCGGACTCCCTGAGGGCCAATCTTCCGCAGCAATGAACTCTGGCACATTGCTTTCCAGCCAGCGCTGCGTACTCTTAGCCTTGTGAGCGGGGGCGGAATCCTGCTGGTAGACCCAGTGTTGGTTGGCAAACAATGTACCACTTAAAGGCTTGACGATAGGATCCAGTATGTCGCTCTGATAGTTTGCCGCTTTTGTTTTCACGCCCTGTTTACAGAAATGGAGCTGAGTGACCCCTTCGTAGGACACCCCCCACCAAACCATGACTGACGCAGGGTGGTGGCCTCTCTCAACTCTCGGAATGATCTCCGAAGCTTCCTGTGAACTCCTTGCATACACTTTGTCATTTTGTCGGTTGAATTTTTCTTCTATGGTGAAGATTTTCTCATCCGTGAACAAAATCTTTCGGAATCCCCCAGCTGCGTACCTCTCCAAGAGCTTCTTGGATCTTGTCGCCCTGATGTGTCGCAAGGTGGCCGTAAGTCGCTGGCCCGTACGTCTCCGGTAAGCCCCTAGCCCTAGGTCTTGTTTAATGATGCGCGACATCGTCCGGACAGGAATCTTCATTTCCCTGGATAGGATCTTCTGCTTCCGGAGTGGATTCCTTTGAATCCTGGCTTTTACGGCTTTGATGGCTGCTGGAGTCCTTACTTGACGAGGTCTTCCGCTTCTTGGCCTGTCATCAACAGAGGACGTCTCATTGTACCGCTGAATGGTCCTAGACACAAATTTACGCGATATTTGAAGGCCGCGTAAGAGTTCAAAAATCTGACTAGCACTGTGATTACACTTATGTAAAGCTATCACTGCAATACGGTTCTCTGCCTTGCCCCACTCCATCGTTATGCTTCGAGAGATCAATACAAACTGAGGTATATGTAATTACCCGAAAAGCGCTTAATCAACTGACACCACAATGTAAACAATCGGACAAGTATTAACAGGTCTACACTTGTTTGAAAACGAGGGACAGAACTTATGGCATGACTATGTATATATTAGTTAGTCGATTGCTATTCATTGTTATATCTTTTTTTTGTATGTGAGGTTAAGTGGTAGAGTAGCCAGCTGGATAAACTTCGCCTCGCAGTGTGGATGGATTTCTAAAGACATTATTATTATTATATTTAGCTTTGTGAGAAAAGGTGATATAATTTGTATATGAATGATTGACCATAAAATGACTATAATTATTTCTTGAATTTTAATTCTTCCCTTCGCATCCCCTGGAAAGATTTTCCACAAGCCATTTTACGTAATAAAAACACTCCGAATGGTTTAATTTCTGCTATATTAGTCATTAATACGTGACGCGCGACTCATCCCAGCATTGGAGAAAGACACTGTGTGTCGAAATGCGCGTCATGTATTAATGACTAAGAAAGTGGAAATTAACCCATTTGGAGTGTTTTTGTTACGTAAGACGATTTATTATTAACAGAATGTAAAAAGCCCCATTAGGTTTGTCCTATTAAGATGGAAAGGCCCATTATTCAGCACTGGTGTGCGGCCAATCCACCAGAGGTCGCAAAAATACGGTAACTTATTTTAGTATTGGAGTTTCCCATCTCTAGAAGGGTTTATCTCTGACTTTAGCTGAAGCTAAGCAATTTCGTGGTATAGGAATCTAGAAGGGGAAAATTTGCTGTGAGTGCTGTATTGACTAACCTTTCCAGCGATAGATGTCGCGCTAAGTTTTATTTCCAATTTTCGGCTTTTCAGCCCAATTCTCAGTAAAGGTATCACAACGTTTTTTTATGTTTGTGTTTTTTTATCGTCGTCGAGGTATCACGATTGTCGATAAGACACTTGTCATTTCAACATAAAAGAGTTTCCTTTTCTGTTCTTAGACTATGGTTAATTTGGAAAAGGGGCGTATGCCAGAACTGCCTATATATATTCCTATGAAGCCTAATATAGCCTAGAAAGGCGTGGCTCTCGGAAAGGAATACACATTAATCAAATCCAAGCGAATAACCAAAATTTCTGTGTTATGTACTGCGGTTATAATATGGTTCAAGATGACACACGGATTGATGACGTCAGTTGCTCGAATCACTTGAACGCGTTGGTTTTAACCGCGGTTTTGTTGCAAGTTGTTTATTTTAGAAAAGCCCGTATATAATTTCTGATTATTTTTATCATCACTTAATAATCGGTGCTTTTTCGTGTACAACGGTGTATGGAAAGTTTAAAAAGACACATTTCATATAATTCATGGGAGAAGTGTATTTCTTTTCAGAAATTTTTTTTTGCATGATGGAACCATGGCTTTGTAGCTATGACAACTTTCAGTTCTCTAAAGTTTTCCGCATGTCAAAGAAAACATTTATTGATTCAGCAGAAATGATGAAAAAGCGATGAAAAAAGATATAAGCAAAACCGTATACAGGTGGACATCATCTAGTGAGTTTATATGGCCATATTTTAGTATTCTTGTGGTATATGGCATGACACAGGATACTTTGTTAAGCATAGGAATTACATTTAAAGTGTCCCCAACAACAGTAATGAGTATAACTAATAAAGTGCTCCACTTTATGGTAACACTGAAGTCAGCCTGTATCAAGTTTCCCAAAAATGAAGCTGAAGTACAATAACAATATCCAATACCCGGTAAAATTCTAACTTGTCACATTTCAAATAATAACCAGAAATATAAAACTACTCCTGAGTTGGGTAAATACCACAATTTTGCGGTGATAACTATGACATATAACAGCTGATTCATGACGTCACGGATCATATAACCAAACTGATAACCACACTCGCTTGAACGGATCGGTAAATACCAACCCAAAATGGTAAATACCATTTTCATTTGGTTATGCGCTTGAATTTGATTATTGACAGTAATTATAACCACAACAATAATATTTTGTTGATTTTGAGTGAGGTATCATTAATAAAAGTAAACCGTTGTAACGTAATAAAGTGTGATAAATAAATTGGTAAAACCAAACCAGTCTTGTGCCATACGTTTCATAGTTTATGATCAAACCGACAAGCATGTCGCGAATCTGCACTGTGTTGCATTGCCGTGAAAAAAATGGTTTATTTAAATTTCCATCAGTGAGTATTAATATTTGTACTTCAAAACTAGAGGTTCGGCCCATTTATACCAAAAATGGATTTTATATACAAAGTTTAATGTTTGGGTGATGGTAACGCTTAACATGCAGAGTCTATGTAACTTTAATAATGTTTAATGATTTTATAAATCATAAGTCCCACCAATACAAGAAGCATATTTCACATGCAATTGTCTTAAAACTACTTATTTGAACTTTACCTAGTCTGGCTCTCAGGTAGACATACAGTAATGGACAAAAGTATATAGACAAATTAATATTGTGCTGTATTTCTTTTTTAACTTGTTTTATTAATACGCCAACCTGTATACATACTTCGTTATAGCATAATACTCGCTTATACATAAATAAATTCATTAGACTCCCTTCAATAAAAAATTAAGTGAAAAAACTGGAGCTATGAAGGACAAAAATATATAGACAAAGCAAAACAATTATAGAAAACAGAAGCAAAGTTTATTGAATTATAGGAAACCAACCATGTTTGTGTTAATATTTTGTAGCATAACCATTATTATCAATCATCGCCTGGCATCATCTCGACATAGATTGTAGAAGTTTCTTGATGTAAGATTCATCAATGTGTCTCCACTTTTGCTCTAAAGCGGCGAAAAGTTCATCCTTGCTTGAATAATTTTTATCTCAAATTTGCTTATCTAATTATTCCCATACATTTTCAATGGGGTTTTTAATGGGAGACTGTGAAGGCCATTTGAGAACTGGTATTTTTTCATCCAGAAAGAATTTCTTTGCGAGATTTGAAGTGTGCTTCGGGTCATTATCTTGCTGGAAGATTGATCTTAAGAGCATATTGTCTTCCATATAGGGTAACATGACATTCTTTAGTATGTCTGTGTATACAAACTTTCCATAATGCCATCTATTCTATGTAAAGCTCCCATCCCAAACCCCGAAAAGCACCCCCAAACCATAACAGACCCGCCTCCATATTTGACAGTGGGCAAAGTGTACAGGGTTCAATCTTTGTCCACTAGGATGTCCAACGTAATGATCCAAACATACTGAACTTGGATTCGTCACTTAAACATACCCTCTTCCAGTCACAGATACTCAAATCAAGATGCAACTGTGCAAATTGTAATCGGTCCTTACGGTTTTTCCTCGAGATTAGCGGCTTCTTACTTGGGCGACGTGCAAATAACTTCAAATCATTTAATCTTCTACTTATAGTTTTCGTAGAATCACTGATAATTCCTTTTGTCTTGATTTCGGCTTTTATTTGTCTTGGGGTTTTAAACGGATCGTTGGACGAAATTACTTTTATTAATCTAACTCATCTAGCATTTAGTTTTCTAGGCCGACCACTTCTCTTAGAGGCTTTTTGTTTATATTTGTTCAACTTTGCCCAAACTGCCTTAGGTTTCAGCTTCAAATTTTTGTATATCTAAATGATCTTAGTTTTCACATGGAAAGAAATTTCTGGACCATGTGGCATGGTCTTAAAATCACTCAACTTATTCCATAATACTTGATGAACACAAACTAATCCTCTTCCGACACGAAACTGTACTAACTAATGTTGAAAACAATTTGTCTACATATTTTTGCCCCTCATAAAAAGTGCTTATATTTAAACTTGTATTGTTTTTATTGCAGATAATGTAAAAACAACGAATTTAGTTTTTCTACTAATAAGCATTTGTTTATGGATCAATGAAGTATGAATTCATTTTTTAAAGGTATTTAGATAAATACTCATACTTGTCTATATACTTTTGTCCATTACTGTATATATCTATATCTGATAATTGCAATTGAAACATTTGGCGAGTATTGCAACTCAACATAATTTATAAACATGTAATTTCCTTATTATTAAATGTAAGTGGATGCAGCAGGTAGCAAATGAAAAGTCTAATTATCATGAACTTAATATAATAAACTTATTTTAGGCAAAATTGGACCTAGTCTTGGTCTGAAGTAGAAATATTTTACATATTTTGATCAAGACTCATACTCAGAATTTTTGTCAAAAAAACTTGTTTAGTATTTAATTTTCAAAATATTGTTATAATTGTTTTAGTTGTAGTATTCTTACCAAACCTATTTTATATCTATAACTAGGATCCACAAGAACTTTTCAATTGGGAGCAAGCAGTTGGTATCAATTTGCGGAAAGGGCGATCGAATCAAAGAGTCAGATACATTTGTAAGGATCATTTCGAAGCTAATTGTTTTTTTGCTGAGCCACCAAAAATCATGAAGGATGGAACAGAAATACCCCTCACAAGAAAACGGCTTCGGTTGAAACCTGGCTCGATTCCTTCAATATTTCCATATGTGAGGTTTTTTATACATATGTTTTGTTGCACTGATTGATAATCTAAAAAATGTCTCTCATTCTCTCATTTCAGAAAAGTATACCCTCATCAATAAGCAAACATTTGCAAAACAGCACTAACTGTGGGGAAGCATCTACAGATATTGAAACCACATGTACAAAAACTGCTAGAAAAAAACAAGTAGCAAATGTTATTGCAAAACGACTCGATTTCGGCGAAGAAGATAACTTGTTAATACTACCATGTGATGCAGAAATTATTGGAAATGGAGATTTCCTTGAAGAATATTCTATCACACATTTAGCAACTGACTGGAAAAAAAATTATGGTGGTAGAACAAAATGGGGGATGACAGACGCAAGTCAGGGGATATGTTTCAGTTATATTGATAAGAGTGATGAAGAGGTTCCTAATGTAACTCGTTCTTTACTTGTCAAAAAAGACATGTCTGTAGAAGTGAGTATTAGTACCAAGCTCTATGTGTGCTCAAGGAAACACTTTTTGCACTAAATTATCTGCATGAAAAACTCATATTGAAGTATTTTTTTTACGTTTATCCTTGACTTTTTTCTTATAACCCTCTATCATTTTCCTATAATTATTATTACAGTGGACCCCCGATAATCCGGCCCTTGTCTTATCCGGCGCCCCCTGTAATCCGACATGTCTTTGAATATGTATTACATACATACGAATTTGTCAATCTTCGCTAATGTAGATCACGCAGGTTTGAACAGGTTACAACTTGTACGCGCCACCGCTATCGTGCTCGACGCGTTTTACTTAATTTGACTACTGGTGATAGCGGTACTGCCTAGCGTGCGTTCATTGTTTACTAATTATTCATTGTGTATTAAGTATAGTACCTGGTAATGTCATCACAAACTCAGAAGCGAAAGCACAAAACATTGACAATTAAAGAAAAATGTGATATTTTAGACCGCTTAAATTGCAATGAAACTTTCAGTAGTTTAACAAGTGAATACGGCGTAGGCCGATCTACAATTTATGACATTAAAAGAAACCACGAGAAGATCAAGAAGTTCGTGTCAACTACTGACTGCGGGCCAGGCAAGAGACAGACACTCAAGAAAGCTGAACATCCAGAAGTGGAAGAAGCTTTGTACATGTGGTTTCTTCAGGAAAGAAATAGGCATGCACCAATTTCAGGACCCATGTTGGCCATGAAAGCTAAGTTTCTTTATAAAGAATAACAAAAAAACATGATTTTGTGGCCAGCAAAGGATGGCTAGAATGTTTTAAAAGTCGTCATGGCATACGTTTAATGACTATTACAAGAGAGAAACTTTCTAACGATGCCACCTGCATAGAGCCCTTTAAATTAAGATTTTTGCAAAAGGTGAGCGATTTAAATCTTGACCCGTCACAGCTGTACAATGCAGACGAATCAGGGCTTTTTTGGCGTGTGATGCCTAACAAAACTTTCGTTTCTTGTAACGACAAATCCGTACCTGGACGAAAAGTGAGTAAAGAGCGTGTAACCATACTACCATGTGCTAACGCTGCGGGCACACACGCGCTTAAGATGATAGTCATTGGGAAATCTAATAAACCACGGGCATTCAAAAACACTGATTTACCTGTACACTATTACGGACAAAAAAGTGCATGGATGACAAAAAACCTTTTCAAAAAGTGGTTTGATGAATGCTTCGTACCTGAAGTTAGAAAATGGTTAAAAGATCATAATTTTAAAAGAATTTAAAATGAAAGACTTGGTCAACTATTAAATCCTCTTGGAAAAAGTTATGGCCAGATATAGTCACCACCCCTAGCAACGTTCCACAAATCAGAGTAACTTCAGAAGTTATAGAACAAGTCGCTGCTGAAACACAGACAAGTCCGGAAGATTTGGAAATCTGGTACCGTGGAATAGATAAAGAGGAAAATGTTTTTCATGAAATGTCTGACGAAGATATTATAAAACAGGTTTCTAATTATACAACAAACAATCAGGAAAATAACGATGACGTGACTGCAACTGCTCCACAAGTCACAGCACAAGACGCAATTAACGCGTTTGAGCTAGGTTTACAATGGGCTGAAGAGAATGGTACATCCTACAACGAACAACCTTAAACAAAAAAAAATGATCAATATCTCCAAGCTTCATAATTTGATAAATTCATTAATGATTTTGATTAATAATTCTTGATCATTTTGGTACATATGTATATGCATTTATGCTTAATTTTATAATAAAACGTAAGCTCTCTATTGTTATTTAATTTATACTAAATTCGACATACATACACTATGTATGATTTGTACTTCAAAGTACATACATATACATAACATATATAATCTTACCATTGGATATGTAATTTGTCGGATTACAAGGTACCCTTTTGTAAAAAATTCCAGATTATAGGGGGTCTTAGGCAGTGCTCTATAATCCAACAAATTCGATAGTCCGACACTGCCCTGCATAATGTTTGTCGGATTACCGGAGGTCCACTGTATATCTTCATTTTTATAAATTTGTCTTCATTTGTAATGTGTTTTATTTTGACATACACGGTTTCCTAATTGCATATCTGTATTCAAGGGGCAAGTGTTGGGTTCATTTTAAGAAGAGAAGTTCATATGTATGTGACTGTATGTCCTACACATCTTAACTAACTGAGAATATTAGAAGTTTTTCATTTAAAATAGACCCAAAAATTGCCACCTTAAATCTTGAGATTTAATTAGAAAACACCTTGTATACATTTTTTATGTCATACATGCAATAAGTAATGTTGTGTACAGTCTGGTACTAATAATTCATTAACTTGCAGGCTTTTGTTAATGGACGTAAAGCAAACTTTCCAATACTGGAAAGTATATTGAGCTTCCACGATGTTATGGATCACTTAAATAAAATATCGTGTCTTCGAGTTTGTGCCAATACTTCTTGTGAGAATGGCTTTTACATACCAGTACTAAAGTCTGGAAGCCATTTATGCAAACCATGTCAGAAAATTATGAAACGCAAAAAAGACCGGGAAAAGAAACAAGAGCAACGGGGATTGAAGAAAATTACGAAAGAAAAAAAATCAGAGAAGTTGCAGCAGAAGTATCAGTTTTTTACAGTTTATTTGAAATCTGTTTGAATATCAATAAGGAGTTTTTGTCAAAGTTTATTTCAAATATTCATTCATAAAGTGTACATGACTTTTTGTACGTAAGTAAATACTGGCTAATGCTGATTAATTCAGTATTTAAAATCGCGTTTTGCTATGCTTTGTACAGGAGAGTCTGTCTATACCCTATTTCACGAGTATCCATCAAGGTAGAATGACGGCTGATTATCTAGTAATATCTCCCCATATCCGCCCAGGACACATAATTCTGACGGATCCGTCAACACCAGGTAGACAGAGATGAGTTTTTTTTTGTAGGCTACGGACTCATTTTGTACTAGCTAACAGCTCTTTCATTTAGAAAAGTTTATTTGCATACAAAAAACAAAACTCCACAAACAAGGTGTACTAGATTTATACCCGATCCATTATTGCCAACGTTGCAGACTAACACAAAAATATCACTTGCTGATCAGCTCAGTAGACGTCAAAGCGAGATGGATACACGTGAAATTGGGTATAGATAACTGACAGCCATGTCAAAGACACCTTATTTCACGAGTATCCATGATGAACAGCTAATCACAAAAGAGACATCTTTGTGTTAATTGATAACGTTGGCAATAATGAATTTCGGTACCGTATTCAGGAGCTGTTATATATATGTATATATATATATATACACCTTAGGAAAAACCATTGTTATACATGGGAAATCATTTCTTGGCAACAGCGCATCGGCTCGTCTACTTTCATCGCTATTCGTACATATTTCCTACCGTTAACGCGCGTGCCGTTGTCAAGTGAGATAAGGTATTCATGACTCACTCTGCGGTTGGGTTTTGTGTAGGAAAGGTGCGTCTTTATTTAATCCAAAATATCTTAAAAATGTACTCGCAAGAAGAAAAGTTTCAAATGATAGAATGGTACATCCAGAATAATTCAGCACGCGCGGTTGTTGAATTATTTGCGGTACGCTTCCCAGATCGGCCAATTCCGTCTCACGCAACGGTTATAAATACCTACGAAAAATTCAAGAGGGTAGGCTGCTTACATAAGTGCCATAGCTGCATGCACCCTTAAGGTTGGAAACCAAAAATTAGCGAGAAAAGGGAGGAGATCGAAACTGTTGTTTGTGCCGCTGCAGAAGTATCTGAGCCATGCTCAATCAGAAAAATTGCTGAAATGGTACCAATAGCCGATCTCACACCCAGAACAACAAGAAATATTTTGCATCGCAACGGCTATCATAGCTTCTAGGTTGGAACGGTTCAAGAAATATTTCCTTTAGACAAATACCGTCGAATAGAGTTTTGTGAAACGGTCATGGAGAAGGCGAACAGGGATGGAAGTTTTATTGGTAACAGTTTGTTTACTGATGAATCCACATTCCCTCTCCACGGTCATCACAATCCTTCAGTCGTTCGGTATCCACAGAAACTGAATGTGTGGGCAGGAATTCTAGGTAATAACATTATCGGACCGTTCTTTATTGATGGAACTCTTACGGCTGCAAAATATTTGACGTTACTACAGACGCAGATTGTTCCTGCAATTAGGCAGCTTGGCATTGATCTCGCTAATATTTGGTTCCAACAAGATGGATGCCCGGTGCATAATGCGGCGATCGTACACACTTACCTTGAAAGTGTGTTCGGCCACCGGATTATTGGCGGTAACGGAACAATAAAATGGCCTCCTAGATCACCCGATCTAACGCCCAATGATTTTTTCTTGTGGGGTTATGTGAAAAGTACTGTTTACACTTTCAATGAGAGAGCAGACAATTTGCATAACCTACAGGTGAAAATCGTTGAAGCGCTCGGGCAAATACAGCCTTCTAACCTCTTGAGAGTTCGTTAATCAGCATGGCCTAGACGCTAGAACTTCATAAAGATAACATTGAAGCTGAATGCTGCTGGAGTATAGTGTTTCGAATATTCAAAGCGGAGCGGGACACTATCCTCGTTCAATGGGTCATCAAGCCACAGTCTTTTCAACAAAGAAATTATTTTACGAAAATGCGTTATATTTTTACGATTTTGTCGTCACCAAATCTCTGTTTCTCAAAATGTACGTCTATTGTAGAATTTTCAGCAAACTAAGCAAGAAACGTGATCTAGTATTTACTCAACATTACGGATTTCTCGAAATACATTAAAAAATGTGACCTAGATACCTAACTGCCCCAAGCTTTTTAAATATAACACCTTAAACCAGGGTTACCAGGTGCTCAGTCACGTTGATTGTCATGTTGTACTGGGCAAGTCAGCAAACAATCTGGCGTAATAAACGTTAGGAATCATCAGGTATTGCCAGATTCCCGAATACCGGGCACCATAGTACCCGTTATAGTTGTCCTTCAAAGTTGTCAAATCGCCCCTATGGCGCAAATTCGCCACACCAGGCAACTGTGCTATAAATAAACCCTGTTTATCACTACTATTTGATAGCCATATGGTAGTTGTAGCCCTATCTAGCGGTCCATGATTTCTCTCAATACTGTTGTATCTCTACTGGCAACAAGAATAGGGATTACAAAATCATTTATACAACAATATACAAACATGAAAAATATGATTTGAACCATGAAACATTAATACAATTTTAATAGTTTGAACTTTTTTCATTTTTGGAATACTCTTATGTGGAATCCGCAGCTATTTTTCCCGAAATTTGGGTAGACTTAGATTTCTTAGAAATATGACATATTGGTATCGGGAACTCTGCGAATGGGAGAAACAAATCGCATTTGTTGAGCGCATCCGTCTAAGCGGCAGGCGCCAGCGCCCATTCTGCCATCTCTCTTTTATCACTCTTCTACTTTACCCCGTTGTCCGTCACACTCCGACGCTGCCAGATAGGATCCTACAATCGAGTGTCTTTCACGCACCTACATACTTTTGTATATTTCCATCTCTCTTCCTCATCATAATGTATAATAATGTTTTTTCCCAAGGTGTATATATATATTTCATAACTCATTCGTTTGTCAGTACTCGCAGTTTTGCATTTTGTTTTTTTTTAATGTGTATTTATTGTTTTATATTTCTTTCGATGGTTTCAGGGTATTTCTTGTTGATTTAATACATTAATGATTAATGTCCACAATAATGTAATAATAAAGACGTTTTAATCTATTCTTCTTTCCTTTTGGATTAAGGCATGCTTGATTATTTTTCTTTTAATATTATTGATATAGTAGTACCTTGTTATGTTATGTACTTCATTGGAGCAACACTGTATTGATTACAGCGTTTGACTAAAATAGGCAAATGCAGTACCGAAGTTAATGCGGTTGTTATGGTGTTTGACTGAAATTGTTCAGTCATTACAGGGAATCACTGAAATGCTTAGTCAAACGTTGTAATAATCAAACTGCAACTGTGTTTGCCGGCAATACGGAGACTGACTTACACCCGATTCATTATTGCCAACGTTGCAGACTAACACAAAAATGTCACTGGCTGATCAGCTATTCACCTACCTCAGTAGACGTCAAAGAGTGATGGATACTCGTGAAATAGGGTGGACTGTGGCTATAGATTTTATCTTTTTAGAAAATTTTATGTTTCCGATTGTATCCTCCCCACAACTATTGCTTTAAGCTTGATCGATTGCTGAAGGGCTTATATAAATAATTGGACTTATTTATATAAAGCAAGTGCTTAAACATGAGCTAAGGTATTTGTACTTGGTGAGAATATTAATTTGGTGGAATTCGAACATCCTACTCGAGACCACAAAACATATACACTGGTGGTTCGGAAATGTGGAGCTTCAGGTATATTCTTTAATTCACCGGTTGAGCTACCG
Source organism: Acanthoscelides obtectus (assembly GCA_963669975.1). Classification (NCBI taxonomy): domain Eukaryota; kingdom Metazoa; phylum Arthropoda; class Insecta; order Coleoptera; family Chrysomelidae; genus Acanthoscelides; species Acanthoscelides obtectus. Next base: position 89,950,462 of record CAVLJG010000007.1, on the reverse strand, counting down.
GTGCAACCGGTTAGCTAAGTTTGCGTCCTTTAATTCTTTAATTTCCGCTGGAACGACCGGTTGTACATCAAACTTGTCTCTATATTGATGGTGGATATGCCACCGGTGCCAACAGCATCCACCTCTACATTTTATCAGTTTTTGACAACTACAGTTTTGTGTGAAAAAATGGAAGAAGAAAAGATTGAAGTTAGCAGCATAGGAGTCGCGTGAAATTTAATGTTTTTTTTCAACACAATTTGAAATAAACAGCATCTGAAAGCAAGTCAGTTTGTTTTGAATTATGCATATCGACGATCTCAAATCAATTCCTCGTAAGTCCGAAAATGACGATTTTCTGATTTTGTTCTGTTTTTATTCTTGTATGGCTAAAAATGCGTCTTTTTATTAACGATCATTCAACGGAACCGGTTGTTGACGTCATCACATCGCTGTCAACCATGAGTTCACCGGATTCACCATCAGTGATGGAATCAACCGAATATACCTTTCTTCTCTACATAACGGAGAACGGAGGATTGTCAAGAGCAGAAAATTAAGAGAACTAGAATCTGTGCGCATTCTTGGCTTTACTCCTCACTATATGAGGTTTACCGTCCTAATTCCAGTGTCTTGGGCGTGGCATACTGTGAAGCTGACTCACGCCTCTATTCCACCTTGAATACTATCAAATCAGAACCATAGCTTTGACAGTCACGCCAATGTCAAATTAATCAGTTGGCGGGAAAATAGGAGGTTCAAGGACTGGACTGGTAAAAAGATACAAAAACAAATTATTTTCATGTAATTTTTGAATGAAATTTAAATTTCCATTCTAAGTGCCCATATTTTGAGCTATGGATGAAGATACTATTTCGGTTTCAAAGGTAAATCCAACCGCAAACATGCTATGTTCGATATACCAAAATACTTTTTTTCAGGGTGTATTCATCTTTAACAACAATATTAAAAGGTCTAATAATCGTGGTAGAAGAAAACGTACCTTCACAACCAATAAAACAACAGACGACAATGAGATTTTTGCCTCGAATCTATGGTATCAGCAATATGCAAACCTAAAGAATATTTTAGAAGAAAACATTATGGTAAGGCAAATAGCCAAGGATTGCTTCTTAAAATCACAATCGCTGTAATTTTTTTTAGGAACTAAATGACAACATGTTTTCGTCGGTACTTTCTGAGCTAGTACAGTTTGTAGGCAGTAGTCGTAAAAGTGCTGTTGAAGAAATCCCAACAGCAGCGCTCTTGACTGGCATCAATATGCCAGACCATGCTGCTCAGTTCTCAACACTGATTAACAAAATACAGCAGAATGAAACACCGCATGTTGCATGCCTTTATAGTCAGGATTGTGTCAATATAAAAAATATGATTGAAAATATGATCAATAAATTGATGAATTCTGAAGGTGAAACAATAGATGATGAGGTAAAAACAAAATAATTTTTTCATAATATTATAGGACTTACCTAGGTAATGTCTAAGTTGATTGACTACATAAAAAAGTTGGGCATCTGTTTATAGTTACTATATTAATTAACTTGTCATTTTATACAGGGTGATTCACAAGTCATGACCAAAAACGAAATATCATTCACAGGACCGCATTTCAAGGGGTGTCTTCTATGTAACATTTTTTCCTCAAGGGCTTCATTAAAAAGATACTGGGTGTTGAAGTTTAAAAATAAAACTCAAATTTTTTAATATCTTTAAAAGCATCAACAGGAATGAACTAAAATTTGGTATGTGAATTAACCAAAGTATTGTCCACATTCAAAAGTCTTTACTCAAAATTAAGATGCACCAGTGGCCGAGATACAGAGGATTAGTGGCATTATTTTTCCAAATAAAAATAGTATGCCACATTTTTTTTCGAATAATTCTTTTTTTTCTAGAGTGCATTGTTTTCTTAAAAATAAAAAAAATAGATAACTAAAACTTTACTTCAGTAAATGTTCAAAAAGACCACCATTCTGTCGGATACAAGTGCGACATCTTTTAATAAAGAAAAACGTATATCCGCAAACTTTGTTGTGGATCAAATTTGATAAAATGCATCATCTATTCTTTCTTGTAACTAATCAACAGTATTGATTTGTTCAGCATACACTAGTTGTCTGAAAGCTCCGTACCAAAAGAAATCCAGGAGGTTCAAATCAGGAGACCTTGCAAGCCAATGTACGGGTCCGTTTCTGCCAATCCATCATTGTCTAAAATTATTATTTAACCATGCGCAACATCATCCAACACATTTTCTATGTAATTCTTTAGAAAAGCTAAGTATAACTTTGCATTTAAACATTATCGCAATACGTGCATAAACAGTTGGCCATTGAAAATGCTGCACCAGACATTTCTAGAAAATCTGTGTTGAAACGAGTGGATTCTTAGAGAACGGGGATTTTCTAACGACTCTCCACTTCTCATAAAAAGCGATTCATCTGACCACAAAACCAAATCAATAAAATTTGCATTTTGATTATGCATTTGCAGTAACCACTCACAAAGAAAAGTTCGCCGTTGCACTTCGTCGCCGGATTGCAGACATTGCACATTTTGCCGATGGTAAGGATGTAAAACTTCCCGATTTAAAATTCTCCACGCAAGACTTTGGGAACGTGGTAACTGGGCTGCAATCCGCCTAGTACTTGTACTAGGATCATCCAACGACAAACTAATCACTTCCAGTTCCTCATGAACAGACACCATGGCCTCTAACTCCGGGAAGTATGGGAATTCCATATTGGTTGGCGTCTGTTAGGAAATCTACGTTGATACTCCCGAGAAGCCGCTTAAGCATTTGCCGTTTCAGAACCCGTATACAAAAATAATATCGACGTACTCATCACTGCTAAATTCCATTTCACCACACTCAAAAATGGAAAAAAGAGACTTTTGACTTGACTTTTCAAAAAAAAATGGTAGTAGTAACGATAACAACGGTATAAACACATAACTTTGACACACTCTCCCAACAAACGTCAAGTTGGTATCAAGGCCTCCTATTTTATTTTGAAACTACAGTATATTCAGATAAGAGATAGACCGGACATAAACAAGACCACGTGATCATCGAACGCTGTAACATTCGGCAGGGACGTATTAAGAGTCACGCAGTACATATTTTAGATAGTAGATGCTGCTTTGCGTAACTTTGTAGTAAATTAGCACAATTCGATGTGTATACGATTGGTGATGGATACAGGATCATGTGGGGGTGGGGTAAGAAATATATAATGATGTAAATATACATAAGGGTTTCAAAATTTTCGCTTCGATTTCCAGCTTCGGATGCCGCCTGATGTTTGGTGAAATACAGTCGAATATAATCTCAAAATGGCGTTTAAATTAGCCTAAATTAAAAATAATCGTATATCTCTTAAAATTGCTTTTAGAATATTGATTAGTATATTTTTTGATTTCTAGGTAAATATGTAACCAAATTAAAACGTTCAAAACGTAAAAAAATGTGCATGGTTGAACATTGTCAGAAAGTAGATTCTTGAATAGGTTTTGCCAAAATGGGTTCAAAAATGTCAATAATTAATTAAAAAATACAGTAGCTTTATAATTACTTATAACTTACCGAATTTGATGAACGACATCTTTTATTGGAAAGATGAGCTTGATGAGCTTTCATCATACTGCCTGAAGCACCAACGTCAATAATGAATGGCTCGACTTGTTCCTCTAAAATATTGTCCAGTTCCCACATTCTCTTTTCAACTTTGTCTTTCACGTGCTTAATACAGTTTTCCCATTTTTGCGCTGTTATTAATTCTAGTGCTTCTTTGAAAAGTCCTTTGAGGTCACAAAATTTAAAAGTTGTATTGTGCTTAGCTATATAATTTTTAACCTCTGCCCATATGAGCTCAATGGGATTGAGCTCGCAATGGTATGGAGGTAAACGGAGCACAGTTTTATTTTGACTTGCTGCCATTTCGTCAATGGCGTATTTTTGATATTCCGCCTTGTGATCCTTGACAATTCTTAATAATTGTACTTTCAGCATTGCTTCTTCAAAGTTGATATTTTTCGAGCGGAGCCAATTTTGAACATCAACTTTCCTTGAAGCCGTTGTTGGGACCTTCTCCATTCTTCGAGAATGATAAGGCGCATTATCCAACACAATTACTGCGTTTTCCTCTAAGTTCGGTAAAATTTTTGAAAACCACTGTTCAAACGATTCGCCATTCATTTCCTCGTGGTAATCTCCAGTTTTCTTAGATTCAAAGCACCACAGACCGTCAACAACAAATCCATCCTCACTGCCAATATAGCAGATAATGAGCCTTTTCCCTTTACCTGGAAATCGAAGTACTAACTGGTGTAGATTTATTTCAATAAGCAAACCTTTTTCAAATGTTTTCAACACATTCAGCGAAAAAACATTGAGACATGAGTATCAGATTGCTATAATTGGGATTATTTAGTCATATTGAAAGAAAGAATATTGAACGTCGTATGATTACTCAGCGCTTCACAATTTAATTTAAAGTTATAAACCTTTAAAAAATGAATGATCAGGAACCTGAAATACGCGCAAATATTAATATTAACAAATTATAACTTTATAAAGCTTAAAGTATGAATTAAAATGATTAGAAATATTAGGAACGGTACACAATATAAAACTTAGTAACTTTTTTTAAGTTTATAATATTCGACATATTTTAAGATTATATTAAAAAATTATTGAAATATCGAAAACACATAAAAACATGGCTTAAAAAAGTTCTAACAAATGAAAATGACAATAAAACATCCACGCATTTTATCGAAAGTTATAAAAGTTTTGTTACTTGTAATATGTTTTATCTGCCCCCTGGAATTAATGTTTAGAACCTTGTTCCCAAGGTTTGAAAAACATCCGATTGTTGTCTATTACTCGTATTTACCTGCTGGATTTTTTAATCCGGTGGACAGTCCATCTAGAAAGGCCCTCCTGGATGAAGTTATAGAATCATCAACCCATACTTTACTTGTAGTGTGTCCTGCGTTTACCCACGTTTCATCAAGGTAATAAATCTTCCTGTTTTGATTTCTATATTTCCCAATTTTTGTTAAATAATCCCTCCTTCATAGCACAATTTCTTCTCTATCCAGTAGTAAACTATTACGACCCCGTTTTTTCCATTTGAAATTTAAATGCTTCAGTAACGCATGGAAAATTGATCGTTTGAAATTTGGCAACGTTGTATCTCCATTTACCTCCTGCAGTACTTTATCTATAGTAGGTATTTCATTCCTAAAGAAGAATTCATGCACTTTCCTCCTAATCGCATGCTTATCAGCTTCATCCAATGATTTAACAATACTTTTGCGATGTTTACTGGTCATTGGCTTAACACATTAAACACTGATGCGCGACACACCCCAACTTTGTGAGAAACCTTCACAACAATTTCTTTGATGGTTGATGCCTCGTTCTCCTCGCGCTCGATCTTATATATATTCAAAATGACCTCTTTCATTTCTGCACTCAGGTGTCTTTTTTTAGAGCGTTTCCTAGGTGGACTACAGGAGTTTACAACTTCATCGGCAGTATCTGTACTACTGGGCATTTTGCGCAAGCAGTTGATAACAATAACAATCAATAACAAGGTATAACAATAACAACGACAAACTCAACAACTTAATAAGATAACAAACGAAAACGTCCAAAGAAATATCAAATTGCAATGATGCACACGACATACGTAACACGTCTGAACCTGAATGTGACTCTGCCTTGATACGACTGCTCTGCAGCTCGGCATAGGCATTTAATTGCGAATTGACCAATGAGGGCTCCTGTTTTACGTCGAGACGGCGGCGTTAGCGTGAAAATCACCCGAACCTTTTGTTTACATCCGGTCTATCTCTTATCTGAATATACTGTAATTGTATCAGGGCTCTTCATTAATGGTCTAATTTGTTTTAAATTTATTTTTACGAAAACAGTGCACTCTAGGAAAAAATAGTAGTAGTAATTATTTGTAGCAGATTGAAGGTAAAATTCGAAAAATGCGCGTTTCGAAAGAAAACAGTGGCGTACTATTTTTATTTGGAAAAATAATACCACTAATCCCCTGTATCTGCAGATATTAAAAAAAATTATTTTTTATTTTTAAACTTCAACACCCCGTATCTTTTTAATGGAACCATCGAGGGAAAAATGTTACATAAAAAACCCCCCTTAAAATGTGGTCCTGTGTATGATATTTCATTTTTGGTCACGACTTGTGAATCACCCTGTATATGCCTATTTGTCTACAAGTACAATGTGTGCCATGCATTAAATAATAATGCACATTCTGGTAATTTAGGATGATAAAATACAAAATTGTAATACTGTTGTGGACAAATTTCTGGGGGAATTTGACAATTTATATTATTTTCAGGATGAGGATCACAGGACAATAAAAAAACATCAAATGAATCTTTCTGTACTTCAGTGTTGGTACAATAATGTTTATGGAGAAAAGAAAATTATGTCCTCGCCTAAAAAACAACGAACAAATATTCATCAAAAAGCATTAGTAGTGATAATTCCCGATTTTGAAAGCTTCACTTCTTCTGTCCTCCAAAAATTCATCTTAATTGTTAGTTGTTACATTAAAGTATTACCGTTTGTATTTATTTTCGGCATTGCCACATCTTTGAATACGTTACATACCTCACTCTCTTACCAAATTATGTCCAAAATAAACATAAGGGTATTCAAGTCACAACCATCAATAGTATACTTAGACAATGTTCTTGAAAATGCTTTTTTTGATACTAATTTCCCATTTCATTTAGGTGGTAATATTTTCAATTTGTTCATAGATCTGTTTTTGTTTTACGATCTTTCAGTCAATAATTTCATTACTAATGTTAAGGTAAGGAAATATTTTATAAACTTTTGTATCTATACTGACTCATTTTTTATTTCAGTATGCTATGGCAGAACATTTCTGTTTTGGAAACGCGATGTCTTTGTGTACTTTGAGTAAGCCACAAACAAGAGAAATGGTCGAAAATTTCACTCACAATGATTTTGAAAATGTCAGGCAACTTTTGTCATTTAGGAAGCTGGTGGAGAGTGAAACTTATGAAAACCGTATCAAACTTTTGACCGATGATGATTACTTTAAAGATGTGTTGATCAAACATTTAAGGAGCATTCAAAAGTATTTGAGAAGGTTTCATCTTTTTTTGAAGGTGTTACATGTCTTAGTGAATGACTTGCCAAAAGCACCTTTAGGCAAAAAGGTACTGTTCATTGAGGTTGGATAAGTAACAATATACAGTGAACTCTGCTTATAATGTACCCTCTAGGGAGAAAAAAGTGAGTACTTCATAACCGGAGGTACGCTATAAAGGAGACCCATAAAAATAAATACCGGGTGCGTCATCTTTTATGTCGGTATTGAAACATCGAATGACTTTGATATACTAAGTGACATATAAATCCGAACACCCAGTTTAAATGGTTTTATTTTAATCAAAGTTGGTGAATGTATTTATCTTACTGTAAATAACAAGTGAAAAAATTTTCAGCCTTATCAGTTGGACATTCCGGTTTTTATACTGCTTTTTTTTAATTCACTAACGCTCTAAAAATGAATATTTCAGCCGCAGTAAAGAATCAACGTTGGCGGATTTTGGTTCTTGACATCCTTTACGATCGGTTACGATGCCTAGAGTACGGAGACCTGTACGATTTCGTCAACTTAGTGAGTTTGATAGGGGCCGTATAGTGGGACTTCGGGAAGCTGGACTTTCTTTTCAGGCAATTGCAGTTAGAGTGCAAAGAAGTGTAGACACTGTGGTTAGGTGTTGTCAGGCATGGCTTCGAGAAGGCTGTACGCAAAGAGCAAGGGGCACTGGACGCCGCCGTAGAACAACAGACCGTGAAGATCGAAGCCTAAGATTATTGGCCTTAAGGGACCGTTTCTCCACTACCAGGTCCATTGCAAATGAATGGTTTGCAGAACACGGAAGACCTATTGGCATGCGAAGTGTTTACCGACGAATGAGAAGTTTTGGCTTGTTTTCATACCGGCCACACTGGGTCCTCCCTTTAACTCGAGAACACCGACGTAATCGCCTTGAGTGGTGCAGACAACGGTCACTCTGGGATCAGGAATGGAACAGTATTGTCTTTAGTGACGAGTCTCGATTTTGTTTAGGCATGCACGATGGTCGTGCCAGGGTTAGAAGGCGACGTGGTGAAAGGAGGAATCCACAGTTTTTTGTTGAAAGACGTGTTCATCACACTGTTGGAGTTATGGTTTGGGGTGCTATAGCTTATGGTTCCAGGTTACCTTTAATCTTCATCAGAGGTAACATGAACGCGCAGCGTTATATCCACGAAGTTCTAGAACCCCATCTTTTACCCTATCTTGACACCCTGGCAGATCCAACTTTCCAACAAGATAATGCCCGACCACATGTTGCAAGAGTCACAATAGACTTCTTTCAACATAATGATGTCACATTGTTACCATGGCCACCAAGATCTCCCGACTTATCCCCAATTGAGCACGTGTGGGATATGATGGGTAGGAGATTGCTCATTTTGCAATGTCCTCCTCTAGAAGCACTTCGAGAGGAGTTGGTGGTTGCCTGGAATGAGATACCACAGGAAGACATTGACCACCTGATCAGAAGCATGCCTAGGCGCGTTGGAGAATGCGTAGCACATCAGGGTGCATCCACACATTATTAAAGGTCAAAGGGCTTTAAAGCAGTGCAATCATTTTGAAATTTTTATCATTTACTTATTATGCTTCATTAAGTACTTATACAAAATTTTATTAAAATAAAACCATTTAAACTGGGTGTCACTTAGTATATTTACCAACCGAGTGATTTGGTGATACGTGTTTCTGAAACGTCAATTTACTACAATTTTAGTCATGAATCGCTTTACACCGAAACAACACGCCGAAATAGTCACAATGTACATTGAAAATCGTCGTTCAGTTGTGTTAACGCAACGTGCATATCCTCGAAAATATCGTGGCAAACATGCACGCCTGACAACACTATCCATCATTTGGTTTCGAATTTTCTTGAGTACGGGACAGTGGGAGATCGTCAACATACCATTCATCAACGACCCAGACGTTCCAAGGAATTGGTTGAAGCAGTCGGAGACAGCGTTGCCCCCAGAACACAAAAGTGTCGTATCGTCACCTCGCTCAGCATTTTGCCATCAGTGGAACCACGTTGCGGCGCATTTTGAATGATTATTTGCATTTGTTTCCTTATAAGGCGCAGTTAACACAAAAAAATATTGCCAACTGACCGTCCACGTCGCTTGGAATACGTCCAAATAGTCGCTCGCATGGTTGATGCTGAACCTGATTTTTGGAAGCAAATTGTGATCGCCGACGAGGCCCATTTCACGCTTTCTGGCGGCATTAATAAGCAAAACTGCCGCATTTGGGGGGCGCAAAATCTACATGAAATGCCGTTGCATGCCCGGAAAGTGACTGTTTGGGCCGGCGTTTGCGCCAAAACCATCATTGGGCCATTTTTCTTCAACGAAAACGAAACAGTCGATGGAAATCGATGTCGGTGGATGTTGGCTCATTATTTCGTCCCACAAAAGCGTGAAAAAGGTCTTGATGGTTACTGGTTTCAACAAGACGGTGCGCCATGCCACACTGCAAATAAAATAAACCAGTTTCTGCAATGAAAATTCCCTGGACGTCTGATGTCAAAAAGAGGTGACATTGACTGGCCACCCAGGTCTCCAGATTTGACCCCACCGGACTTCTTCTTGTGAGGTTATTTGAAAAGTCAAGTGTATGCCAGCAAGCCCCAGACCACTGAAGAACTCGAGGCAAACATTCGTACCGCAATCGCCGCTATACCACCAGAGATGCTCGGAAAAGTAATGAAAAACGCAGCGTATCGGGCACATTTTGTTTCGGCCAATAAAGGTGGCCACTTGATAGATGTTGTGTTCAAAAACTAGTCCCAATAAATTGTAAAGGAGCATATTTAATAAAAATACCCGATATATAGAAATCAGTTTTTGGTTTTCAAAGTTATTTCATGTTTGCATACCGACAAACCGACAAAATATGGCGCACCCTGTATGTAAATTATTATTTGGTTCATTTAAAGGACTAAACTAACTAAAAATATAAATAAAAAAGATATAGTAATATGAATATGTAACATATTTTATAGTATAACATTGAAATGTAATTACGCATACAATTATGATTTCTCGAAAAAATAACTTATTTTTGTTTGTACTTCTTAACTTTTAACTAGGCTATTAAAATTGTATCATCAGATCCAGTGGCGGCCGGTGGCTGTGAGAAATGGGGGGCTATTGTAGGGAAGGGTGGCCTGCCGCAGTCACCGCGGGAGGCAAGGAATTTTTACGGTGCCACGCCCAAAAACTTCCATTTTGAGCCTTCAAATTCAAATATACATTTTTAGAGCTATAATTTTTTTTTGCATTTTTTATGTCCTGATTTTGTGGATGGATCAGTTGGCAATCCTATACCTATATATTTTATGTACAGTCCTCTGTATAGGAACAAACATATTTTAGGTACGAGAACTTATCGCAAAAGAAAGCAGCATCTAATATGAAAGCAACAGAGCATCTATTATCAAAAGAACAACAGTACTCAAAAGTATAGTTTTTCACTTTCTTACAACACATGTAACTATAAATAACTGGAAAAGAGAACAGAAATACGGTATACCTAAATGTATTATTGTATTATAAACGACTAAGTATACCTACCTACAGCTAGAGCAAACATTTTGTTTCAACTGTCACACTTCACACTTCTATTTATTACAAAATATTTTTTAATGTTTATATGTAAAGTCTAATCTTCTGTCTTTCTGTGAAATAAAATGTTCCATCACTTTTTCGTCGAAATTGCTGATATTATGTACCAGATTCTTATTAACAGACATCATTGCCAATGCATTCAGTCGTTCATTGCCCATCGAGTTTCTTAAAAACGATTTTATCCTCTTAAGGGTTGAGAAACAGCGCTCTGCTTCGGAAGTTGACATGGGAGTAGTTATAATTATTTGCAACAACTTAGTTACTTCGCTAAAAGTTTCCTCTAGGTTGTTATTAGTCAATAGGGACAGCAAATTCAAACCACCTGTAATATTTTTGAAGTCTTCCCTCATGTACATTACTTCTAATTCGGTTTTCAGTTTTTCTTTATTTACCATTGGATAATAAGTCACAACTGAATTCAGTATTTTTGCTGGAAAATATCTCGAATAGTGTGTGAAGTTTTGTGTATCTAATAAAGATGCAGCTTCTAGATGACCCCTGTAAGAAAGTCTCTCTTTTGTCTGTACAATTATTATATCGCAAACTTCTTTTGCAATAATACAATTTCTTTCTTCGGGTCCTACTTTTCTGCGTTTATTTCCATTGTCTCCATGCTCATTTTCAACAGTTTGCTGTATATCCTCTGTAGTGTCCCTAATCAATACAATGGCCTTCTCAAATACGTCAATATCTTTTAAAAGTTGTACACTGTCTTCATTCCTACTTTGAAACTGGTTAAACAAAATAGCTACGTGCGGTAGGGTTTTGTGAAAAAAAGTCAAAAAAAAGATGAAATCAGAATCTTCGAGTGCTCTTCTTAAACCGTATGCCTCCTTACTAGTAATTGTTTTATCACATTTATTCTCTAACTCCCGGAAACAATCAATAAGACTTTCACGGTTCTCAAAAACGGCACTGACTGTGCGAATGTTATAATTCCACCGTGTTGGCGCAACCTTTGGCATTTTGGTTTTAACTATTTTTTCCAATAAATCGCATCTGTGCGTGGAGTTGGAGAAGAAACTTGGAATTGCCGACAGGTTTGAAAAAAACACTTTTACTTTTGGATTTTGGCTGGCTGCTCTCTGCATAATTAAGTTCAGTTGGTGAGCGTAACAGTGTATAAAATGAGCGTTCTGATATTTTTGTTTGATTTTTGTTTGAACTCCACCACTGCTACCGCTCATTACGTTTGCACCATCATAAGTTTGCGCAATTAATTTGCGGGGTGAATCTTTTAATAATGGGCCTAGTTCTTCTTCGATACACTTTGCCAAACCTTCAGCTGTCTTGTCCGTAACGCTCAAAAAACGCCAAAATCTTTCTTGTATTTCACCTTCATGGAGATATCTAAATATCATTACCATTTGACAATGATGTGAAATATCTGTTGTTTCGTCGCACTGTATAGCTAAAAACTCTGCTGCATTAATTTGCTGTCGAATTTCTTGTTGGCAGACTTCCAACATACTATCTAGTATTTCATTTTGTACTGTTTTAGAGGTACCCTTAAACAGTGTCGCACTTTTTAAATGTTCCTTTAATATTGTATCCAGTTCGGACGTAAAATTAATCAACTCTTGAAAAATGCCACGATTTTCAGAGTCTTCACTTTCGTCGTGCCCTCTTAACGCTAATTCCAATTTACCGCAAAACTTTATACAGTTTATTATTCTTTTTAAAAGATATCTATTTTTGTCCACTTGCTCGTTGTACTTAATAATATTTTGCCTGTAAGCGGAATCTAACTGAGCAGCGATACTAGCTGTTCCCAATAAAGCTAATTCTGTCGAACAAATCATGTGACGAGCCGAATTTTCATGCTTACTAATTTTCTGGTTTATATGCTTTAAATCTTTAAATCCAGTTCTTGTCCATGTCTTTTCCGCTGCATCTGAATAAAACAGTAAGCACGGAAAACAAAACAGGGCGTTTAATGTGCCACAACCGCATATCCATTTGTTTTTGTTATAGATATCTTTCTTAAAATGTCTCTTAAAACAACCAGCTTTCGTCGATTTATCAGCCTGAGTAAGGTTGATATTTGGAATCGGCCTTCCAAGGGATTTTATTATTATTTTTTCAGCAAGCGGAAGCCGAGAAAATTCACCTTTTAACAAATTTTGTACTTCATTTGCCATTTTAAACTTTTTGAACGCCCGAACGACGGCACGGGGACGCGACGAAGCGATTTCGTACACACGTAAATCGGGACTGGCTAAAAATTATTTCGCCACCTCGCGTGTTAAAATCCCGTATAAAACTCGTAAGCGCGTGGGGGGTATGACGTAGCGAGCCACTCAATCAGGTCGGCGATCGCGGCAAAAATTATTCTAGCCTCGAATCGATAGGGAATCTAGCTCGCGACTTCGGGGTATTGGGATCGGATAATATATATATATATATATATATATATATATATTGCGTGTTGCGTAACTGGCTACTATTAAAATTCAGGTTTTGATTGAATTTTCGTATATACGTAGTCATGCCATAAGTTCTGTCCCTCGTTTTCAAACAAGTGTAGACCTGTTAATACTTGTCCGATTGTTTACATTGTGGTGTCAGTTGATTAAGCGCTTTTCGGGTAATTACATATACCTCAGTTTGTATTGATCTCTCGAAGCATAACGATGGAGTGGGGCAAGGCAGAGAACCGTATTGCAGTGATAGCTTTACATAAGTGTAATCACAGTGCTAGTCAGATTTTTGAACTCTTACGCGGCCTTCAAATATCGCGTAAATTTGTGTCTAGGACCATTCAGCGGTACAATGAGACGTCCTCTGTTGATGACAGGCCAAGAAGCGGAAGACCTCGTCAAGTAAGGACTCCAGCAGCCATCAAAGCCGTAAAAGCCAGGATTCAAAGGAATCCACTCCGGAAGCAGAAGATCCTATCCAGGGAAATGAAGATTCCTGTCCGGACGATGTCGCGCATCATTAAACAAGACCTAGGGCTAGGGGCTTACCGGAGACGTACGGGCCAGCGACTTACGGCCACCTTGCGACACATCAGGGCGACAAGATCCAAGAAGCTCTTGGAGAGGTACGCAGCTGGGGGATTCCGAAAGATTTTGTTCACGGATGAGAAAATCTTCACCATAGAAGAAAAATTCAACCGACAAAATGACAAAGTGTATGCAAGGAGTTCACAGGAAGCTTCGGAGATCATTCCGAGAGTTGAGAGAGGCCACCACCCTGCGTCAGTCATGGTTTGGTGGGGGGTGTCCTACGAAGGGGTCACTCAGCTCCATTTCTGTAAACAGGGCGTGAAAACAAAAGCGGCAAACTATCAGAGCGACATACTAGATCCTATCGTCAAGCCTTTAAGTGGTACATTGTTTGCCAACCAACACTGGGTCTACCAGCAGGATTCCGCCCCCGCTCACAAGGCTAAGAGTACGCAGCGCTGGCTGGAAAGCAATGTGCCAGAGTTCATTGCTGCGGAAGATTGGCCCTCAGGGAGTCCGGACCTCAATCCTTTAGACTACAAGTTGTGGGACCTGCTAGAGCAGTTGGCCTGCTCCAAAGCCCACCGTAATATCGAGTCCCTGAAAGCGGATTTGATCCGATCAGCGGCAGCTATTCCTTTGAAAGCTGTGCGTGCAGTGATAGATGAGTGGCCCGCGAGATTGAAGCAGTGTGTGAAGGCCAAGGGGGGACATTTTGAATAAAACTGTTTGATTATGAATTCTAAAAATGTTGTCGAATAAATAATATCTTTCATATAAATATATCTTATCTTGTTTCATTTTTATCATGAGATTATCATGGGACAGAACTTATGGCACGACTACGTATCTGGAAATTATTTAATCACAAAATCATATTTTAAATTTTTTGTTAATTCGCATTTTGTCTTGGGGGGCTGTAGCCTTTTCGCCCCTATGGACCGGCCGCCACTGATCAGATCCGTAATCAGTAAATTGTGAGAAATTTGTAACAACAGAGGCAAGTCATCATCTGAATCATCGTCGATCGATTTTTCTAGACCAGCATGTGTAAAGCAGTTTTATACAATGTTTTTTGAAACTTCATTCCATGATTGTGCAATTAATTTTACCGAGTGTAAATTTGTTATGTTGAAAGTTTCCTCTCCAATGCTCGGATTAGGCGATACATAATGCCTTGATCCATCGGTTGTACGACCGAGGTGCAATTGGAAGGCAAAAATTCTAATCTGATATTTGTCAGATCTACATTGTTAGGATGAGCTGCACAATTGTCTACTAGAAGCAATATTTTTCCTTTTTCACGTCTTAGTTTTTCATCCCACGCCTTTAAATAATTAATAAAAATGTCTGAAGTCATCCATGCGCGTCTGTTCGATTTATAAATCATAGGCAAGTAATTTAATATTTTTCATGCGCCTCGGTTGTTCGTATTTACTAATAACAGTTGACATTTTTCACTACCTGCCATATTTGCGAAAACTAAAAAGGTGTCTCTAGGCTTTGATTGTTTGCGTCCCACACACTTTTCTCCTCTAAATTTCAGTATACGGTCTGCAGTCATCTTGTAAAATAGTCCGGTTTCGTCCTCATTAAAAATATCCTCACAGCTGTTATTTTGTGCAATGCCTGGCCATTTATCCGTTAACCAGTTCACCACAGCTTCCTTGTTAACATCTCCTGCTTCACCAGACACTTCGCCGACATTTATGTTGTGACAAACTTTGAAACGCTCGCACCAACCCGTAGTGCACCTAAAATCCTCACCGTGTAATCTCTTGGATAAATCTTCCGCTTTTGCTTGTAAAATTGGACAACTTATAGGAATATTTTCGGTTCTTCGCAGCTCAAACCATCGTATAAGAGCTTGATTCACATCTCGACGTACGGGATTTCTAATTTTCTTAATTCTCTGCGATTTATATTCACTTGCCTGCTTGATTTTTTCACGACTGCACCAAATTGTTTTTGACATCTTATTCCTTCTAGCAGTTTCCGATTTGCCGATGGCAATCTCGATACTTTTAATGATGTCTATCTTTTCTTTCAAACCGACAGCTTTCCACGTATCTGTCATTTTAACAAAACAATGAATACTAAAAATTCGCACAGTTGAATGCAACGTCCAATCTAAAACTACCTGATATCTCATTCCGCGCTGTAAAAGTTCCCAGAGTCGATTACTGGAAATCCCCGGTGCCGCACCGGAGGCATTCCTGCGAACGCGCGACAGCGGTGAAACTTCCCAGTATCGATTAATGGGAATCCCCGACAGAGGCGGAGTATTACTCTGTTTATAACGGAGGTTTGTACGTTATAATCAGAATATGACTACTAAGTGGGTAAAAATATTGAAGGTTATAGCAGGAGTTAAAATTTTAATCAGTACGCTATTATATCCAGTAAAATGACAAGACTATTTGGGCGGGTCCAATGGAATAAGTTGTACGTAATAACCATAAGCACGTTATATACCATGCACTGTAATTAGCTAAATTAGCTTTTTCCTTGTAGATTAGGGAACTATATGCAGTAGCTGTATCAAGAGATATAACTAAATCAGACGAATATAAGGAGTCTTTCCAATTATTAGGATTTCTTTCTAAGGTTGAGCTCATATCTAAACTTTCCGCTATCATAGATATTCTTTCACCAAAGTTGACGTCCGTAGAGCAAAATAAGATCGCAGAATTTGTAAATAAACTGGAACAATACTTGAAAAGTATGAATGATTTTAACATGGAGGAACTACAAGATGCTGTTGAAGAGATTGAAACTGAAGCACTGGCAGATGAAACCATAGATAGCAGACAGCAATTTAGAGAGGTAAGATCAGCTAAAATTCAGAATTATGTTTTCATACTTATTAAATATACTAAGTGACATATAAATCCGAACACCCAGTTTAAATGGTTTTATTTTAATAAAAGTTGGTGAATGTATTTATCTTACTGTAAATAACAAGTGAAAAAATTTTCAGCCGTATCAGTTGGACATTCCGGTTTTTATACTGCTTTTTTTTTAATTCACTAACGCTCTAAAAATGAATATTTCAGCCGCAGTAAAGAATCAACGTTGGCAGATTTTGGTTCTTGACATCCTTTAAGATCGGTTACGATGCCTAGAGTACGGAGACCTGTGCGATTTCGTCAACTTTGTGAGTTTGAAAGGGGCCGTATAGTGGGACTTCGGGAAGCTGGACTTTCTTTCGGGCAATTGCAGTTAGAGTGCAAAGAAGTGTAGACACTGGTTAGGTGTTGTCAGGCATGGCTTCGAGAACGCCGTACGCAAAGAGCAAGGGGCATTGGACGCCGCCGTAGAACAACAGACCGTGAAGATCGCCGCCTAAGATTATTGGCCTTAAGGGACCGTTTCTCCACTACCAGGTCCATTGCAAATGAATGGTTTGCAGAACACGGAAGACCTAGTGGCATGCGAAGTGTTTAACGATGAATGAGAAGTTTTGGCTTGTTTTCATACCGGCCACACTGGGTCCTCCCTTTAACTCGAGAACACCGACGTAATCGCCTTGAGTGATGCAGACAACGGTCACTCTGGGATCAGGAATGGAACAGTATTGTCTTTAGTGACGAGTCTCGATTTTGTTTAGGCATGCACGATGGTCGTGCCAGGGTTAGAAGGCGACGTGGTGAAAGGAGGAATCCACAGTTTTTTGTTGAAAGACATGTTCATCACACTGTTGGAGTTATGGTTTGGGGTGCTATAGCTTATGGTTCCAGGTCAGCTTTAATCTTCATCAGAGGTAACATGAACGCGCAGCGTTATATCCACGAAGTTCTAGAACCCCATCTTTTACCCTATCTTGACACCCTGGCAGATCCAACTTTCCAACAAGGTAATGCCCGACCACATGTTGCAAGACTCACAATAGACTTCTTTCAACATAATGATGTCACATTGTCAATTGAGCACGTGTGGGATATGATGGGTAGGAGATTGCTCAATTTGCAACGTCCTCCTCAGACTCTAGAAGCACTTTGAGAGGAGTTGGTGGTTGCCTGAAATGAGATACCAGAGGAGGACATTGACCACCTGATCAGAAGCATGCCTGGGCGCGTTGGAGAATGTGTAGCACATCAGGGTGCATCCACACATTATTAAAGGTCAAAGGGCTTTAAAGCAGTGCAATCATTTTGAAATTTTTATCATTTACTTATTATGCTTCAATAAGTACTTATGCAAAATTGTATTAAATAAAACCATTTAAACTGGGTGTTCGGATTTATATGTCACGTAGTATACTTACTAACCACGTACTGGACGGACTTCGATGAAATTTTTACACAATGTTGCTACTATACCAAGTAGTGGCCGAGAAAAAGGAAGTTTCAGAGAATCCTGATCATATTTGAAAAAAACATTTTAGAGAAGAAAATTCAGGATGTGCACGGTTTATCTCAATTTTTTGATATTAGTACATTAATATGCTCCCAACCTAGTGTTTTCTATGCTGTGTTGCCACGTCTGACCGGGTCATGTATCGGAGAGAGGCGACGTTGCCAGATGGACTGGCGGTAGAGCGGGGAAAGAATGTCTATGGATTAATTATATGATCCTGTTTGCCTGACTTTTTTCTTCGAGGGTCAAGTTTGTGCTGAACATAATCCTTTTTGAACCGATAACGGTGTTGGAGGCAACCTACTTGACCCCATTTTTTATTTTCAGAAATTATTGGGAATGGCAAAACAAAAATCAGCAAAGCAGTTGAACAAGTATGAACAACTCAGGAAAGAGGTGTTGGATCTTCTATCAAATGCATTTGAAGAGTATCTTGTGGAACCAAAATCATTTTACTTACATGAAATATTCTTTTTTGATGATGTTTCAATACAAAATAATATAGTTGGTACCCACAGAACGGCTATACACAACGCTTTGAATGATCCGCAGTATTATTTACAGGTAATAATTAAAATGAGACAACCATCTGTACTTGGAAGTTTACATTGAACCATATACATGTACTTTTACTTGAGCGGCATGTATGTTAAAGCGAGCTCCTATGAAATTTAACAACTAAGTCGGTATAAAAGTGAAGAACAATTGTAGAATTTTGTATAAATGTGTGATACTTCAATGTGTGAAAGATTAATGGTAAAACAGGGAGGCCTCGGGAAATTCGGAACAAAAACCTCACCTGACTGCATTTTCTAGCCAAAACGTAAACAGTATGTGTTGATATCAGTGAGAATTAGTGCGGTCGGTTAGCAATGTTTCTGTGAAATAGCAATTTTTGTACCATGACTGTTTTTGTTTGCAATGAGTATCCGAGAGGGTGAAGTAACAAACCAGCAGGTCTATAAGCTACTGAAAAATGTATTAGAAAAAAATATAAAAACAAAACAAGAAATCATCGATAACAAAACGGCCGTAACCCAAGACATTCATGAGCTGCGAAAAGATTTTAATGTAGAACTTTCAAAATGGAAACAGGAGAATAAAGACCTTAGAAATGAAAACAAAGAACTAAGAAATGAACTTGACCTTGTTAATCGGAGGCTCCGGAAATTCAATATCATATATGGTCTAAAAGAGAGTAACAGATGGAATGACATCAAACATGCATTGCAGGTGTTTAATCAAAACCTGAATAAGCCATGCACTGATTGAGACTTCAGGGATTTCTGTAGAGTTGGTACAACAGTTGAAGGACGGGTTAAACTATTACTGATTGGAATAATATCCTACCAACTGAAACTCGATATATTTTCAAACGTTAAAAAGTTTGACTACATTCCATCAGATTATGAAAATCGAAAACTATGGTTTTCCAATTTGCAGCTGCAAAAAGCCTAAACCTAAACGCAAAGATTGAGAAAAACTTGTTAAAACTAAACGAATTCGAATTTAATATAGATTTCTTGAAAGAAACGGAATCTGATAAGATCCTAGAAGCCTTCAAGTTAAAAACCCAACATAAATCAAGTTCTGAACCATGTGATATACCTTCAAAAGTAATTCTCCCAGGGATTATAATCGGCCAAAAGAAAAGTGGTGAGTGTTCCAAAAGTGTTACTACTACTGAGGACGATGAAAAATGTGGAAGCAAAAGGAAGCAGCCACGAGCTTGAGAGGATAAACAGTAGAAGTGATCAAGAGTGAAGAAATGTTCAGGTATTTTTTATATTCATATACAATGTGGGACATTGATTTTTTATCCTAGTGTTAGTACCTTGCATTTAAATATTTTAAAATATTTAATGGATATTTAACTTCCTGAAAACAGACAATTTACTTACTGTTCTTATTCTATACGGAATCGCATATTGCATTCTTATGTTTACAATGGAGGAGTATGTCAAAAATTTGTATGTGACAGAAGAACCCACAAAGATTGCAAGTAATATCTTGCAGAGTAAGACGTTGTTAGATAAAAATATTGAGGGCATGTCAAAATTCAGAGTTTTCCACAGCAATATAAGAAGTCAAAACAAAAACATCAACGAACTACAAATCATGGAAATGTAAACAAATTAAGCTGATGGAACTGTAGTATATATCAAACAAACACTAGATCATCAGGAGACAATATGAGGGCAATTAATTCTAAAGTAGCTCTTGGAACGGATAAGATCAGCGTTCTTGCACTGTACAGATCTCCATCGTTATATCCAAAACAATTTAATACCAACCTTCAGGAGTTTCTTGAACTTTATAACAGGCGTTACTATTTAGATATAGTTGTTGGATGTATTAATATCAAAATTCTATTCACCGATATTGATTATACTAACGAATATTTGAACATAATGGCTACATATAAGTATAGATCTCTCATTAGCGCATATACAAGGGTTAATAACCAATCAAAAACATGCATAGTCCACATTTTTGTCAGGTCAAAGAAATATACTAAGTGACATATAAATCCGAACACCCAGTTTAAATGGTTTTATTTCAATAAAATTTTGTATAAGTACTTAATGAAGCATAATAAGTAAATGATAAAAATTTCAAAATGATTGCACTGCTTTAAAGCCCTTTGACCTTCAATAATGTGTGGATGCACCCTGATGTGCTACGCATTCTCCAACGCACCTAGGCATGCTTCTGATCAGGTGGTCAATGTCCTCCTGTGGTATCTCATTCCAGGCAACCACCAACTGCTCTCGAAGTGCTTCTAGAGTCTGAGGAGGACGTTGCAAATTGAGCAATCTCCTACGTGCTCAATTGGGGATAAGTCGGGAGATCTTGGTGGCCATGGTAACAATGTGACATCATTATGTGGAAAGAAGTCTATTGTCACTCTTGCAATATGTGGTCGGGCATTATCTTGTTGGAAAGTTGGATCTGCCAGGGTGTCAAGATAGGGTAAAAGATGGGGTTCTAGAACTTCGTGGATATAACGCTGCGCGTTCATGTTACCTCTGATGAAGATTAAAGGTGACCTGGAACCATAAGCTATAGCACCCCAAACCATAACTCCAACAGTGTGATGAACATGTCTTTCAACAAAAAACTGTGGATTCCTCCTTTCACCACGTCGCCTTCTAACCCTGGCACGACCATCGTGCATGCCTAAACAAAATCGAGACTCGTCACTAAAGACAATACTGTTCCATTCCTGATCCCAGAGTGACCGTTGTCTGAACTACTCAAGGCGATTACGTCGGTGTTCTCGAGTTAAAGGGAGGACCCAGTGTGGCCGGTATGAAAACAAGCCAAAACTTCTCATTCGTCGGTAAACACTTCGCATGCCAATAGGTCTTCCATGTTCTGCAAACCATTCATTTGCAATGGACCTGGTAGTGGAGAAACGGTCCCTTAAGGCCAATAATCTTAGGCGGCGATCTTCACGGTCTGTTGTTCTACGGCGGCGTCCAGTGCCCCTTGCTCTTTGCGTACGGCCTTCTCGAAGCCATGCCTGACAACACCTAACCACAGTGTCTACACTTCTTTGCACTCTAACTGCAATTGCCCGAAAAGAAAGTCCAGCTTCCAGAAGTCCCACTATACGGCCCCTATCAAACTCACTAAGTTGACGAAATCGTACAGGTCTCCGTACTCTAGGCATCGTAACCGATCGTAAAGGATGTCAAGAACCAAAATCCGCCAACGTTTACTGCGGCTGAAATATCCATTTTTAGAGCGTTAGTGAATTAAAAAAAAGCAGTATAAAAACCGGAATGTCCAACTGATAA
The DNA here is from genome assembly GCA_963669975.1 of Acanthoscelides obtectus. Lineage (NCBI taxonomy): Eukaryota > Metazoa > Arthropoda > Insecta > Coleoptera > Chrysomelidae > Acanthoscelides > Acanthoscelides obtectus. The sequence goes on along the minus strand of CAVLJG010000007.1, from coordinate 89,928,554 downwards.
GGCTGAAAATTTTTTCACTTGTTATTTACAGTAAGATAAATACATTCACCAACTTTTATTAAAATAAAACCATTTAAACTGGGTGTTCGGATTTATATGTCACTTAGTATATCTGGGTTATAATATACCGGTAATTTTGGAAATACCTATATCTGATTACTAACCTGTTATATTCCAATGTTGTACGAAACCAGAGCACGATGCAAGTCTTAAATACAAATATTTCTTGGATTATGATAAGCTTGAGAAAGCTTTCATAAATGAGTTATGGCTTGATGTCTACCAAATGGATGACATAGAAGAAGCAATGCAAAAATTTATTAATTTAATTACTGAAAAGATTGAAATTTGCACAACTATAGTAAAACTTAAACACAATAAAATTCAAAGATCACCCTGGATGGTCACATCAGTGAATAGGAAAAACGAATTGTACACAAAAGTAAAGAAGGATCCAAATAACGCTAACGTACTGAAAGAATACAATGACTATAGAAATCAATTAACAGACATTTTAAAAACTGCCAAATCCAAATATAATTTAGTTTCACAAAACTTGTCTGACCCAAAAGCATTATGGAACTGCGTTAAGTGCTCAAGAGATTGCATTCAAAAATAAACCACTCACAAAAAAGACTTTGTAACTCAATTTTTATAGCAGAGGTAGCAAACAGAATACAAAGAATAAAATACAACAAGTCACCTGGGGTAGATCAAATTAGAGTCGAAATTTTGAAACAATACTGCCAGTATATAATCAGACCACTAACTTACTTATTGAATCGGTGTATTTTACTAGGCATCTTTCTAAAATGTTTGAAGGTGTCTGTAATTAAGCCACTTCATAAATCCGGTAGGAAAAAAGAGGTTAATAACTATAGGCCTGTTTCTTTACTATCAGTTTTAGCTAAAGTACTTGAAAAAATTCTAGATTCAAGAATATCTTCTTTTCTAATTCTGTCAGAAAAATAGTACGGGTTTCAAAAGGGCAGATCAACTCAGGATGCGATTTCTTATCTTCTATCACAAATAAATGCGGCTGTTGATACTACAACTCTTTGTATATTAATTTGTAGACTTGGCCAATGCTTTCGACACCTTATGTCATCAAAATTTGCTAGACACGTTGGAACGTCTTGGTTTCAGGGGTATGACCTACAAGATGCTTTCTAGTTATTTGTCTGGCCGAAAGCAGTGTGTCACAATAGGAGGCACTAAAAGTAGATATTTGGGAACAAGCTATGGCGTGCTGCAGGGTTCGGTGTTGGGACCGTTATTGTTCTTGCTATATATTAATGATCTGTTCGAGATGGAAACTGCCGGAGATATCATTAGTTTTGCGGATGATACGGCAATATTATATAAACATAATTTCGTGGCACAGCGGAAACAGATTTTACGAAAATTGTTGAATTTTTTAATAGCAAGAAACTCTCAGTAAATTGGAACAAAAAATATTTTTTAAAATTTACTTCTTATGAATCCCACATGCCACAATATCAAAGGCTTTACATCAAGAATTTTACGATAGCATCTCAAAGTAGCGTGAAGTATTTAGGTGTTGTACTAGTAAGGCATCTGAGATGGTCAGAACATGTCAGCCAGGTGGTTAGAAGAATACGGAGCTTTGTCCTAAAATTCAAATTATACTTTTCTGTATTCAACACAGACATTCTGAAATCTGTATTTTGCTTAGGTTCAATCTCATCTCACTTATGGTATTCTTGCATGGGGTGGCCTAGCAAGTATAAACCTCAATAAATTGGAAGTAATGCAGAAGTGGATACTTAACATAATGCTTGGCAGCAGCGGTGGCCGCAGTAGTAGACTCTTCGGTGTCCTGATCAGTCGCCATGCGCTGTGCGGGTTCGAGTCCCGTCCCAGGAGAAATTTTTCTCTTGGCTATGGATGTTGTGATTGTTCGAAGGTGGTAGATAGTCTCTGACTGTCGAACGCGGAGGTACCACCCGGTGGTTCTCGTAGACGGAGCCAGAATGTGTGCATGTTGCATGCACACGTGTTCCCTCGCTAGGGTCCGTGTGGTGCCCCCCCCCCCTTCCTATGTATCCCCCTATAGCCCCACGGTACCCAATGGGTGCTTAGGCCTTAGGCCTTCGTGGTAGTTGGAGTATAAAAAAAACCATCTGATGAGCTTTACAAAGAAGTGGGAGTATTTGATTTCAGATAATTATTTTACCAACAGCTAGCCACATTTCAGCACTTTCATAAAGGTAACAGTGATTACAGTAAGCATTGCCATAATACAAGACAACGGAACGTACAATTAAAACTGCCACAAATTTACAAAACAGTTGGCCTAAGCCTAAGAGGTCACAGGTACTTATTATGTCCCAAAGCTTTTAAAGCCTTGCCCGAGCATATTAGGAGGATCGATAAAACATTTATGTTCAAGAAAGAACTCAAGTTTTGGATCTCAAATGGTCCTAGGCAAAACATACATAATATAATATCTGTGATGATTGAATAGGTCTCATAAATGTATTGAAACTGTTGCTGTGATGTCTATACTTACTTTGTTTTTTTATAAATTTTTCTCTCTTCCTCTATTTTTCATAGATACCGAATTATATACAGGGTGTCCCAGAAGTCGACGTCAAGCTGAAAGATGCGCAGTAAACGAAGGAGTACTGATCGGTATCAAAGTGTGCAATAGCAAGTAAGTGATGTGCTTCATCCATACCACGTACAGCGTGTTCAAGCTCTTCTGCCCCGGGATTATGAGCCCCGAGTTGCTTTTTGTCGCACAATGTTAGAAAGACACAGGGAAGATCCACGGTTCTTTGAAAAAATTGTATGGTCAGATGAGACCACATTTAAGAAAGATGGCTACATGAACCTGCATAACTTACACGAGTGGCACGTAGCAAACCCACATTTGATGAGAGAAGATAAATCTCAATATCGCTTCAAGATAAACCATTGGACAGGAATTTTAAATGGTAAAATAATCGGTCTGTTTGAGTTCCCAGAGACTTTGACTGCTGAGGTTTATTTAGGTTTTTTGCAAAATCATTTAAAAAATTTATTGGAGGACGTGCCACTGAGTATTTACAGGGACATGCGGTTTCAGCATGATGGCTGCCCAGCGCACTATGCACTCTCAGTGAGAGAGTTTCTCGATCAAAACTTTCCAGGCAGATGGATAAGGCGGTCTGGTACAATACCGTGGCCAGCCCGATCACCTGATTTGAATCCTTTAGATTTTTTTACTGGGGAACTGTAAAAGAAAAAGTGTATTTCAAGCCGATTCAAAATGTAGCTGAGCTACGGCAAAGACTATTGGAAGCAGCTGAGTTTGTTAATAACCGTGGATTCGCTCGTTTAATAACCCGATCTTTTTTAAGAAGATGTCGATCGTGTATTGCGGCTTAAGGAAAACAGTTTGAGCATTTGCTGTAAAGGTAAATCATCATCAGCAGTATTTTGACGCCCACTGTTGTGCAAACAGTTATCCTTAAGGGTCCTTGTGCGTTTTCATAGTCGCTGTTTAATTAGGAAATTTTGAAAAATTTTCATCAGTTTTTTTTCAAATAAAAATTGTGCATAAGTTAACGAGTAATCTTCTAAGTGTTATACCATTTTGGAATCGTTATTAAATGCGCCAACTTTTAAGGTTACTTGCCAAACTCTCGTAGTACATTTTTTCCAGTACAGCCAGTTAAAGTTGAGCAAAGTTTTACTTTGGAATACTTGGTTGGGAAATAAGTGGCAATTTTTCCTGAACGAGAAAAGTTGGCAGTAAGGTTGAGACACCAGTTTGAAGATGCATTATTCATCATTACATTGTAAAAATAAAATCCAAAAAAAGTTAATATTTGTAGTAACAGGAGTTGACAGACTGCCGTAGGGTGTGAAATTTCTATATCTTTTTCAAAGACCTATAATTTTCAAAACACATACATAAAATTTTTTTAAATATTTTTCTGATAGCTATTATGACTTTGCCAATCGCCCGGTTTCGGCTTGACGTCGACTTCTGGGACACCCTGTATATGATATCAGATTAATAAGCCAGTTTTTCTCAAACATGTAAAATTAACCGAATGTAGACGATTTTAACGAATTTATATGCTTGTTTTGATCATACATTTTCAAATTAATACCAATTATGGATTACCTTACCGTTTTGATGACCAGTATCGTAAACCGATTATAGTCGAACTGTTTCTAAGTGTGTGAACTATTTTATAGTGCAATACTTGAGTGACTTTTATTTTGAAAATATTATAGCAATGGACTAGAAATTTTAAAAAAATGTCCATACCATAATTAGTGTTTGTGTAATTTGTACAATCCCACGCACAAGCTGTTTGTTTACTCGTACCATACAAAACTGTGAGCGCTTTTATATTCAGATTACAATATTATCGTTATATATTATTAAATAAACTTTACTTTATTTACTTGAACAATATGTTCACACTATTTGCTTAGTCATTTGGTTTAAAAAATTCGTTGTGCTTGTATCTAAATTTTAGTTTGTTTGTTTTTTTCGTCAAACATTTTACATTTACGTATTTTTTAGTGTTCTTGTTGTGAGATACCTAACAGCACCTCAATAAGGCATACAATGCCTGATATTTGCATTGCATATAAGTTGCACTTAGAATGTGGAAAGATGATCAATCTATATGATTGGCTCCAAGCATTCTTGAGCATTGTGGATCCCTCTGACGCAGATGAGGAATCTGATAGATATGTGAAGCCAGAGTTACAGTATCCTTTGTACATTCCTTTTTCTTTACTATTTCATCTCCATGACGTTAAATGAAATTGTTGAGGTATTCGAAACGTTAATAAATTAATTTTATTCATCATCACCGTTTTTATCTAATAGCTAGAATATGGAGATGAATTAGTGAGATCACGACATAGATAAATTTTAGGAGTTACATTTCCTTTTACTTTGTTTATTTTCCTTGATGTTTTCATCAGAGCTCGATTTACGCAAATCGTAACAGAGCTGGAATACCTAGGATTCATAAAGAACTCGAAAAGGAAAGCAGATCATGTGGCCAGGTTAACTTGGGGTGGATAGTGTTATATTTTTTCTAGAAATTCACACTGTCTTCGAATAAGTTACGATTCGAAATACTAAGTATAAATATATTTATTTTTATAGAGTATTATTGATTTTTACTTTACACGTCAATAAAACAGATAATCATTGAGTTCCATATTTAATGAGTACGAGATAGAGAGAGAAACTCGGTAAGTTTACTGTTTAGCACCAAAATACGTAAGACGTGCCTAAACTGAATCTAAATTCAAGATGAGATGTAAATAATAACAGTTAGCGCGTGATCTCTCGGTAACAGGTGGGGACAACGCCTCTTATTGGTCAATTCGCCAATAAATTTCAAGCGGCCGCATGGCGGAATAATGCGCGGGGCAGGGGCAGGGCAGGCAGAGTTGCACTCAGGCCACCGTCCGTCGCGTATATCACGGCGTGCTCGTGTTTTCGTATTCACCTTGCTTGGTTGTTGCTGTTGTTGTTGTTAAGTGTATTTGAGTAATTTGTTAAGTTTCTGTTTCTATTAAATACTGTCATCTTTGTTTTACAACACGTTGGTGGTAGTCCATCATTCGGAGGTAGCCCTGAATGCGGCCCTGTACGCCGGCCTTGCTTTTGGCAATCACGCATCCATTCTATCTTGGGTGTAAATACACTATAGTTCTTATCATATCAGTATACTAGTTACTTGTTTCTCTATCTCGCTCGTACACATTAAATATGGGACATTAATAATTCCCTGACGACATTGTACATTATTACATCATATTCGATTCAATCTATTCGCGTTTTCTTGGTTCCCTGTTCGAAACACTCTGCACTAGTTCATCTTAAATTTGCTCCCAAAAGAACAGAAAACATTTTATTTCCGTTGACCTTCCCCGTGCTGTTATGGTAAATTTACGACGAAGAGAAAAACACATGTGTCTTTAAAAGAATTATTGCATGCAAAGCTACAAGTAAAAGCCGTAAAATGCGATATTGCTAACAGATCACAACACCACCATGATCACCTTCAAGTCGTGCGACATTTTTTCAAAACCAGTTCAAAGTGCGGACCGAAAGAACATGAATATATACACTGGTTTTGTCAAAGTAACATAAAACGCGCGCCAGTGCAAAAGCCGTTCATTTCGGCTTGTCGGAGTCCAGACCACCCAGGATTTGATCTAGCACGAACACATCTCGTCAGTATCGGCAGCTGCTGGGAAAAAGCTAGGCAGCCGCGCCAGGAGTATCAAGTATCTTGAAAAGTGACATTGTCAGATTTTTTTGACATTATACAGGTTTCTTGTGACATTATGTAGGTTTTTCTACAAGATGTCAACTTGGCACTAGCGATTGTACACTTTGTGGTGTACTCGTTCCGCAGCCGTACGTGTTGCCTAAACGACATGATGCTTCAGCTATCAATGTTTGACTCTGATGTAATGTAACATCTGCTTCAGAGATGGCAGTATTGGAGGAATGAGCTGAGTTGTATATAGTTCGTTTCAAAGTAAAACTACAGGAATTGCTTTCATATATCGATCTCTCTCATACATACACATGCAACCTATCCCTGTGTGCGAACGTTTTTTAGTTCTGTGTCTCCGTCTCGAAAACTTTTTCGTTACGTATGAGTACCTTTTAATCATATTTGTCAGAGTGACAACTTACTTGACATCGGCGTACAATTTTAGTTGTTCTGTTATCAATCTTCAATACTAAATTGTAGAATGCCCGGAAATGCGATAAATGGAGAAGGCCGACAGCTCGTGCTAAATTTCTTAGATTATCTCCAGGAAGAGAATGAAAGCGGTCCCCTATTACCCACTTGATGCGTACTGGAGAGAGTAGCAGATGCGCTGAAGATTAGACTGCGCCCATGGTACGGAGACTCCATCGGTTTACTTATTTCATATGGCGTTGATGACGTAACGTCCAAGAACGGTAACTACAACTATATAGTTGTAGTCACCGTTCTTGGCGGGTCAAAGTAAGACTACCAAATATGCCTTTATAGATCTCCATCATACATTCACATGCAACCTGCCTCTGTGTGTGAACGTTTGTTCGATAAGCTCAAAGACATAGGTACATTTTTTAGTTGAGTGTCTCCGTCTCGAAAACTTTGTCGTTACGTGTATGGGTGCCCTTCAATCATATTTGTCGGAGTGACAACTTACTTGACATCGGCGTGCAAATTGAGTTGTCCTGTTATCAATCTTCAATATAAAATTGTACAAGCCCGGAAATACGATCAATGGAGAAGTCCGACAGCTCGTGCTAAATTTATTATAGAGTATTTCCAAGAAGAGAATGAAAACAGCGGTCCCCTGTTACCCACTTCATCCGTACTGGAGAGAGTAGCAGATGCGCTGAAGATTAGTCTGCGCTGTGTGTTCAGCGAATACAATCAGAAAATACGAATTTTTTTCCCATAGTAACACCTGAGGAACCTCACAAAATCAAAAAATGCAAGACCGATAATGTGATATCGTCAAAACAGAAATTATGAATACTTTCTACGGTAGGAGAGGTAAAGGACAACATATCACGACCTGTCCGCCAATGGTACGGAGACTCGATATGTTTACTTATTTCATATGTCGTTGATGATGTAACCGCCAAGAACGATGACTACAACTATACTAGTATATGACAGACAACGCGGGTACGATGATGATTTCCCGTAATGCTTCTCCAAGTTTTGGACAATACAAAAAAAAACGGAGAAAATCGTAACGTTGAACTCTCTTCAGAAAGGACAACACACATAACCCGTCTGGCAGAGATAATAAATATACGAGCCCTAACACAAAATATACTAAGTGACATATAATTAAAGAAAAGCAGTATAAAAACCGGAATGTCCAACTGATAAGACTGAAAATTTTTTCACTTGTTATTTACAGTAAGATAAATACATTCACCAACTTTTATTAAAATAAAACCATTTAAACTGGGTGTTCGGATTTATATGTCACTTAGTATATTTGCACAATAGGAACCAAAACACTGCCAGAAGAAAACGCTAGATGACTCACCTACTAGGGTCAATGTCATATCTCTTATTATTGCTGACAGTTAACTACCACAACAATACGTACTGCTCTCAATGTCACCTGGTAAAATTAACCTCGAAACCGGATAGACTAACGGATAGTCTGGTGAAATGTTCTCAAGATTATTTGGTCAACACATGTTTTCTGCTAGATTAACAAGATCTTGCACATGTCTTGAAAATGGTGCATCTTTGGTTTGTGTACTAAAGGCGTAATTCCACTGAGGCAACTTTTGAGCAACATGTAGTAAACGGCATTGACGCAACACAAAACTTCAACAAATATGTCTCCTTGTCGCATGCCACCAGTTGCCCGTTGTTCCCTCTCGAGGGCGCCGTCGGCGACATGAATCCACGTGTTGATCAGTGCCGCCGGCTATCCAAACCTGCTCGGATCGGTGCGGCTTGGAGCAGGCGACAAAATGGAGTGGGCCAATGAGAAAACAACGTTTAATTGAAGATTACCGTAATTATGGAACAACAAATCGGAAGGATATAAGGATGCGCGACTAAAGCAGGATAAATCACGGGAATTGACAGGTACGGCAGACCTTGTACGATAATGAGGCAAAAATAGTCGGATTATTTATTAATGGTTAATTTCTTCAAATAGGAAAATACAACTGTTCGGATTAAGAATTTGCGTTCGGCGTTCCATCGGGAACGAAAAAAATTACGTGAAAAACAGAGTGGATCATCACCTTGCAAGAACGGGGTATATATTTCATCTCCAATATTCTGGCGTTTTTCTTTTCCTTGTCCGATCCAAAGAAAACACTAAATAAGCAGCCGACGCGACTGTTTGTAATGACATGACGTACTAAACAGAAGTTGCCTGAATTGAATCGTGAAGACGCATGCTACACTCATGTACGACAAAGCGCATGCCACATAGGGAAACAAAATCCGCATGTGGCATTGATAGAATTTTTGGCAACACTGTCGAATGTCACACTACGAAACAAGAAGCATGCCACATGTCGTTCACTGTTGCCTCAGTGGAATCCCACCTTAAGAACTAACAGTGGAGTGGCGCGGCAGTTCGAAATGTGGGTTGAACACAAAACAAATAATAATAGAAGGTAAAAAATATAAAGAAACAACTTTTTTTTTGTGGATAGGCAATCTTTTATTTGCAAATATCCTGCGGTACAATTCAGCATCATACTATTCACAGCATTTCTTACATATTTACAATATAATTACAACAATCTTTTAATACAATCAACGCAATATGTCTCACAGAGACAGATGATAACATCAAGATCTTTAGTTTTTATTTGAATCGGCCATTCATCAAAACTTCGCAGCAGACTAAACATCAAAAGATACTATACTTATGTTTTTTAAGTCCTCATCTTACATTTTAAAGAAAAATATTATTCGAAAACTAGTCAAATAAAATGGACTTGTCATGGCTTGTTGCAAATTTTATCTCAGCATTCGGCATTATGAACTCTATCAAGAATAGATTGACATTATTTGCCTTACAATCCTTTAATTGTATCATTATATCAGGTTTCAGACAATATCGTAATTGTTACTTTTTCAAAAATGTCTACGATATGATCATGTATGTTGCATAAAATTGTTTTAAAAACGCCTCACATTTGACATATTACGAAGTTTTACCCTAGAGCTTGTTAGAAGAACCTGTCTAAACTGTCAAATAGCTTTTTAAACTATCCCTGGATGAAGTCTATTTGAACAGAAACATTTTCAAATGCTTCGTATTTTGCTTATTTCTCATGTAAATGAAAAGTATCAGAATAAACTACTACTATTTTACCTGCTCTACATACTATCTCTTTTTTACCACTTTTCAATAGGCAAAATTCCGAAATCCATAAAATTGTTTATATCAAGAATGAAGATCCTTAGACCCATACGTCCTTTTACTCACAAAATATGTTGGTTATTTGCTTAGTCTGCTGTAAAATTAACCAAGATCGTTTGTAAAAAGCACAAACTAAATAAATTTGTACGTTGTACTATGCTTTAGGATCAGCCTCGGAGTTTGTTGTCTGCGGTCGCATTTCCATAGTTTCATTTTTTCCGCAACCTAATGGGAAAATACAAAATTACAAACGCCACAAAGAATTCTGTGATACAATATACAACAAAGAGGAAGTCGTCCGATATCCATGTTCATTGCAACCAACGAATTCGTACTATTTAGGAGCAAGTCAACGACTGTGATGTAGTCAGTAATCAGGTGTATGTTCATAATATTACAAGTCGATAAGCCACCAGTTTGACAGTTGTTGACATTTTACATTAAATTTTCTGTGGAAACATATAAAAGTGCGTGGGTTCAATACAGCCCTAGTGTTCTATACAGTTGCTAACAATGGTTAGAGTTTTCTGTGGATTGCAAAATGCAGTTTAAACTGGATAAGCGCGAATATTTTTATCGACAAGTGTTATAAACACAGTTCCATGTTATTTTTTGTTCAGATCATAAAAGAGCAGAAATTAAAAGTCAACTAGGTCTTAAAATTGAATATCAAAGACTGTACCCTGTTGATGGAGTTAAAATTCTTAGTGTAATAATCGATTTCAAACATGTCATCATATTGCATCAAGAAAGCTGTTGAATCCCAAATCTGCTTGGGTCCATAGTTTGAAGAATTTATTTTTTTTCTTTATGAACATGTAAGGCTATACTACAATGTAATATGTAATTGTGGATAAATAAAGACGTATATTATTATTATATATTAATTTTTTTTATATCTGCTACCTAACAACTTTTGTTTTTTTGAATGGGTGGTTAAGTGTTAGAGTAGCGTGTTGCCAAGCTTCGCCACCATTTGCAACCCTTTTTCTATGTATGGAATTTTACAGTTTCAAGAAAGGCGATTATTATTATATACAGGGTGGACCAGAAACAGCATTGCTCGTGACAAGCACGCGGGAGCAGTACATCGGTACTTTGGAAACTAGCTTGATAGTGATATAGTACATCATCAAAATCTGTAGTGCCAGTGTCGCTAACTGGTGACCAAAAAAATATGAAACTTATCGGGAATTTCTGCCTTGGTTCTTTGTCAGTACACCTAGTACAAATAGCTACTTGAATATCCTTTCCAGAAAAAAAGAATGTACGACGATGTATTGGTTTGTCACTTTGGTAGGCAATGATAGTCAAATTAGTTTTGGCGACAATGTAATGAAAAAATTCAGGCTTGGCTCCTCCTAATCTATTCGAATTCATTGAATGCAACCATATTGTATTCACATATATACATACAAATAAAGTTTCTACTTAAACATGACAGGCATTGCGATGCTGAATATTTAAAAACGAAATAACAAACAAGGAAGTACCAATTGGTAGTTGCAAAAAAATACTTTGTGTTTAAGAAAGGCTACAACAAACATTCGTTAATAACAAAATGATTTGAAGACTACTTACAAAAAGAATGAAAGTCTTCTTACAGGGGGCCTAAGTCCTTTTGGGATAGTAATGTGACAATGGTCTTAAGGGTATATAAGTTCCGAAATCAGGTCCCTGGCACGACCTGTAGTTGGAAGAGCCTGAAACCAAAACACTGTATTGGCTTGAGGACTTAAACGTTTTATGGTAAACACGTGGTTTGACTGCAGTACTGACAATCTTGACAGGCTCTTACACACAAATAGCGTCAATTTGGTTGCATTTTCGATCACAGTACGAAAAAATCCATTATGTTTCATGTATGGATCAAAAAATGCATATTCTAAACATCGCACAAAAGCAAGGAATGCAAGTATGGAAGATATGCGAGGATTGAATGCCAAATTGGACACTCTAAAACACCAAATGGGTAGAAGGAGGGTAGGATCAGAAATAAAAAAGAAGACATGGGATCATAAGCTGCAGGAGAAACACAAAACAGAAACGGTACTATGGTCAGTAGCCTTCCAAAAACACAAATACAAATCATATTTGAGCCAATTTAGGTAGAAACTCTTAACACCATATAACCCATTTTTGCCTAAATACACCACATAGTTTTTCTTTATTTTATATCACAATGTAACTCAGCTATGTCAATCAATGAATAGGAATTTCATCCCATGTTCAATGCAGATGCTACCAGCCCTTTGAGGACACACAGTTTCAAACACATTTTTATATTGAGTGCCTTCTATCTATCCATCCTTCTATCAATGTTATGAATCACTATAAAATGCTATATTTTAGATGAGCTAAACAAGAATTATGATGGAACATATAACCCCAATAACTAAACGCAATATACATATACTTACTATCAAAGCCCTGGGGATGTTGATTTTTAAGGTTTTATTACAAAATCAAAATCTAGACACAAAGTTATACTTCACCAATTTTATATTCTGTTCACTCAGCATCAATGCTAAGTTACTTCTCAATAGTTGTTTTTTAAAATACAATATTTGTGAAACAATAAAAGTTAGTTTATACTTTCAAATATATTGCTTTTAAATTCATATTTATAAATATTATTCTTTGGTTAACATAATACCATGATTCACCAGCATTAACACATCTTTATATCTGCTTATGTCAAATGAAGATTATGTAAGACTTCTGTTTTGTATTCACATAAACTATATGATTAAACTTAAACAATATTTTATATTTGATTAAAAATATGTGATAATGCTATGATAATATTAACTACCGCCGAGAGCTACTACTAAAAGATTCCGCAAATCTCGACTCTGGAAACAAATATGTACAATCAGATAAGATAAAATCTCAGGGTTTGACAGAAAAGTCGAGTTCTTGTAATGTGGCTCAAACTAGAGAAAAATTATTCGATTTTTGTGAGAGGGGCGCCTAATTCTTATAATAAATAAAAAAATATTAATAATATAATTTAATATTAAAGACCTATTTGTCACTTGTGTCTGGGTCACAATAATTGTCACCAGGACACAAATTCCGTCAATTAAAAAGAAGGGTTTGTGTTATAGTCGCAAATTTTACCAATCAAAAAGAAGCGTTTGTGCAGTAGATTTATATGACAGCCACAAAAGCACTACTTTTCAGACAAACCCTGTACTCAAAAAGGAAATTGTATAACTTACGTTGCATAATTGTTGGTGCTTTCTTCTCCTCACAAAACTGGACGATCAAGTAAAACACGCTGGTTAGAATCAATACAGCTATTGAGGTAGCTATGAAAATTACCTCGTTGTGCCTTCTGTACTTACAGCACTGGGTACTCCAATATGTCCAGGTGTTATTCATCTGAAAATAATATTTTAATAATAACCTGAAGTAAAAAAGAAAAGGCTGTGGATTAACTCTGTACTTTCCACATCCGTTCATAAAGGATTGTCTTAAGCACATGTTAGACACACAACGAGAAAGGTTTGTTACAAAATACTGGTAGTCCATCTGGCAATGTCTCCTTTGCCCCATTTCAAGAGCAAATGTATGGGGAAATAAATGATGTGTGAAATATATCTAATAGGTATGTAAAACTACTGATGTTGGGTGCGTATAAACATATTGAAATGAAAAAAAAATTGATAACAACCTCGCCCCACCTCCAAATTTTTTAACCCTAACAGTTTTTAAAAAATGATTAAAATCCTCTGAAACGTCAAAAAACGAAGTTTGAGCAAATATTTTTATCTTTCGTTTTGGGCCTTTGTCTCAGTCGCCACTGGACGGTTTTTGAGAATTACTAAGTTTTTTCGTATTTGGCGTAATAGTAACCTTGTGTAAAAATTTCATCAAACTCGGACCAGTACTTTCCAAGTTATAGATGGGGCAAGGATTAGCAGGCGCACAGATGGACAGACTGATGGAAATGAGTGACAGTTATTTGTACATGTCATAAAATGTCGAAACAACATATCCGATTTTCAAAACTTATTGCAATTACAATACTTCCTCGCCAATAGGCGTGAGAAGAGAAAAGAATCACTGGAAGTTTCATATTGGGAACTTTCATTTTATGTGATAATAAAAATAATAAAATAAGCTTAAAGACAGTCTTTCACTACTTACCAAATCTACAATATCCATGCACATCCCAATATTATCATTTATATTGCTGATTTTGGCATAATAACTGTCTAGTGTTATATAGTCACCCATACATTGTAAACAAAGTTCTTCAATTTTTGATTTGTTAATACAATTCATAAAATGGTTGTAGTATACTATAAACTGGGTTGTTGTATTTGATGTAGATACAACTGACTCACTTTCATCTTCATAGCATTCTACAAGAAATGATAGTGTTGAGAAAAGTTCTTGTTACAACTCATAAATACTCGTAAATATCACTAGAAGTATCAAATTTCTGTTGTCATAACTATTTTCAGATTTACTGGGGGTCGCAGCAACTTTTCAAAGAGAACTACTGATGTGTTTAGCAGTTGATCTTTTTAAAAGGAATGCCTTATTTTAGATCAGATAGGCCCTTCTAGAAGAAGAAATTTGATGGCACTTTGTGCTGTCTTGTTTCAACATACCTATGGGTGTTGCTTATTAGTTGTTAAGCTATTGGGTATTTGAGATGAGATTCCATTTAAAAAGAAATCACCATTGATATGCTGGTTGTAATTGAGAAGCCCTGTACAACGGTATTTTCCAAATTTCCCCCCAGATAACATGTGTAATATCCCATGTTTTGAAGCAACATTCTGCCCCTGCATGGATGAGACACCATGATTAACAAGATTAATTGAAACTAAAAACAGATACGATTTCTATATTCTGACTTACCATTGCATTTAGCTCTTTTCCAAAGATCTATATTGGCATCATATATACTTTGCACTATTTGTAGTCTATCTCTATTTACAAAATTATCTATACATCTTGTGTTGTTATGACCAAACTAGAAAAAAACATTTTCTATAATTTGCAAAAAAAATCACAAATAAGGTCATTTATTTTTCAATGCGATAATATTCTTTTAAAGTATGTAACAATTTAAACCATAATTTACCTATAGGATACTATAGGTCAAAATTTTCATCTTTGTTTATGTTTTAATAAATCAATAAAACTTGGTTTGATTTGGTAGTTTAGCATACTGAGTTTGATTATGACCACCAAAACAACACAAAAATAGGGCAAAATTTGAGTCTTAATGTGAAAGTGACATTGGATTCAGAGCCTTTGTGCTCAATGGGAAAATATGTCTTTATATAGATCATAGGTTTACAAAGATTTCTGGGAATCTCTCATGGACAACCTCAAAATATTATAGGCAGGACAAAATTTCCATTTTTTGATTCAGTGTTACACTCTTTCTACAGTTAGGTAATTCGGGGTGCTGATGATATTATGCTGATTCAAAAAAATACAAGTAGGTCATTTATTACCTGAGAATCCAAGCATAAAGGTTGAATCTACAAGCCCAATTTACCTAAAAGATCATAGAGGCACAAGCATTTTTGATAATACCCTCATAAGAAACCTCAAAATGTTATAGCCATATCTAAAAAATCTCAAACATACTAATAGATTAAAATAATAAAAGGGGTGAAGTGTCTTTTTTAAAAGCTATTAAGATCTAATTACAATGCTTTATAAAAATGTTAAAACAGAATAGAAACAGATTTATTTAGCTTCAAACTATGTCAAACAATAATAAATATTATTTACAAAAAATGTGTTAAATTCACAGTGATCTTTAAGTCAAACCAAAACAGTCTCTCCAAAGTCTCCTTTTAAAATTGATAGCATTACTAGATGTTTTTACATTAAAAGGCAGATCGTACATTTTTAGACCATCAGTTAGTAGTTTCTAAACATTTAGGTATAAGTCTTTGTAATGGTAATTTTCTTTTGATCTAATGTTGTAATCTTGCATTTCAAATCTTTTTTTAAAAAACTGTTCAAGATCAGGTGGAGCCTGATCATCAATAGTTTTAAATGAAAGATTTAAATTTGCCTCTTGGATGATTTGGTGTATGTTTAAACAATTGCATTAAATAGCATATCTATTGCTACAATTTAACAAAATTCACATACTTTTATTTAATATAATTTGTAACCTTTGCTTTTCCTCTTATATGCATGTGATCAAAAGTAAAGTACAATAAGTGAAATGATGAAAATTATTGTATGTAGATTACCCTTTTGCACCAGGACATAGACTGTCACAAATTCTATGAAAATACCCAATCTTTTTGCCTAACTTCTGACATATATAGTCAATATGTCTTTTTGCTTCTATAATACATTCACAATTTGATTGTAAAAATCTTATTTATTGTGACCTAATTAAAGTGATATGATTATTATAAACTAAGTTTTTTATAGCAAACATTTTAATAATACAGATATGAATTTTGGATTGCCTTACCTTTGACATATTTTGGTAACTTTCCACTACATCTAGATATGATTGTACACAACTTTCACAAAAAGTTATTGGTCTGGAATGGTCTATTGAGCACACGGTGAATCTTGCTGAAGCATTGGCAAACTTCTGCCTCAAATCTGTACAATTGGCATCCGGATATTTGGAAATGCTCCGCAGTTTATCAACACGGTTCCCGTACCTGAAAATTATCCAACCATAGGGTTGCTTTCAAACCAATTTTTATAAAGTGTATTACCCAGGTATGGCAACCAGAAGGAATATGCACACTGCACTCAAATACATTTTTCCTACTTCTTTTTGTCAGCATCACTGTGGAAGAAATAATCCCGGTATCTGTTATCAGTCTCTGTTATCATATCCAAATGATTGTTTTAGATACAAAACGCAGTTTCTTCCCTCACATATCCGCCTTTCTTTCTTCTCGTATTACAAAAACATGGATGACGTGACATGACATTTCAGATTTATAGAATGACAATTATGACATGACACGTCATGTATTACAACGTTGCCCGCTCTCACTACCATAGGTATAAAAAGAATTGTTTCATCAAGCTTAACACGTAATGATACACGACATCTTCTAAGCTTGCTTACGGGTAGAATTATATTCGTAACTTACGAGCTTTACGATTTACTAACGACGTGTACTGTGGTAGCGCCATCTATACGCCAGAAGAAAAACCGTAATCATTTTAGAAATCTACTTTGCAAAAAGCGAATGCTTCGTTCAGCTACTGTCGCCTAGCTGGCGCTAGGAGCCTCAATCCTTTTTGGTCTCTACAATGCCTATGTGGATATGTTTAAGAGGAATGTGTAATACATTGATCAATGCTTGACGTTACCCAATTGAAATAGGCATTGGAGGGGCCAAAAGGGATCGAAGATCCTAGCGCCATCTATCCCTAGCAGAACCAAGTAGACTAACACCTTTGAAAGTAGATGTCTAAGCTCACTTTTGTGTTCTGCTACTGGCTCATAGATGGCGCTAGTATCTTCGGACCATGTTTTTAGACGCCAGAATGTGGTTGGCTATCTTCAGATAGAATACGTTAATATTTTTATGTAAATGTAGTTGTTTTTCTTATACATTTATTATTGGATCATTAATTTATATCACAAATTCTGCAAAATATTTTACGTACTGAAGCAAGATCATTTGTCGACTAGGGATGAGGCAGGACTTAAAAAAGGTTATAGGTGTTGTAAAAATAGATTTATTTCACTACGAATGACCGAACAGAATTACAAATCCATTAATACAAACTATAAACCACACATCAGTTGACGTAGCTGTTAATGATAACTAGTGCAGATAACTTTACAAATTTACATGAGTTTTATTTGTGTAATTGACAACTTTATACTGGCAGATGTAATACGTACAAATTATGCATAAAAGACGAAACAATTATGCGCGATTGTAACAAAATATCTCATGGAGGTGCGATTAACTAAGTAATTACATAAAAATGTGTAATAACTTAATGTTTAACAGCAGTACTAATTCTTACCTCCTTGGTAGCACAGGTAAGTCATTGATCATATTCCAACTGAAGATACCCTATTAAAATAAACATTAGAAAAGCGTTGAAAAATGATTGAAGATCCTAGCGCCATCTATGAGGCGATAGCAGAATCAAACAATCTTCCAAAATACATTCTTAAGTTTATTTTTCTGCTCTCGTCTCATAGATGGCGCTACGATCTTTCAAATCCCTTTTTGGATGTCGCTCAACAGCATATATGCTTGGATATCTTCAGGTAGCGTACGTTAATAAATCGTCATAATCATACATTCTTGATGAAATGGATCCACATATACACCATAACTCTATCCGAAATAAATATAATCTGTCAAGTCTCACATTACGCCATCACTCATATCACATTCACTTGTTATCACTCTTGCTTGGTTTGGTTCTCCTCCTTCCATGTTTAGTACCCTCGGTACCCGCAACGGCCGTTGCGTGTGGGCTCGAGACTGCGAGGCCCCTTTTCCCTGCCAGAGCCGTGGCTTTAGGGGAAGCCCCTGCTACGCCGCCGGGGCCTGCGATTGCCACTGCGCCAGGGGCAGCTTGCGCTGTGCTGGGGTCTCCTGTGGGGTCGGCATCTTCTTTTTGAGAAGTGGCGCTATGAGATTCTGGAAAGAGCAAAACGTAGGTATCTCATTAGGAGGGACGAGGGCAAAATAAATACCTTAAGCGTTCGATCATCATTGCGGGAATGTTGATGAACGTAGAATTGAGGACGATATCTCATATCAAAGATGCAATATTTTTGCGAGCCCCCCTCCTTAGTACCCAACACCCAATTTTCCGTCCCTCCAAGAAACTTCCAAAAATGATAAATGATAATGCTGCCGTGCTTAGCAGAAACGCCGTATATCGTCGGTGATACTGCAATATGTCGTATGTCACAAAAATTGCAATTTTTTGTTTATATATCCATTGTAACCAAAATACAGTCCTCTATGCCCCTGCAAAATGTTGTATATGAAATTTGAACAGGTACCCTGATTGTTTACACATACAAATATGTCGTATGTTTTTCTTGACAAAACTGGATACTTCAATATGCCGTATGTCAGAATCATGCTCTCCGTCTATGTCGTAACGCTACACAATTGGATATTTCGATACGTCGTATGTCACTTAAATTAGGGATGCGCGATATTCTTCAATGTATCGATATTTGGTATCGATCCGTATCGTGAGAAATTGTATCGATACAGGAAAATATCGCTGTAAAAGAATCGATACCTAAGGTATCGATACCTCGATACGGTTATTCTGTAAGTCGTAATCTTATCCGTTACAAAAAAAATTAGGAATCGTGTTTGAATTTAAAACAATATATGATTGATTAATAAATTTTGGGTTCCAAAATCAAATATATTTGTTTGTATAATTTTCAGATTTAATCATTTATAACAAAAAAAAATAAAAAATAATTCTCGTATTAAAAAATACATATATAAAAGAAAATATAAAACAATACAGTTCCAATGTTTAACTTGAACTAACAAGTGTTGATATGTAAAAACTAAAATATTATAATCAACATAAATATAAATATATATAAACCAACATAATACAGGTTTTTCTTCAACTGCTATAAAAAATAACAAAAAAAAACAAAACTATAATACGTTCCAGTCTTCAAAATTTAAGGAACTTCAAAATAAAAGCTCTGATAATCTTTCTCCACTAAGCCTGTTACGGTTTGGGCTAATAATATTTCCAGCTTTGGAAAAAAGCCTTTCTGGTGGAACTGAGGTTCCCACAATAGATAAATATTTATGAGCTATTTCTTTCAATATATGTGACGCGTGTGTGCTCCAGTAAGATAATGGCTCTGACAATATTGGTAGTGTTTGGCTGTTTGAATATATTTTAAAATCATAGTCAAGGCTGTCCCTAGTATCCACCTGCGTTAAAGTATGTTTGGCAGCTAATTCTTCATGGTAAGCTCATAAGCTTTGAGATTTATTTAGTTGAGGTTGAGGCGGTTGAGCACTTTGACTTTGTGAGTTTGGAGCATTTTTCATTTGGTCTTGGTTATGCAATTCACGTAATTGTTGAATTGACTGGTTAATAAAAGTAACAGCATTAGCACATGCCACTGGACTATTGAAATGTAGTTTTTTAAAACGGGGGTCTAATAAGGTTGACACAGCTAATAATTTATTTTGTTCTATAGCCCCAAACCTTTTAGAAAGTTCATTAATTGTTGTAGTTTTGAAAGCTAATATTTCTTTAGAAGATGGGGATAAATTTCCAATATTTTTAAAAAGGCAGTTAACAATAGGTATAATCTTACTTGATGTTAAATATTGCTCGCCGCTGACTTCTTTTGAAACTGCCTCGATAGAAGATAGAATATTTAAAAGTTCTTTTATTTTTTCCAATTCAGATGCATCTAACATGGCTGGTGACTTTGGGTTTTTTAGTAAAATTGGAGCTATATATTCATATAAGTTAGTAAATCTGTCCAACATGTAAAAGGTCGAATTCCACCTAGTTGGCACAGATTGTATTAATCTTAAAATGTTATTGTCTGGCTGTGCTCTTCTTAAATCATCGGCTGCCGATGCCGCAACTTTCTCAATCCGCGGATCGTATGATCCGATATACAAGCAAAAGTATCGATATTAGTGATGTATCGCAATGAAAATATCGATACAAAAGATCGGGTATCGAAAGCAGAAGTATCGATACTTTAAAAGATCGTATCGTATCGCGCATCCCTAACTTAAATTATTATACATTTTAGGTTAGCTGCAAGCAGTAACGTGTCAGTAACAACTAAATGTGAGTTTTGTGATAGTTTTTTGAGTTTACATGGTGAGTTTGTTGTTATTTTCTTAATTTAAACTACAAAAACGTTATAGTGTTTGTAGTTTTTAGTCAAGAAATACCATAATTAACAAAAAAAAAACAACAATATTATTTTGTATAACCTTAATTTTTTCTGAATAAATATATTATATCAAAACGGCAAGTAAAATTCACGTAGGTTATTTATTCCTTTTCTCTTTAATGATATGATTTATTGTAGTAATTAATCGATTTTTTTGAACACTGTGTGACATACGATATTTTACATTCCAAATTTAGCTTTTATTTAGTATTATTTCTGTTTGTTAAGTATTGACATACAACATATTGCATCTTTGTTTTTTTTTATTTTCAGTGAATCCATAATGTCAAACAGAGCGCGACTGTTGGTGGAACTAGCTCGAAATTCAGCATCTAGTGCAGTAGCCTCTCACCAAGTGCCCAAAGACGATAACATTAACAATTTTGCGACCCAATTGAACGATGCATCAGATCCTCAAAGAACAGAGAGCATGGTTCAAGTGTCAGTTCAAGATCTATTAGGAAATGCAGAATTGGTAGATAATCCAATTTTAACAGTCCTAGAAGTGGCAGAAATCCCAAAAGAAACATCGCATTCCAAAACTGATGAAAAGTTATATTATTTGGAACAAAACACAGATTCTGATAGTGGTATTGTACCAATAATTGACTATCAGGAAGAAGTTGTAGCAGATGAAGAAGAGGTCCATGATGCAACTTCAGATACTGAAAGACATTCAGAACCTGATCCATTTCAGGAAAGTGGCAGCGAGTATCTGCCAACAGATACTGACTCAGAAAATAGTTTAGGAAACGAAAACGTTGAAAACCAAGGAGGTGGAAACCAAGAAGATCGTCGGACACCGGATGGAAGAACAAAACAACGTAAGAGTAAAGGGCAAAGAGATCCATCGCAATGGAAACGAGCAAAAAATTCGCAAGCGAGACTTAAAGGCCATGCATACATGGGATTTCAGAAAAATACTGGAGGCAAGTACCAGCAAACAGTCTGTAGAGTTCAGCGCAAAGTAAAGCCGTCATGTGGGGGACACAAAAATGACTCTAAGGGACCACAACAAAAATTTGAATGTTTGCAAATTACAAATGAAATGCGTAATCAAATATTTCAATCTTTTTGGGAAATTAGTTCTTGGGAAGGTAAAAAAATTTATGTAAGTAGTCTTGTACTGCACTCTCAGCCCAAACACAGAAGACGAAACACTGCAGAAGAAGAGTCTCGAAAGAATACAGGGTTTAAATATTATTTAATAACTAAAGATAATCCAGAGTCTACCAAAAAATATCACGTATGCAAGAAAATGTTTTTAGCCACTTTAGGTATTGGAGAAAGATGTGTAAGAGAATGGGTTTTAAACAAATGTTTACCAAATATGGAGCTAGGTATTGAACCGGCTTTAGTAGAGCCACCTCAGGATTCCGAATGCACAAAAAATGTTAATCAATTCTTAGACAGCTTGCCTAAAGTTGAATCGCACTACTGTCGAGCATCCACTAGGAAACTTTATTTGGAACCCACTTGGAATAGTTACAGACATTTGCATCGTGAGTTTATTAACTATTGTGAACGTCAAAACCTAAGATCTTGTTCTTGGAGACTTTTCTATAAAACTTTTAAGACAAGAAATCTTGAAATTTATACACCTCGTAAGGACCAGTGCAACACATGCGTGAAGTTTAAAAAGGGAAATTTAAGTCAAGCAGATTACGATAGTCACGTTGCCAAGAAAGAACAGGCACGGTCAGAAAAAGAGCAAGACAAACAAGAAGCTATCTCATCAGAGGCAGGAAACTCAAAGTATGTCTACACTATGGACTTACAAGCTGTTCTTCTTTGTCCTTTTACCCAAGCCTCCGCCATGTACTATAAACAAAAACTGAAGGTTCACAACTAAACATTTTTTAATCTTAATAACAAAGATGTGTCTTGTTATTTATGGCACGAGGGAAATGGAGGTTTAGACAGCGATGTTTTTGTTTCCATTTTAGTAAAGTTTCTTAATGAAGAGATAGAAAGGCAGAGCCCGAAGGTAATAATCCTATGGAGCGACGGTTGTACCTACCAAAACAGAAATGTGAATTTGTCAAATGGTTTGCTGGAGATAGCCATGGAAAAAAATATTATTATTGAACAAAAGTACCTGGAGGTAGGACATACCCAGATGGAGGTGGATTCAGTCCATAGTGTAATAGAGAGAAAGCTGGGAAGAAGAAATGATATAGCTGTTCCCGCCGATTATAATAAAATTATAAGAGCGGCCAGGCAAAACCCATCCCCTTATAAAGTAGTGTCTCTGCATTTCAACGATTTTTTGCAATACAAAAAAGGAATGTATTCACAAATTCGACCTGGAAGCAAAAAAGGTGATCACTGTGTTACAGACATTTGTGCATTGCAGTATCTTCCTGAAGGACTAATAAAATACAAAATAAATTTTTCGGATGAATGGCTCGAACTGCCACGTAGACCATGTCGTACTAGAACTTCTTTCTCTCACGAACCTCTATATTTATCTCCTCGCCAAATTGAGGATACAAAATTCATACATCTTCAAGAATTGAAATCTGTCATCGAATCAGATTACCATGGATTTTATGACAATTTAAAGCACAGCTGCAAGTCTGACCAAGTTTGTTCACATATCAAAAATTAATATATTTTATTCTTTCCTGTTTATTTTAAGATTACATATTTGTTTAGAATTTTTTGTTTAGTTTTTCATTACGTAAATAAAAAGAATAGAACTGTTAAAAATTATTTTTGTGAGATGTATAATGGATTACAAAATTGTCGTATGTGACATAAATATTTCCATTTTCAATGCAATATGTCGTATGTAACGGCATTTTGCTTAATATTCCATTGAACAAAAAAATCGAGTTAAGTACTAATACCCTAATAGAAAAATACATAGTAGACAAAAAATAGCAATTTCAAATTTAAAATTGGTCGATAAAAACAGTTTTCTTTCTCTCCTGAAAAATTACCTCTTTTCGACATACGACATATTGCAGTATCACCGACGATATACAAAAAAATTGAAAAATGAGTTTTTTACATATTCTTGCTTGAATTCATGTTTTCTATATATAGAACTTAGCAAAAATGCCGTTTGAAGCACCTTAACCATAAAACAACATAACTATTTTGCAGTAACTAACAAAAATTTGGTTGCATGCTCATTAAAACTTCCGTATCTAACATTATTTAGCATAAATGCAACATCTTCCGGTCAGATTCTGCGTTTTTGCTAAGTACATGTGAATTGCCGCGTTCCTCCCAAGTACAAGTCGTGTCTTGACTGTTATTAATTATTATGATGATGCATTAAAAACGTGGTCAGTTGTTTGTTTTGGTCCGTGCGGATTGCAGTGTTTTGTTGAGGGTTGTTTTATTATGTCCAAAAGAACGAAACTAATTTTGGATCTAGCCATGGGTGCTACATACCAAGCTCCAGCTGGTATTTCTGAGTTACCTACACAAACCATTCTATTTGACATAAAAACTCAATTTTTATGATTTTTAGATTGCTAAGGATGCTAATCTTACAAAAACTGGAACTAAACGCAAAAGAAAAAAATCACCGAGAGTTTGTTAAGCAGGAAAAAGAAAAAAGCCGAATTAATAAAAGCGCTGTCGGTCCTTCGTGTAATAAGGAAAAATGTAAAATTAGATGTTCAGTACTTTTTTCTGAGGATCACAGACGTGAAATCCATAACCAGTTTTGGGAACTATCTCATGCAGAAAGAAGATCATTTGTTTTAAGCTCTTGCGAACGTTTGGAAATTAAGCGTCGAACAACAGAAAATAATGCTGAATCACATGTTAGACATAATGTTTTCAAATACACCTTCAAAGACAGCCTGGGGTAAGAAAACATGTGTGTAAACACTTTTATTTGACCATTCTCGGATACAACCCAACGAATGATCGATTCATTTATGAAGTTCTATCAAAAACGCCAAAAGGAATCATAGTACCGTTAGAAGACCAACGAGGGAAAAGTCGTTCAGCAAACTTTATTCAAAAAATGAGTTAGATGCACATATTGAGTCTTATAATCCAGTTAGTTCACATTACAGACGTGCACATGCACCAAATGTTCGATATCTTCCCAGCGATATAACTGTCAGAAGCATGCATGCTGATTTTTTAGAAACATTTCCTAATATTAAGGTGTCGTATAATATATATAGATGTCAGGTTGAAAAGAAAAATATATCTTTTGCTAGACTTGGCAATGAAGAATGTGAAATTGTGTGAGTATGAAGCTTTATGAGCATAATGAAGATAGTCTTCAACCTGGATGTGAAACCTGCACGATTTGGAAATATCACATTGATATGGCTAAAGAGTCACGAGAAAAGTACCGACAACAAGCGCATGATAATGAAAAAAGTAACTCCTATTTTTCTGCTAACTTAAAGAAAGTGATAATGTTGCCAAGATTAGAGACATTTAAAAGGGTCTTATTTATCCAAAGGCTTTCAGTTTATAATGAGAGCTTCGTTCCACTGGGGAAAAAGAGTCTGGCAAAACCTTTTGCAGTACTGTGGCATGAAGGTATAAGCGGAAGAGACCAAGATGATGTTACAAGTGCATTTTATGCATTTTTTAAAAAACAAGGAGACTTAGAAAAAAACACTGTTAGGCTTGATAACTGCTCAAGCTAAAACAAAAATTGGTGCTTATTAAGTTTCCTTGTTTTCATTATAAATTCAAGTGAAATAAGTGCTGAAGAAATTGTCATTAATTATTTTGAACCAGGGCGTACATATATGTCAGCAGACCATTTTTATCATCAAGAGGAGCTGTCCTTAAAGAAACAAGGAAAAACGTATGATTTTCCAGATTTTGTTAATGCTGTATCCCAAACAAATAAGGGAGCAGTAGAAATCAAAAACATGTCTTTTTCAGATTTCTATTCTTTCAAATCTTTCGTTTCACAACAAAAATTAAAGAAACAAATGAATCGAATTTATCTCAAAGACATTGTTCAGATTACCGCTCGCAGAGGGCAATATTATCTTCTTTTCAAAACCTCACATTCGGAATGGGAGCCGAATAATTGTTTAGATTTTCTACAGTTTAAAGCAACCAAGCCCAATGGTATGAAATTGCCGGAGCCGTTACATAAGCCTCGCGGTTTTAATTCAGAAAAAAAGGAAAACATTTTAAAAGTGTTGAATACAATAATGCCTGAAAACAGAAAAGATCTTTGGCGAAATATACCTGCTAGAGCTGATTCCAATTAGTGTTGTTCTTTGGTATTTAGCGCATATCATTATGAATATTTGTATTTTTGTTTTTAGTTTGTAAGAGAATCAAAACAAAAAGTCTGTTTTTAAATATATCGAGAGTATAATTCTATCTGTCACAAATTATTGGAAAGTAATTAGCAGAAACACTTAGCAAAAACGCAGTACCGCAATAATCTCAAGCAACATGTGACTTTCATTATACTTCTTGCTTAAGAGAAATGCAGTATCTGGCTTGAAAATAAAACCAGTCATTTTTTTTCTACATTTTTGTGAAAATATGTTTTCTCAATTGAATATACTGGGTTATGACAATAGAAGGCAGCGAAAGTATTTGAACTCTCTTACGGCTCTTAAAAAAAGAAAAAACATGTTTTCCTCCATGCTTTATTTTTTGTAGATGCGGTGTTATCGCTAAGCACGGCAGAATAGTAGTCACCTTTTCTGAAATTTCATTATAATCGAAGCGGTACTTTCAGAGTTATAGACGGGCCAAGGATTAGCGGACAGACCGACAGACCGACTAAAATGACTGAGATTGTTTTTCGTACACGTAGGTACATGTCATATATCATCCAAAAAACAGTATATCTCATTTTCGAAGATTTTCGCGATTACAATACTTTCTTGCCATCAGGAGTTCTTGTCGCTTGCCAAAGGCATTTCACGAGTGGCAGAATGATACTTCGCGCACTTATAAAGTTCGCGTTTACGTTTTTCTAAAAAATATGCATAACCTTCAAACTTACCCTGTTTCTTTGATTCACCGCTCCCTCTCGTATTCCTATCGTCCAAGTTGGCATCCACAACTACAGAATCGTTCTCAGTCTCATCCCCAAACGGAAGGTACGGATCGCTTGGTGGAGAGTACCTAAACTGTCCAGATTCCTGACGACCTTTACCTTGACCTTGACCTGCAATGTCCTCGGGCGGCGAATATCTGAACTGCTCTGACTGGTGTTGACCTTGATCATGATCGACGCCATATACCGGCGAATACCTGAACTGCTCAGGTTGATGGTGTCCTTGATCAGCTGAGCCGCTGTTTCTGAAGAATAGGCCGTGCTCTGCTCCGAAGAAGTTTTGAGGGTCGTCGGAATAGTACTTTGAGTCTCTGAAGCCGTTCTCGTGATGTTGGGCGTAGTCGTGAGGGATGTTGTTTTGCAGTTCTCCTTTCTCATGATGAGCAGGTACTCTGAAGAATTGAGGTCAATGTAATTAGTATGATGTGCTGCTTAGTTTTGGAGCAGTTGTGAGTAAAGACAGGAATATTTTTTGACATTATTAAGGTTTTTTATGACATTATGTAGGTTTTCCTACAAGAAGTCAGCTTGGAACTAGCTGTCGTTCACTTCACGCTCACTTGTAGCAGGCGCGGAATGAACTATTAGTACACTATCAGCTATCTTGTCATCAAGTTGACGTTTTATCTGTTTTTCTGACATTTACATAGTTTTTTCACGTAATAACTCTGCTGGTGTAACGCAGGTAATGGAACAGTTCTGTATTTTTTCAGGTAAGGTATTTCTTAAGATAGCTAAGGTAGCTTCGAACAAGGAACATGGTGACCTTGCACGTGATATTTAGCCTCACTGTCAAGGTTATTTCAAGGACAGCTTTTTTTTTCAATGGAAAGCTCATTTTTGACGTCAGCAATCGAAATAATGGAACATTCTACATCGAATATTTATTAAAATCTACGATCAAAGTTACCTTTAAACGTCAAATGAAGATCAAATGAACAAGGCTAGGAAAAATTTCGTGAAGTGTAGATCATGGATGAAGAGAGTTTTCTTCTTCAGCAACTTTTAACAAGGATTTCATTGGTGATATTGAATTCAGCCCAGAACCTCATCTTCAAAGTCTTTCTAAGGTCAAGTTTTTTGTTTATTTTGTTTCTCTTTGACACTAACGCTGAAAAGTTTTAGTTCTTATCATGTATTGTTATGACCTTGAAGATGAGGCTTAATGTCAAATTCGCAGTCAATATTGAAATCGTCAAGTTACTAAAAGTCTGACCTTTTTTGATTTTTTCATTAATAGTCTTTTTAACCGAGGGATTGACCTTCAGAGATGACCTTGATCTTTCATTTTTAGGTTCGTTCGGTTGTCGGTGTTAAAAGCAAAAATGTCCATTAAAAGAACAAAAGTGACCTTGGAATAACGTTGAAGGTGAGACTCAAACTCAAACTTAAACTTGAAGTATAGAAATTATAAAACTGAAATCAAGGGGAGTTGCACGTTATCCTATGATAGAGTAGAAATTAGCAGCTTGAAGAGTCTGTCTAACAGGTACAGAAATCAGCGGAGTGATACCAACCAAAGTTGGTGATGGAAGTCGAAAGAAGAATCCTTAAATTTTAAATTTGACTTCGCCATCTTATAGAGGAGAAAAAGTGGCAATAACAATATGCCATTTTTTTTTAAATCCCATCTTAAATAAATTAAGAAGAAAAATGATTTGGTGCTAAGTCTGCTATATGTAACAAATGACTATTTGATAATTTCAATGCCTACCTAGAAAATTCTGTTTTTTAATAAACTATACTATATACTATATGTATATACTATGAACAATATGGCGTCCTTAAGAAAAAATAAAATTGATGCTGGAGAACAAGAGATGAAACGTCATGTTGAAATTCTAATTATGCCATCTTGTAGAGGAGGAAAACTGGCAATGGTAATGTCCCATTTTTTTGAAATCCTACTACAAATAAAGTCAAGAAAAAATTAAAACGATTTTTGGAGAATTCGGTTTTTTCAATCTCTCTCCGGAAGTTTTGTTAGTTACCTAAATACGCAACTTTGTCCCCGTTTAAGCGTATTCATATCTCGTACCTTTTCCGAAATCCCAATGGTGAGGATCGCATTTGAAACATTCGGTATAGAGTCTTCTCTTTCCAAGAAAGGCAATTCATATATTTAATACCTCCTTCACAAATGCAATAAATGTTACAAAAAAATCAATGGCTTAGAAAATATGCTTGTTTCCTCTGGTGGGATAAACGTTTCCCAAATTCTACGCCACTGGTATTATAGCCTCGGGCACGAACGTTCTAGTCAGTCAGCACCATATATACAAAGGGAATCAAATTTAAAATATATTTATATACAGCAGACGCTCGATAACGTAAACACGGGATAATGAAAACTTGCGCTAATGTAAACACAAACTTCGTTCTATAGGATCAAACGGAACGCGCGATAACGTAAACAATGTGTACGCTCGATAACGTAAACAACTCTCGGCGCACGGAAACAGCGCGACGGTAAAATGCTGAAGCCTCGATGATTTATGTCGAGCGTCGGGGAGTTCCCGATTTATGATGTAGAGTGTAGGGGATTCACCTCTGCGATAAAATACGACAAACTCGGTCAGTCGTATGATCGTTTAGGATACGTTTATACGTACGTGTGTATTTCATTTTTGAACTTAAGTGAATACATTGCACGCGTTAATATATTTTACGACTATGGCATCCACATCCTATAAAAGAAAGTGTTTAAAGTTGAGTGAGAAAGTGAAAATCATAGACGAAGTTGCACTAGGTGCGGGAGTGACACAGTTAGCAAAAAAATATGGAGTATCGAAAGCAACAATCTGTAAAATTAAGCGTATGAAAACTCAAATTTGACAAAGAACGTGCAATACATTTGGAGGTCCGGGAAAAAGAAAAACTTAAAAAAATGCGAAGGCACCTAAAATGGAAAATTCCCTGTATAAGTGGTTTTTAAAACAACGGGAAAATCATGTCCCAGTTAGTGGCGAAGTACTTAAACAGAGAGTGAGACTGTTAACTGAAAAACTGAAAGAAACTGAAAATTTCGTAGCTAGTGATGGCTGGCTACAACGATTCAAAACAAGATACGGAATTCGACTGCTGACTATATCTGGTGAAAAATTATCAGCACAACCACAATTAGTGCACCCATTCAAAGAAAAATTGATGAAAACAATTACCGAGCTAGATTTAAGAATGGAACAAATTTACAACGCAGATGAAAGTGGCCTTTATTGGAAAATGTTACCAGAGAAAACCTATGCTACATCATTTGAAAAATCTGCCCCGGGAAGAAAGCCGGAGAAACAACGAATAACGTTTCTAGCCTGCACTAATGCTAATGGTTCACACAAAATAAAGCCACTGGTAATTGGGAAAGCAAAAAATCCGCGCTCATTTAAAAATGTTAATATCCCTGTTGATTATGACTGTTCAATAACCGCTTGGATGACTAGCAGTATATTCCTGAAATGGTTCCACAGGTGCTTTGTCCCTCAGGTATGACAATCAATTATCACAAATGCTCTATTCATAATTTGAAGATGTGTTTTCAATTTGTAGGTAAAATGTTTCCTGGAACAACAGAAGCTTCCAATAAAAGCGTTGTTACTATTGGATAATGCACCAAGTCATCCTCCCAAGCAACAACTGAGGAGCAGGGATGGGTCAATTTTCGTAACACCGTTAATTCAACGAGAATATAATAAGACTCACCAAACTATACTATAGAAAGTTTCTACTTTCGTCTGTCTTATCAAAGAATCCTGAAAACTTATCTGAGGCTTTAAAAAAAGTAACATTACGAGAAGCTGTTTTAGATTTACATATGGCCTGGAATGAACTTAACCAGCAAACTATTCAAAAATATTGGAACAATCTCTTTTGTACCAATAAATAATGATAATGTTATTAGTGTGTTTATATACATACTCATGATGCTGTTCGTCTTTCTGCGGAATATCTCTGTACTCCTCGGGAATATTGCTATGCAACTCCTCCTTGTTCGGACTTCCGTGTTGCTCATCTGCTAAAGAGTAGCCATTGTACTTTTCAAAGGCCGAGTGAGGCAACAGAGTTTGGCCGTTCAGGACGAAAAAGAATTTGTGACCTGGTTTAGGTCCGTAGCTCGGGTACTGTTGATGATTGACGTCTGGATCGCCGACGGATTTTGTGGTAAACTCAGGCTTACCTTCATCCAATGTTTCCAATTTCTCAGGTTTCACGCCAGCTGAAAAACATGGCATCAATTAGGTTGACTCTCCACTACCCACGCAATCTGTCATCATTCTATAACACAAACATTATGTTCGACATAAGTTAAGCCCTCTACGAAAAAAGGTTAAATACGAACATGCTTAACACAAACAATATCTAATCTAATCTCATATCTAATTTCATAGAATAAATATATAGTATTTGGCTTAAGAAAACGAGATATATATATCAGAAAGTATAAAAATAATAGGCAAAATCCGCAAAAAGTAGGAAAGTGGATTCGAGCAGAAAATAGGATATGTAACCTGAGCGATACGTATTTCTGCTGGTTGGCTTCATCAGGCCCGAAATTAATGCACATATGCAGCTACAAGAGTAGATACAGATAGTAGATATATATAGGTGAAAAATTAAAGCTTCCGCCTTTTGTTGGCTACTTCGACAAAAATTTTAAGCAAAGAGGACTCTTTATACTTTTTTTATTCTCTCTAGCTTTCAATGAACTTTGCCATCATCATCAGGAGCTGCAATTACATTGATAACAATAGCAACAATAGTGTAAAATGAATTTAAATTAACATGGTGGTAACTGGGTGTTTCCCTCATCCTGAACGTATACAACAATTAGCAACATCCTCACATACTACTGTAAGTTAAGTTAATTCAATTTCAGTCTATTCAGGGTTGAATCAACCTCTTCATACAACAAATAATATTGCCAAATTCAAACAGAATCGAGTAAATATTGTTTAAGATATTAATATTTTTTTTAAAATGTATTACCCTGTATCTTGAAAACTTTCCGGTCCCATGTTTATAAAAACTTTTTCATATTTTAACAAGGAATCATCCTCTAAAATATCTCCGAATATTTTTCGAACACCCTGTATACTTTTCGGTCTCAACGGAGACCGTCTTCAGTACAATTGACTTTTTTGGGTTTGGACCGAAACGTGTACAATAAAGGCACGCATGTGCTCTGATTGACCAGAAAAAATGGGGGATTATCGACATGAACTCCACAAGAGAAGTTTGAAATGTTAGATTGAATGAGCCATGTCTCAATCTCTATTTTTCTCTAATAAACGAGAAACTGGTCATTGAGTGGGTCTGCATTAAAGCTGTGCTTCGTCTTTTTTTATATATAGTCAACGCCAAACAAAGTGGCGTGCACGTCATCACGATAAAAATTCCCCGACCTAATGCCTAGGTTTCTATCACAAACAATTGCTCTATTGCAGTTTCATATTAATGCGATATATAAATTGTAAAATGGTCATTATTCTCTTATTATGGTTAATAGTCATATAAACATTGTTATTAAAATATCACATAAGTTGCTTTCTGATAAATTTAGACGCATTATGCGAAATAAAATGTTTTGCAAACGCTCCAATCACTTATCGACATGTAAACGCACTAAACCGATTTCGCAGCGTTGACACATTGTCACCTTGAAACTTATTTAAACTGGGAACTGACATTTGTATTAATTTTGACACTGAATCAATTTGTGGCATTTCAAATCTTTATAAATCCTTTGGCCCCGCATACTGTAAATCAACAACTGTTTGTTTCAAAACAAAATTATTCATTTTACGAGTAGATAAAGGCAATTTTGGTATATAAAGATGCCCAAACAGTTAAATAGTCGGTGTAAGGAACTCGTGGCCTCGTTAATGCACTACTTTGAGCAAGAAAGGGACAACAACGGGCCTTTGTTGCCTTTAAATGCTGTTCAAGAGGTAGGGTACTACTATTATTTGATGGTAGTGCCACGTCTTTAAGGCGGTTGCTTAGAGATCTTGGATTTAAGTGGCTTAAGGACAATCCGCGACGAGGGCTCATGGAACTACCAAGTATAGCTTTGAAAAGGGTGGAATTTCTAAGGCAATACGATCAAGCCAAGGTTGAGGCATTATACCAGTTTGTCTTCCTCGATGAAACTTGGATATTTTAAAATGGGACCATAGGTCGCTCTTGGCAAAATGGAAACCAAAAAAGCGTGAAAGCTATTAAAACAGATGGTAAAAGGTATGTACTTTTACACAATTTGCACTATAAAATTTAAAACTAATATATTTTAGATACATTATATTACATGCTGGAAATGAAAATGGGTTTATTGAGGGTAGTGAAGCGATATTTTCTTCGAAAACAAAATTGAGCGATTACCATGGAGAGATGAACCAGGACAATTTTTTGAAATGGTTTCAACATCAGTTATTAGAAAAATTGGAGAGTCCATCTATGATTATACTGGATAACGCCCCTTATCACAGCATGATATTGAACAAAGTGCCCAACAATGCATGGACAAAAAAAAATATCCAAGACTGGTTGACAAATCAAAACATACCATTTTTAAACACAATGTTTAAAACAGAGCTATTGAGTATTGTTGCTCGGTACATAATGCTTCTTAATTATATATATTTTGGTCGACAGTTTATATTTCTTTTGTTTATTCCTATTCTTAAAATAACTGCTTTTTTAGAAACAAACCACCTAAAATATACGTGATTGATGAATTGGCGGAACAACATGGGCACAAAGTTCTTCGTCTGCCTCCTTACCATTGTATATTTAACCCTATTGAGTTAATTTGGGGCATAGCAAAAGGTTACTATAACAGACATATTGGTAGAGATGGTAACAGTGAAAAAGACTGTTTGGATATGTGGAACGAGGCTCTACAAACGGTTACCCCAGACATGTGGAAAAATAGTGTTCGACATACTGAGCAAGAAATTTTTAAATGGTATGAAAGAGAACGAATTTTTGATCGACCAGACATCGAACCTTTAATAATCAACTTTGACAGTGATGAAGATTTGAGGTTAATATTGCTTATAAACCTAGATATGTAAATAATAAATTTTATTATTTTACAAAAAGTTTGGCAACAATGTAAATTTTTCAACACACCCACCTTGATGACGTGCACGCCACTTTGTTTGGCGTTGACTATATATACCCCAACTACCACGAATGCCTATTATACCCTATGTATAACATGTCGTACATTGACATTGCCATACCTTAGTTATTAAAAAAATAGAAATTTCCAGATAGACCTTGAAAATATCAGAAGGTCAATCTTACATCTGTCAACATAGGTACAGTAGAATCCGTTACTGAAATGATGAAACGATTGAACTGGTCCGAAACTTTTAAGTAAGCACTGGTTGCTATACGTTTACGAACCAAATTAAATTTAAAGCATTCTAATGAAATATCCAATACTCGTAATTAAGAATAATATTAGGGCGGTCATTTCGACATCCGACCGCTGTCACAGTTTCGTTTTTTTATCGTACAATATCTAACATTCACTTTGCTATCTAATTTTACTGAATACTAAAATATGTGCGTGATAGCTGTATTGCACAATTCATAATAGATTAATAACATACGTATACTTTTCAATGAAAGTATCAGTTATGCATAACTTATGCGTGTTGAGCTACATATTCCATGATTTAGTTCATTCTACTGAAATCACTACGTACACTTTTCATTTATATGTTAATGTTATAAAACAAAAAGTAGCATTACACTGAAGATCGTAACATAATTATATGCATCAAGACACTTGTGTACTTTAAATCTTTAAAGCTTTGTTAGACATGTCTGCGTCTGTTGATTATTAGCCCCACTAACCCTAACCCTAGAAATATTGACGAATTGTGTATATTGCATTGCAATGTTAGGTCTGTTAGGATAGTGTTGATGCGCCAGAAGTATTTTTGGCAGATAAAAATATTATTAACTGAAAATTGACTTTAATGTGATGAAATTGGGTATTTTAATATTAATGTCTATTTTGTATGTAACTTTACCGCTAGAGCAAATAGCATAGGAGGAGGTTCTTTATTACTGATAAATGAAAAATATTTTGGTGACTTTATAGCAGCCATCGTTTAAATAAATGATGCGAAATCATGGAATTGTGTTGCATTTATATATAATCAGCTCAGAGATTACTTCTGATCTAACTAAAAGGCTCAGCTCTGAAGGATATTTGCAGAACATAACATTTTCCCCCCTACTGAGCGAGGGCCGTGGCAAATGCTTGTTCCGGAAGTCGTTGTATCCAGTATACAACTTCTTCCCGTCCAAGTGATTGCGCACGCGTTAAGGAATACCTCAGTACCGATTGCCGGGTGGCGGTACAAGTCCGCCAACGGGCCACTTTAGGTCTATTTAACATCACTAATACGTAAAAAGAAGGTGGTAGACAAGGACCAGTCGACCGAGGCAGTACCACCCGCTAGCTTTTTCCAGGGTGTCTTATAAATGTCCGCATGTTTCCACACCTAAGCTATGCAGTCGGTTATCTACCAAAACAAAGAAATTAATGATGATGGATCCCTCGAGCACTAAAAACTCCGGACGTAAAGTCACTCCACTCTCGGAATGTCCGGGTGGAGGGTGGGCTCGAGGGAACAACATCGAAGATAAAATTTGTTTTTCGAACATCTGCGGGATCAACAGTAACATTGATGCTGTTCATCACTACCTGCAATCCAATCGTCCCGCCGTGCTTTTCTTGGCGGAGACAAAAATCTCAGAGGCTGCACCGATTAACCATCTCAACTTCCCAAACTACGAGCTGCACTCCAATCTGAGAAAGAACGGGGGAGTTGTGGCTTTTGTCCGCAGCAGTCTTTCCTGCTCCAGGGATCTTTCTTTGGAATCAGACCGGAAGGACATTCTGTGGCTTCGCCTCAACTCCAAAACATCACCCAAATTTATTTGCTGCCTTTATCGCTCTCCCTCGAACCATAACTGGGATGACCTACTCGAATACCTCGCCGTCCAGATCGACTTCCTGAACATCAATCACCCCGCTTCAGAGGTAGTTCTTCTCGGTGATTTCAATACCCATAATGAGCTTTGGTTGGGCTCAAATAAGACCGATGCAGCAGGTCGTGCAGTCGAAGCGTTCGCTCTTACTCAAGGGCTGACCCAGCTGGTGACGAGCCCTACTTTTTTCCCCCGCGTCTCGTCACACGCCAGTAGCCTGCTGGATCTCTTTCTGACCACGCATCCTGCCCCTTACAGCACTGCCGTCCTGTCCCCCCTGGGTAACTCAGATTACGGTGTTGTGGAGGTTAGGTTTCGGTCAGAAGCCGCTGTGGCCGCAGAAACTCGCACAGGCCGCAAAACTTGGCATTACGGACATGCCGACTGGGAGGGGCTCAGAGACTTCTTCTCTAGCTTTCCTTGGAGAGATGTATGTTTCACTGACGCGGATGCGTCGACTGTCTGTTCTTCAATAACCGAAATTATCCACGTCGGAATGGAGGAATACATCCCTCACACAGTGAAAGTTCCTAAACCAGGGTCCAACGGCTGGTTCAACAAATCGTGTGACACTGCTCGCCAGCAGAAGATCAAGGCCCACAGAACCTACTTACAAAACCCCACTGTAGAGAACAGACAAGCCGACGTCGAGTCCAGAAACAAATATAACGAAGCGGTTCGCAATGCCAAAACCCAGCATGATATAAAAGTTAGGCACAGGGTAATGTCGCAGCGCAATGGCAGTCGGTCTTTCTGGACGCTGGCCAAGCAGATTGAAAAAAACTTCTCACACAGTAGCCTTCCACCACTTACGTGTCAGGATGGAACTATTGTATTCGACTCAAAGGCCAAGGCGGAAGTGCTAGCCAAGATCTTTGCTGCCAACTCCACCATGGACGTCCCCACCAACGCCCAAGTGCCGTCAATTCAAAGGGTTCCCCACACTATGCGGGAGGTAACATTCAGGCATAAGACCGTAAGACGAGTGCTCTTGTCGCTCGACATCAACAAAGCTTCTGGTCCGGACTTGATTCCTGCCATTGTACTGAAGAGATGTGCAGCTGAGCTTGCTCCAGTTCTTTCGCGTCTCTTCCAGATATCTTATGAATCCGGCACCTTCCCAGAAAACTGGAAATTTGCTCATGTACAGCCCATCCCTAAAAAAGGATCTAAAACCGACCCTTACAACTACAGGCCTATAGCTCTGCTTTCTGTTATCAGTAAAGTGATGGAGAGGTGCATAAATCGCGAGCTTCTGGACTACCTCGAACGTCACAGCTTGATTAGCGACAGGCAGTACGGTTTCCGGCACCAACGATCCACAGGGGACCTCCTAGCTTACGTCACGCAACTGTGGAGTAAACTCATCCAGTCTCATGGTGAGGCTCATGTCGTTGCTCTTGACATCACGAAAGCGTTCGATCAGCTGTGGCACGCTGCCCTCTTGAGCAAACTTCCATCCTACGGCCTCCCAGAAAAGCTTTGCAGATGGGTGGCTGACTTTATCTCTGGCCGCAAGATATCCGTCGTAATTGACGGATTCTCCTCTTCATCCCACAACGTCAACGCGGGTGTTCCCCAGGGATCGGTCTTGGCTCCAACACTGTTTCTCTTAGATATCAACGACCTCCTTGGCCGCTGAGCTGGAAAAAAGAAGACTAGCGACGACTTCTTCTCTGACAAGAGACCTGGAGGCTATCACTGCTTGGGGACGCAACAATCTTGTACAGTTCAATGCTTCCAAAACACAGTACTGTACTTTGACGAACAAAAAGCGTCCTAGCGCTCATACAGTTTCGATGGACGGTCGAGTTCTACCAAAGAGCCATTCATTTCGGCTGGTCGGAGTCCAGATCACCGAGGACCTGATCTGGCACGAACACATCTCTTCAATAGCTGCAGCTGCTGGGAAAAAGCTAGGCTATTCGTTTAGGGCTAAGAAGTACTTTTCTCCGCATGACCTTCTCACTCTATACAAGGCCCAGATAAGGCCTAGCCTCGAGTATTGCTCACACATTTGGGGTGCTGCCGCCCCGACTACATTGTCCATGCTCGATGCTGCCCAGAAGAGGGCGGTCCGACTGATCGATGACTCTTCTCTAACAGACAGTCTCGGGACTCTTTCGCACCGGCGGGCCGTCGGCGATCTAGCTCTTTTCTATCGCTACACCAACGGGCTTTGCTCCTCAGAGCTCTCTTCCATGATGCCGCCGCGCGATGTGCCTGCCAGACAGACCCGCCTGACTTCGGCGTCCCATCCTAACCGTGTCAAACTTCGTACATCCAGAACTGGCCGATACGACCGCTCCTTTGTCCCGAGGGTGTCTAGATTGTGGAACAAACTACGGGAGGAAGCTTTTCCCAGTTCTACTAACCTTAGGCAGTTCAAAAATCGTATTAACAAAATTTCTTTGGGATCATCATAGCAGCCGCGGTGTTCCGGCATTTAGGCTTCTGCCTGCGCGGCTGTTTCGATATAAAAAAAAAAAAATTGTAAGTTTTTATATGTCTTAATAACTAGTGATGATTTGTACTGTTTTTTGTCCAAGTTAGTTTTCATACTTCGTTTTAAATCAGCTATTGTCAGAGCAGTAGGGTTGATATGTAAAGCTTACTATAATTTTAATGAAATCAAAGCCAAGTATTGTTATTGAACAATAACATGGGTGCCCTCAGGGGGGGCTGTGGTAACAGTTATCTCTTGATGATGATCAGCACATCCAAGAAAACTTCCTGTGGATACCCATGGACAATCATATTATTGTTCTAATAAAAAAAAATCTGTGAATTGTAGTAACATATCAACAGAATTCAATTTTTTTCTAATTTTTCATTTATGCAGGTGCCATCAAAGGCTGGGGAATGCAAACATCTGGACCATAATGATGTTAATACTGATTTGTTTGTAGAAAAATGTATGACATTTATATAACAAATATATATTTAGGTATTTGCAGTATATGTTTTTCTTCTGAATCTTTCAAGATTAGTAAGTAGATAGGAGTGATCTTATAACAGCTGGTGTTATTGACGTTGCTATTTTAACATACAAAAAAATCATTTATTCGTCAAGATAGCGCAAAATGTTAATAACACATGCTGTTATAAGATCTCCCATATCTCAACAAATTTCTATATATAAAAGTATAGCAGTCTCAGATTTATATGTAGAGCTGGCAACGTTGCGGGATATTAATGCACAATCTGGCAACCATGTTGCACCCTCAAAAAATGGCCGCTGACAACAATACAAGTCACCGTGTTGCCATTGAATAGCATGGAATTAAACCTTCTTCAGTGTATATGTTTTGTGCTACGATCGACTGAACCCTTAACGAGGAAGCTAGCGCATAGCTCCGCTGCTACTGGATCCATTTTCAAATATTGCTTTTCTTTTTTGTCGTCGACATATCGGTAATGCGTGACAATTTCTATCAAACTCTGGGCGGTACTTTCCAAGGGCTTAAGGCAGGTTAAAGATAAGCGAACAGACTGACAGACCGAACGACACTTAACCGAGTTTCAACGTATGGGGTTGTCCAAAACGGACGCAGGAAAGTAAACGCATATTAAAACAAGAAAGATTGATATTCAAATCAAGTTGGGTACTTTATTTTGAAGGTTCATTTATACCAATTCTGTATGAAAAATAATATCGCTCAAGTGTTCACCACGACTGGATTTACAGACGTCCACGCGATGGTCGAAATTTTCAATGACATTTTGCAACATGGTCGGTTCTATGGCATTTATCTCGGCAATGATGTTGTTTTAGAGTTCTTGGAGGGTGGCTGGTTTGTTGACGTAGACTTTGCTTTTCAAATATCCCCATAAAAAGAAATCCAAGGGAGTCAAATCGCACGATCTTGGTGGCCATGGCACATTTCCTCTGCGCAAAATCACGCGATCACCGAAGAAGGACTGCAATCGATGGATATTGACGCTGGTTGTGTGGCATGTTGCACCGTCTTGTTGGAAATAAACATCGTCCATATCCATTCCTTCAAGTTGCGGCAAAAAATAGTCCTCTATCATCACGTGATATCGCTCAGAATTGACGGTAACGGCGCCCCGGCCGCATTTTCGAAAAAGTAAGGTCCGATGATGCCTTTTGACCACAATGCACACCACACAGTCACTCTTTGAGGATGCATCGGCTGCTCTTGATACTCACGGAGATTTTCGTTCGCCCAGATGCGGCAGTTTTGCGTGTTTACCGTCCCATTCAAAGTGAAATGCGCTTCGTCGCTGAACATGATTTTTGATGAAAAATTGGCATCAATTTGGCGGTGTTCAAGGAGCCAATCTGAGAACGTTCGGCGCGAAAAATGGTCGGCCCGACGCAGCTCTTGCGTCAATTGGATCTTGTAGGCGTGTACATTCAAATCCTTGTGGAGAATGCGGAGCAAACTGGTTCTCGAAATGCCCAATTCTTGGGATCGACGCGTTGTTGATTGTTTCGGATCGTCTCTCACACTCTCCTTCACAACAGCAATATTTTCCGGTGTGCGAACGCTCCTTGGCCGGCCAGAGCCTGGCAGATTTGCCACAGAACCTGTTGCCTCGAATTTACGCACCAGACGACCGATGGTTGTTTCGTTTGGGCGGTTGTTGCGACCGAAAAGTTCACGAAGCGCGCGAAACGTGTTTTTTATTTTTGCACCAATTTTTGTAGTGCTCTCGAATAACTTCAATGCGGTCTTCAATCGAATACGACTCCATAGCGATCAATGGTAAACATTCAACTAACAAAATGACATGTCGGTGACAGAAAACAAAGATGGCGTCTATCTCAAATTGACGTTTAATTTCCTGCGTCCCTATTGGACAACCCTTTATTACTATGATATAGATATCCGTTAAAATTGATAACGCAAAGCACTTCATTTTTAATAGCTGAATCTTAACTGTATATGTTGTTTGTATATGCATATAGCGAGCTGTCATAAGCAGGCCACTGCCATGTCTTTGCTAAAAATGTATTCTAGTCACACGTTGCAGATACAATGACATTATTGCATTTTTTGTGTCATGATTGAAATTCACATTCCACGGCGTCGAATAATGAATGTGTTTTTATTCTAAAATGAAACTTGTATCAAACGTTATATTGCGTTATGTCACCTGGACGATTGGCGCGGCATTCATATGTGAAACCTGAAAAAATGCGGCTTATATGCAGGCAAAAAATTGCGTCAAGTAGATTAACTCAGCACGTCCAACACATGGATATGATTCTATTTATGAGTTTTTTGATACCGGAGCAGCCACGTATGCAGAAGCCTAAATACTGGGGCACCGCGGCTTCAATATAGTCCTTGTTAATCTGATTTTTTCGCTGCCGAAGGTTAGTCGAACTGGAAAAAGCCTCCTTATGAAGATTGTTCCACAGTTTCGACACCCTAGGGACAAAAGAACTAGGATGGGAGACCGAAGTCAGGCGGGTCTGTCTGGCAGGATAGAAGAAAACCAGATCGCCAGCGGCTCGTCCGTTAGAGAAGAGTCGTCGATCGGTCGGACAGCCCTGCTCTGAACATCATCAAGCATAGATATTGTAGTTGGGAAGGCAGTATTCCAAACATGTGAGCAGTACTCGAGGCTAAGTCTCATCTGGTCGAGAGAGTGAGGATGTTATGTGGAGAAAAGTTCTATACTTCAACTATTTAAAACTGTAATGACTCATACGCGTGATTAACACGTGATCAGAGCTCGATCCCAGCTTCCTTCCAGTACAGCCGTATAGCGTACGACATATGTCGTTTCTGTGGCTTTGTGGTAGTCAACAGCACAGACAGAGATGGAAATAATGGCTGATTGTTCTCCGCCGGTAGAACCAATGAAATCAAAGACGCACCTCGACCGGCAGACTCTTAGGCGTCGGCAACGCATTGGAACGTGTTTCGTTGAGCTATCGCATATTGTGTGTTTTTATAAGAATTGTTGTGTGATTGTTATTGTTGTGGTTTCTGTGGTTACTGTTTTGGTTATACTTAACCATGGAGAGTACAAATGGCACGAGTGGAAGTACTGAAAGCCAGGGAACAAGTAGACGGCTTCGTAAAGCACTGAAGAGGGACGCGAAAGAAATCGTGCTCAACGTGTTCAATTATCTGAACAGAATTATGTCGCAGGGAGATGCACTCGCGCGTTGTGAAAGTATGACAGGCGTTCCAGAGTGGACCATTCGCAGGGTGGTGCATGAAAAGAAGAAAACTGGAGCTACTACTGATCCAAAGTTTAATTTGAAGGGACGAAAGGCCGTTAAATTGGATGACGATACCAAAATGGCGTTAAGGCGAACCGTACATTCATTCTTCTTTAGGAATGAGATACCAACCCTCAAGGCTGTACATGCAGCGATCAAGGAAAATGAAATTATACCCCAAATGAGCGTCGAGGTAATGAGGAAATCCCTGCACGAAATTAATTTTCGTTACGAAACGCGTAATCGGAAATCAGTATTGATAGAGAGACCTGAAATAGTCGCCTGGCGTCGAAAATACCTACGCGAAATGATTGAATATAGGCGACAAAGCAGAAAAATCTATTATTTGGACGAGACATAGGTAAATGCAGGTCACACAGTTAAAAAAACCTGGATAGACAAAAACGTAGTGAGTAACCGACAAGCATGCATTGAAGGTTTGTCAACAGGTCTTGGTGGACAGTCAGGGAAAGGTCAAAGATTGATCGTAACTTATATTGGTAGCGATAGTGGCTTTTTAGAAGAGTGTGACTTGATTTTCGTCTCTAAGAAAGGAGGTGATTACCATGACGAAATGAATACCAGCTGCTTCGAGAGCTGGTTTCAAGGGGTGCTTCAGCGAGTTGAGCCCAACTCTGTGATCGTCATGGATAATGCTTCCTACCATAGTCGTCGAGCCGAACGTGTACCGACTATGGGATCTCGAAAAAGTGACATGCAGCAATGGTTGCGCGAAAAAGGAATCCCGTTTGACGATTCATGTGTGAAAGCGGAATTGTATGAAAAAATTAAACAGCACAAACCTGCGAACATTAGTTACGTGACTGATGAGATGGCCCGTCAATGTGGTGTCACTGTGCTGCGGTTACCGCCCTACCACTGTGAACTGAACCCAATAGAGCTCATCTGGGCTCAAGTGAAGGGTTATATTGCGCGCCATAACACAACCTTCAAATTACCAGACGTTAAGGTTTTACTTGAGACTTCCATACAGCTAGTAACGCCCGAAGCTTGGCAGAATGCTATCC
The DNA here is from genome assembly GCA_963669975.1 of Acanthoscelides obtectus. Classification (NCBI taxonomy): domain Eukaryota; kingdom Metazoa; phylum Arthropoda; class Insecta; order Coleoptera; family Chrysomelidae; genus Acanthoscelides; species Acanthoscelides obtectus. The sequence goes on along the minus strand of CAVLJG010000007.1, from coordinate 89,885,466 downwards.
GTCATGTTGTGAAGGAAGAAACAAAAATGTGGCAGCTTGACCACCACATCGACACCATCATAGAGCCAGTTATAGTCAATTTCAACGAGGAAAGCGATAGCGACAGTTTATTACTGTCAGACGTAAGTGGAAGCGACGATGAATAAAGGTAATTCCCAAATTTTTGACTTACAATATGTTTCAAACCACTCTTTATTAAGCATGTGACAAATCTAGTTCACCCATGTTAAACATTCATACCCCGCCTATGAACAGCCGACTACTGGTAGTGAAGTGATGTTCACGTGAACATCGATGAGTCATTACAGTTTTAGATAGTTATAGTATAGCTACACGGCATTAGCGACAAGTAAAGTACGAGGCGTAGGAGGTCTGTAAATTGTCATCACTGGCAACGTAGCGTTCCATCTGGCGACACTGCAGGGAAGACAGGGAACATGTGATCCGCCTTCAATACAATTTTGAACTCGCACGAGTCATTTTGTTGACAGTCAGAATGATCGGGTAGAGCTAAATTTGACACACACCACCGTTAATCAGATCAAGAGCAACTAGGTGTTGCATTACGATACTGCTCCTTGTCACACAGCAATGTCAATAAACGAGTTTTTGGCCAGTTAAAACATTCATGTGGCTCCTCAGTCTCCTTATTCGCCTGATTTGAGTCCTTGTGATTTTTTCTCTTTCCGAAGTTGAAAAATCTCCTCAATAGAACTTACCTTGTACAACTATGAGGAGTGGAAGAACCGTCTCCAGCACTGTATGGATTCAGAAAGAATTTATTTTGATGGTGACAATATGAAAGTGTAATTATATTTGTATCATCACTTAATTACATAAATGCTCAGAAAACATCGAAAAACTTGGCAAAGGAGCTAATTTTTATGCCCAGAGCATTCTTGATAAGGTTTCGTTTTGGGGTTCTGCTATTCGTAAAAATCAAAAAAGATTCTGATACGATTGATGTATTGATAACCGTAATTTTAAAAAACGTTGAGACAGGTTCCGTGACTAAAGCTGCTAGGTACTTATGCTAGAATAAACCTTTAATAAAAGTTTGTAAATAGCTTATTGATACCACACACGCCTTGATTATATAGATATAATCGTTTTCGATGGTTTGGATTGTCCTGTTTAGATATGTGCAACATTTATAGAGAAAGTCCGCATTGGAATCATCTAAAATTACATGTTATTTACCCGACAATCACCACAGCAAGTGGATATTTTGCAACAAAAGTATGATGCATGTCTACACCTTATTCATTTTGATGTTTTCACGCTATATTCCGACAAAAACGGACAGTGTCATCCGACGTTATTGCACATATTGCAAAAACAGTGGCGTAGTTTATTCAGCGTTGAATCGAATATGGGCACAATGTCATTGAATAGTAAATTGCGTCAGGAATTTAAACATCGCCTAAATCATTGGCCAATAACGGGAAACTTTTTGAACACTTATTGAAATAAAAAGTGATATTTTCGTTTGTTTTTGTTTTCTATTTGAACAACTTAAGATGAATAAGGATTTTTCTAATTCTCTTGAAAACAAATCGACCGATTTTAAAAAACAAACATCAAAATAAAGGACTTCGAAAGACCTTTCAAACAAGCTATTTTTCAATGCTCCTTGTCATTTAAAATTTCTAAGGGGATTACCCTGGGGGGCAGAGGGTGAAAGGGGGTGAAGTAGTTTTTGGTTAAAAAGTTGTCCCCCTTGACAAATCTTTTGACCTGTCTCGGCGTTGTTTCTTTTAATCAGTATTTTTCAATAAATCCGCGGTTTTCAAATGAACATCCTGCATATAAAATAATATATGTTCCCCAATAAGAGACCTTAGGCATAGGAAGTGAATAAAGGAGGCAAGTAGGGTACAATTTATTTATTTTTACAACAAATTTTATTAAAAATTCAAAAAACTTCTTGTACTAAGTTTCAGATCTTTAATAACGTTTGTTACATACACTAAATATATTTTTTCACTTTTATTTACGAATAAGTACTTATCTACAGAAAAAACATCCCTGAAACTGAAGCTATGTTTCAATTAAAACAACTATCTACGAGCCCCTTCCCACTTCAGTTGGCCCAACTATTGTTGCAATTGCAATTACAGCATATCAACCTATTTTCATTTCAATGCAAAATAAGTCTATAACACATAGGTGCCTGTGAAAAATAAAAGCCATGACAATTGATTTTATTAATCACAGCTGTCAGAATACGTTTAAAATAAAATACTTTTGGGTAGTTAAGGTTTTCAAAATGGGGAGAGGAAAGGTTATTAGTGAGAAAATTCGGTTACTGATAATTAAATTTTTTAATTCTGGGAAATCAAACTCAGAAATTGCAACTTTGTTAGACTTATCGCGGTACAGTGTGAGAAATATTGTTAGAAGATATAACGTAACTGGTTCAGTTGATATTAAGCCACGATATGTGAAAAAAAGTAATATCACAAATGTCGATCGAAGAGCATTAAGAAGAATGATCATGAAAAATAGGCGTACCAATTATTTACAATTAAGTGCTCTGTGGAGTGACGCTGTAGGAAGGAGAATTTCGAAGTCCACAACTCATAGAGAGGCCCACAAACTGGGATTTAGTACTTGCAAGGTAAGCTTTCTTATAAAAAAGTGAAGTAAAAACCCTAAAATTGCACAACTTGTTTATAGGCCAAAGAAAAGCCATTATTAACTCCACTGCAAAAGAAAAATCGGCTTAGATGGGCTAAAGAAGATAGACAATGGACACCTCAAGAATGGTGTGCAATACAACAGTAGAGTTATTCGCAAAAAAATGAAGCATTCCATGTTGACTGTCTGAAGAGAAAAGTGAAATTTCCAGCATCCATTATGGTCTGGGGCAGTATGTCATCAAAAAGAGTAGGAAAACTTCATTTTATTGATGGAAATGTGGATACAAACAAATATTTGGCAATTTTAGAAGAATCGCTTTTACCAGTGATGGAAGAATGTTTGACATCCGGCCAAGATTTTGTGTTTCAGCAAGATGGTGCAGCGTGCCATACCTTAAAAAAGGCTATAAAATGGATGGAAGAAAATAATGTACCACTTTTGAAATGCGTATCTAGCAGTCCAGATCTGTCACCTATTGAAAACTTTGTGGTACGAGATGAAAAAGGTTCTACGACAACATCCTGCTCGTACAATCACCGAACTGAGACAAAAGCTTCAAGAAATATGGGATTGTTTTACACCAAATTTTTGCCAAAACTTTGTTAACACTATGCCCCAAAGAATTTCAGCCGTAATAAAAAATAAAGGTGATGTTACCCAATGGTAATCTATCAATTGTTGCTTTGTTAACTTCGCGCATTTATTCGCACATTGTTTATTTGTTCAGATGTTCTATTAGTTATAGGTCTAAGTGATTTCAAATATGTATTTTTTACGACTAGAGTGTATCTAAAATGTTTTTGAGAAAATAAATTGTTTTAGAAGTAAGTAGTTTCGTCATGTTTAGTTTATAAAGGCATATTTTGGTACAAATCTTGAAGTGGGCCAACTGAAGTGGGAAGGGGCTCGTATATTAATGTTTAGTCTCTGTGCCCAAGGTCTCCTGGAGATGACTCGAGATACCAAACTTGAAAAATGAGCATAATTACTCGCTACATTTAAAATTATTATATGAACAAAAATACATTCAAAAAACGAATCGTAATATCGATAATATGAAACCTACCTTATCGTTTACATGGTAAGCAAAAATGGTAGCCAGTCTCAAAAGGGCACGAAATGCAGTCAAAAGAACTCCAAACATGTTATTCATTAGGATGATCAACGTCAACTTGAGGTGGAATTTTTGAAAAAATATTGGAAATTGGAGACTTTGATGAGTCAGTAATTTTACCATAGTACCTTGATTTTCATTGCAAATCCTAAGAAGAAAACTTTTCACTATTTTGAGTATTTTTGAGCCAATATTTAAACATTGCATTCTCAAAAAAGTTGCTCAAAGCGAAAAAAAAAACCGTTTATCAAATATGTTACATTGTTTCGAATTCTTATCCAAGATGACTGCGTTATTGGTACTCACTTTGTCCGCTGCCTTTTCCTCCGTTAAATGGCGGTATTTTGCTTGGATCAGTCGGTATCTCCTCGGCGTCTTTCTCCACAGGAGGTACAAAGTTAGGTCTAGCTGGCTGACCTCCACCTCCTACGAAGAATGGATTCCTGCCCCCAACTCCAGGGGTCAATCCGGGACCACCAAGAACCCCTGGTCCGGTAGGAGGCAGAAAATTTCCGGGGACTTGTCCAGGGTTGATCAGGATTGGTTGATCTGGGCGGTAGACGAAGAATTGAGGTACTCTGCAAAAATATCGGATTTTAAAAACTATGTAGCTTAAATGTTTTTTCATTAGATTATTATCGAAGACTTTACTCTCCAGAAAATTTAGCATATGGATGAGAAATATAAGATTTCCCGTCTAGTCGCCTATTGAAGTCTCCAAAATAACTACGTTTGTGCAGCATTGTCCCTTATAATCACAGTTAGGAATGGGCGGTTATTGATAAAAATCCGGTTATAGGTTAACTGAAGCAAAAATAAATGGTTATTTTTGTTCACTCTAACAATTTCAGGGTATTCATGGGACTTATAGCGTTTTCTTTCAATAAAAATGGTGCAAGTTCCGGGTTCGAAACACACCGCTCTAGTTCATCCTAACATCTGTCATATCTTGAATCAGCCCGCACTGTTATAGTAAATTTTCGAAGAAGAGAACAGAAGATCATGAGGAAAAATGGCGTCAAGTCAAGAAAGTCGGTTAACATGTATAATAGAGAAATTAAACGGATTAAATCGGTCAAACAGGCATATAAAGGGGGTCTCAAAAGTATCGACACACCCAGATATCTCGGAAACTAAGGGTGCTAGAAAAAAACTTTGATTGCAAAAGTTTCAGGAAATTAAATGGCGCATCTAGTGGTGACTATTGATTTGACGTTGACATTAACCTTAAAAGTCATTTCAAGGGCAAGTTGATTTTTGCAAATAGGAACCTCCACTTTTTATTGTAGCAATAAAAACTGAATAAAATCTCCTTTTAACGGTGGAGGCTTAATTCACATCCAGAGGTCGTTTCAAGGTCAACTGTTTTTCTTTCATAAAATGTTGTGAATCAGCGGACAGCTGGAAAAAAAAGAATTTTGAAGAAGACTTTTTAAGGCGAAAATTTCAGGATTCGTAACGGCACATCTGTTGGTGACCATCATTGGGATCGTGACTATGACCTTGAAAGCCAAGTCAAGGGCACATTGATGTGTCCACATGGAATCTCTCAATTTTGAGCTCAGCGCTGAAAATGGAGAAGTTCATGTTTAAAGATCGCTTAGGTCCAATCCACGAAAATAGATCATTTGCCCTTGAAATAACCTCTAGGCGTGAAGTTACCTCCGTTAATTAAACGTTTGAACATGAATTTTTCTCCGTTTTCAGCGCTGGAATAAAAATTTAATGTTTCCATGTGAAATAATACTGATCAACAGCCAAAAAATATCTTAAATAAAATCAACAAAATATTACTATTTTTAATGTGCTAAAACCGGAATGAAACTTATTTTTTCAATATTAGCTCAAGTTTTAGAGATACGGTAATTATATGTGTTCCTGCTGTGACAGTGTTAATATTCTGTAATTCACAAGAATGCACGTGCTACATTTTTATATTCGGCAAGGAAAGATGATGTAATCGGCATGATTGTGTTACGTTATACATACGTGTACATTATATTGTTTTATATTAGCCATTTTTTCCTCAGTTGGCTGACAGCGTTCATGCAAGATGTCTCGAAAGTGTGTAAACAATCCAGATCAGTTTTGTTACGTGTGTGCTGATGTGACTTTTGCGTCTCAGAGACGGTCTATTACTCCACTAATAACAAAGGCATATCAGCTTTATTTCGGTTGTAAACTAGGTGATCAAGACAAACAGTGGGCACCCCACATCTGCTTCAAGTCTGAGGAGCTGGTTAAATGGCAAAAAACGGTCTATGCGCTTTGCTGTCCCAATGGTTTGGAGAGAGCCTACAAATCATATTAATGATTGTTACTTTTGCTTGGTACCTTGTGTTGGACAAGCCACAGGTATGTCCAAGAAAAAAAAACCGGTTATTAACTACCCAAACATACCAGCGATGAGACCTGTGCCTCACAGTGACGAAAATCCTATTCCAAAACCCCCAGAATCCTACACTTGCGAATCAGAAAACGAATCAGATCATGGCGATCGAGTGATTCGTCAGGAAGAAGATATGCCATCAACGTCAAGAGATCCTGATTTTATACCGAGCACGTCATGCCACCAACCGCACAAAATAACACAGTCAGAATTAAATGATCTTGTAAGAGATTTAGAACTTCCAAAATGTAAGGCAGCGTTACTTGGATCAAGACTGCAGCAGTGGAACTTGTTAGAAGACGATGTTTCGGTATGTGTTTTTCGTAAACGCCACAAAGACTTAGAACCATTTTTCAATATGGAGAATAACTTGGTTTTCTGCAGTAACATTAACGGCTATAATAATACCCAGAAGAATGGAGATTGTTTATAGACAGTTCAACATTGAGTTTAAAGGCAGTGTTATTGCATATTGGAAATATTTTACCATCTCTTCCTGTAGGGTATGCAGTTCACATGAAAGAATCATATGACAATATGAAGTACCTATTTACATGCATAAAATACAATGAGCACTAATGGCATATTTGTGGCGATTTGAAAGTTGTTGCACTTTTACTTGGGCTGCAGCTAGGCTACACAAAGTTTTGCTGTTTTTGTGTGAATGGGACAGTCACCAGACAAAACTGGCCTGTTCGTCAATTCCTAGAGCCAGGTCAAAAAAATGTACAGCATATGCCATTAGTAGATTCGAAAAAAAATTTATTACCACCACTGCATATCAAGTTGGGCCTAATGAAAAACTTTGTCAAGGCATTAGATAGAGATGGGTCAGCTTTTCAATACCTGCGTCAGAAATTTTCAAGACTAAGTGAGGCAAAGGTTAAAGAAGGTATTTTTGTTGGGCCACAGATTCGAAATATTTTGAAAGATACACAGTTTGAAAACACTTTAACAGGTATTGAAAAAACTGCTTGGAATGATTTCCGTCTGGTGGTCACTAATTTCTTGGGAAATAGAAAAGCTGACAACTATAAAACCGTTGTCAAAAATATGCTGTCATCGTATCAAAAGATGGGCTGTAATATGTCTCTTAAGATACATTTCCTACACTCACACCTGGACTTTTTTCCTGATAATTGCGGAGCCGTAAGTGATGAGCACGGCGAACGTTTTCATCAGGATATTTCAACAATGGAAAAAAGGTACCAGGGAAAGTGGAATCCTTCCATGCTTGCAGACTACTGTTGGACTCTTGGTAGAGATGCTCCAGAAACGATCCATAAAAGAATAGCAAAAAGACAGCGCATATAGTGATTCTTATAAGTATATGAATCTTGTTACTTTTTTTAATATATCCTTAAAAATAAAAAGTTTTTTTTCTAAACCGCAACTAATTTTTTTATTTCATTGTCATTTTTGGATTCAGCGCCCCAAAATTAACAAAGAAGTGCACTTTTCCCACAAGATACAATTAAAAAACTAAAATTTGTTGTCCAGTGTAATCAATCTGACCTTGAATTGACCTTCAAGATCATAGCCAAGGTCAGAATGACTATGACCATCAGATGTGCCATAGGGTTTCCTGCAACTTCAGCATTTCACGTTCTTCTTTAATATTATCTCCCTTTTGAGCTATCTGCGGTTTTACAACATTCCATGAAAGAGCAACAATTGATCTTGAAATAACCTCTAGACGTAATTTCAGCCCTTATGATATTGATACCGATGAAAAGGAAAATTTTTTGGCTTTCTATTTCTGTAATAAAAATGGGGGTTTTTATTTGAAAAAGCAAACTATCCATGAAATGACCTTCAATGGCAACATCAAATCCAAAGCCACCACTAGTTGCGACATTTGATTTCCTAAGACTTTTGTAATTGAGGTTTGCTTCTAGCACCCTCAGTTTCCAAGATATTTCAGTGTGTTCGTACTTTTGGGAAACCCTATACAGAGTGTTCCAGATTCTCTATAGAGGGATCTCGGCTCCTATTATACATACTGCAAAGGTTAAATGGAGAAAGTTTTAGAGGAAACTTAGTGCTTCCGATAGCCGGCTTCTGATTCGCGATCGGTAGTTTGGTCTTCCAAATATCAGCGAAAAACCGAAAATGGCGGAATTTGTTTTTTGCCAGTAAATCTAAAACGGTTAATTTGACAGCTGTCAAAATGTGACATTATTCGGACATTTTTTTAAGACAAATAAGATAGCATGTATGACATGCCTCAATCGTCTTTTGTTTTCCAGCAACCCGCCTCAACTTTCATTTTTCTTATGGCCACCATATTGGATTTCGTGATTTTTGAAAAGTGATGTTTTACAAGTGCATAAAAGATTGGAGTATCACCGAAATATCATAACACGTAATGTTATTTATTCGTTTTTTTCTAAGGAGGAGATGATCTATTTGTCAGAAAATAACATTGAGTAAGGCATAAAAAACACATAAATGCCTTAAATTTTCAATAGAATATTAACGTTAATATCGACTTCTCAACATGTCTTGGGACAAATTCCCAACATGGGTGTATTAAAAACAAGTCAGAAAAATCGTCGTAAATTTATTTTACACTTAACAACAAACGCAGGCCGGGTATTTTTCCCACCGGGCCCGCACTTTTCAAGGGTGCCCGGCCTGACGCTCATACTGAAAAATCAATTCGAAAGAAAAAAAAAGTTGTGTGCATAATATATGTACATGTAGCATCATATCATAAGTGAATTTCATGGGACGCAAGAAAAAACGTAACGAAGTCGTGCCTGCAGCCTCTGAAGAAAATTCTTCTGCTGAAGAAATCGACTTCAAAAGAAATACTTTCTTAGTCACCATGGATTCGATCATCGCAGGAATAAGATACAGGTTTTCGGCAATCAGAGACATTACTAACAAATTTTCGTTCCTGTGGCTATTCCCGAACGTGGAGATTGAGGACGTTCAGACTGCAGCGCTTCAATTTGCTGAGAAATATTCGGTTGATGTGTCCAACGAAATATCATCAGAATTGATCCACTTGAAAAACGTCTACAAAGTTAATTTCCTGGAAAAGTCTTCAAGTTGTATGACTCCATTCGATTTGTTGAATGCAATAACTGCTAAAAATTGCTCTGCGAATATTCTGCACGCTGCCAGTCTCAGTTGCTAGCGCTGAGCGATCATTCAGTGTTTTGTCAAGAATTAAAAATTATCATCGTTCTTGTTCAACGCAGATTCGAGTTTCAGGACCAGCGACTTTATGTTTGGAATCTGAACTAGCACGACAACTAGACTTTGAAGTTCTTATTAAAGCATTTGCTTCAGCTAAAGCAAGAAAAGCTAACTTCTGAATAGTTTTGTAAATTTATAGGCCGAATTATGATTCTCTAATTGTCACAACATATAGTAATAGCCATAAGTAGAACGATTGAAACTTTCAAATTGTTAGAAACCTGCAGCTAGACTGATAAAACCTCTAAACCAATTGGTTGTGTTATATTTCGCTTGATGCGAATTTCTTATATGTAATTCAAAATAGATTCTTTTAGAATAAAAACACATTTTGATTAATTTCAAGTGAGACACACAATACAATTATCACGAAGACATAAATTCACCTCCAAAATGTAAATGTTATAAATAAAACATTATTTACCATTAAAGTTAATAATTTACTCGACAAAAAGCATTAGGAATGATGTGTTGTTTGTTTTTCTCCCCAATAGTGAAATATTCATCATCAAGAATAAACACAAAAACTAATAAAATGATAATTTATAGAAAATTGAAATAGGTCTCTCCGGGTTGAAGACCTATTTCAATTTTCTATAATACTAATTCACCGGGTTCGTCGCTTCTTCATGATTATTAATATGATATTTTTTCTAAAATTTTTTCTTGACCTTCCACTCAATGCTTATCAGGTTAGTGCTTTTATTTTACCCGATTATTTGCACTGTAGAAAGAGTGTACAACTTTATTGAAACGCGTGCAACATGATATTAACGATATATTTAGCAAAATCGAAAAATTATTTACAGATTTGAAAAATAACGTCCATTTGCATCCAGACATTTTTGACAATTGGTGACTGTTTTTCGTACTATCTTAGCTGAGCTAGTGTATTTTTGTTAATGTTTCTAACTGTGCTCAAAATTCTTTGTCTCAGGATTTCTATGGTCGCGGGAGGATCAAATTCATAGACCTCATTCTTTGTGTGACCCCAGAGGTAGAAATCCAAGGGTGAAAGGTCAGGGGATCTAGGAGGCCAAGATATTGAACCACTTAATGAAATTATTGTTTCATCAAACTGCTGTTTGATCAGGACCCTCTGAAACGGCAAAAAACGAAGCTTGAGCGATTTTTATGTTTCCGTCGCCACTGGACCGTTTTTGGAAAAATACAAAGCTTTTTCGACCTTGGAAATAAAAAATTTCATCAAAATTAGAGGACGTGTAGGCAGACAGACTGACAAAAATGATCGACATGTTTTTTTGTGATTCAAAAAACGCAATATCTCATTTTCGAAATTTTTCGCGATTACAATACTTCCTCGCCCAGTGGCGCAGTAAGGAAAATGGATATAAAAAATGTAGGTATGCAATGCAAACCTGGAAAATGTTTCCCTGCCGACAGCTAACAACACTGGCACCAACGCCTTAAAGTCCAATATTTCTGCAAGTGCAAAGCTAGTCAAAGTACGAAACAAAAGAACATGAATATATACTAAGTGACGTATAAATTCGAACACCCAGTTTAAATAGTTTTATCTTAATAAGATTTTGTATAAGTACTTAATGAAGCATAATAAGTAAATGATAAAAATTTCAAAATGATTGCACTGCTTTAAAGCCCTTTGACCTTTAATAATGTGTGGATGCACCCTGATGTGCTACGCATTCTCCAACGCGCCTAGGCATGCTTCTGATTAGGTGGTCAATGTCCTCCTGTGGTATCTCAATCCAGGCAACCACCAACTCCTCTCGAAGTGCTTCTAGAGTCTGAGGAGGACGTTGCAAATTGACCAATCTCCTACCCATCATATCCCACACGTGCTCAATTGGGGATAAGTCGAGAGATCTTGGTGGCCATGGTAACAATGTGACATCATTATGTTGAAAGAAGTCTATTGTGACTCTTGCAACATGTGGTCGGGCATTACCTTGTTGGAAAGTTGGATCTGCCAGGGTGTCAAGATAGGGTAAAAGATAGGGTTCTAGAACTTCGTGGATATAACGCTGCGCGTTCATGTTACCTCTGTTGAAGATTAAAGGTGACCTGGAACCATAAGCTATAGCACCCCAAACCATAACTCCAACGGTGTGATGAACATGTCTTTCAACAAAAAACTGTGGATTCCTCCTTTCACCACTTCGCCTTCTTACCCTGGCATGACCATCGTGCATGCCTAAACAAAATCGAGACTCGTCACTAAAGACAATACTGTTCCATTCCTAATCCCAGAGTGACCCTTGTCTGCACCACTCAAGGCGATTACGTCGGTGTTCTCGAGTTAAAGGGAGGACCCAGTGTGGCCGGTATGAAAACAAGCCAAAACTTCTCATTCGTCGGTAAACACTTCGCATGCCAATAGGTCTTCCGTGTTCTGCAAACCATTCATTTGCAATGGACCTGGTAGTGGAGAAACGGTCCCTTAAGGCCAATAATCTTAGGCGGCGATCTTCACGGTCTGTTGTTCTATGGCGGCGTCCAGTGCCCCTTGCTCTTTGCGTACGGCCTTCTCGAAGCCATGCCTGACAACACCTAACCACAGTGTCTACACTTCTTTGCACTCTAACTGCAATTGCCCGAAAAGAAAGTCCAGCTTCCCGAAGTCCCACTATACGGCCCCTATCAAACTCACTAAGTTGACGAAATCGTACAGGTCTCCGTACTCTAGGCATCGTAAGAGATCGTAAAGGATGTCAAGAACCAAAATCCGCCAATGTTGATTCATTACTGCGGCTGAAATATTCATTTTTAGAGCGTTAGTGAATTAAAAAAAAGCAGTACAAAAACCGGAATGTCCAACTGATAAGGCTGAAAATTGTTTCACTTGTTATTTACAGTAAGATAAATACATTCACCAACTTTTATTAAAATAAAACCATTTAAACTGGGTGTTCGGATTTATATGTCACTTAGTATACATGCAAATAAGCTGGTTTTGCCAAAAGAACATAAAATATGCAACAATGCAAAACCAGTTTCGCGGAAAGAAAACGCTATGATAATTACGATGACCTACCGATATTTCTTTGTAAGTAAAGTGTATATACTCGCATGCATACGTAAAAGCTAATCAGCAATGTAAGAATCGTATAATTAGCATGATTACAATCACTGTTCGAAAAAAACGATATGTGTGCGTATGTACCACTTTCCTATAAAATCAAATTACGACACAACGAAAGGCTGTCTACGATATTGTCTTAAACTAGATCTCGGAATCAATCACTAATCAATTTCAATAGTGTGGTCGAGAGGTGAGCGATAAATTTTACAATCGCCAAAAAGTGTCACGGTCTAAAAGCGGGGTTTTAGGCTCTGAAATTAAATCTAATTACACATTAATCTCATCTCAAAATAACAGTTTTACAGTTGAAAGATTTAAATTTTATATTGAAAAATTTTCTGAAGTGAAAGGTAAAAAAAACAGCTAATTTAAGAATATTTATCTAAAATTAATACAGCAGACGCTCGATAATGTAAACTAATTTAATCCAAGTGTGGTTCACATTATCGAAATGTTTACATTAGCGAACGTGATTTATATAATATTTGATTTATTAAAAGAAACGTTTCATACATACTATTTATAACAAAATAAAGAAATATTCTAACAGCGATAAGTATTTTTTTAATTATAAGAAAAATAATTAACAATTTTTGTCTGCGTAAATTTGCGCTTAGCATTGTCTTCCAATCCGTGTATGAAACTTCTTTTCTTTCAGCCCAATCTAAATCTTGGTTAAAAACTTGTATAGCTTGCGCGTCAATCACTACACTTCTGACTTCAATGGGATCGTTCTCATCATCCTCACTGTCCATATCCTCCTCCTTATCAGCATCATTCATCTGCTTATCTTCGTTCCATAAATTAATATCAGCAGGAGTACAAACAATGTTGGGATTCACTGTTTTCAATAAATCAACAACATCCAATGACACACTAATAACATTATTTATCATTATTGGATCGCAAACGATCTCTAATTACGCTTAAGGGGACATCGTCTTCTTCATCATCTTCATTATTAGTACAAAAGAGATTGTTCCAACATTTTTGAATAGTTTGCTGGTTAAGTTCATTCCAGACGATATGTAAATCTAAAACAGCTTCTCGTAATGTTACTTTTTTTAAAGCCTCAGATAAGTTTTCAGGATTCTTTGATAAGACAGACGAAAGTAGAAACTTCCTATAGTATAGTTTGGTGAGTCTTATTATATTCTGGTCCATCGGTTGAATTAACGGTGTTACATGACGAAAATTGACCTATCCCTGGTCCTCAGTTGTTGCTCGGGAGGATGACTTGGTGCATTATCCAATAGCAACAACGCTTTTATTGGAAGCTTCTGTTATTTTAGGAAACCTTTTACCTACAAATTGAAAACACATCTTCAAATTATGAATAGAGCATTTGTGATAATTGATTGTCATACCTGAGGGACAAAGCACCATTTCAGGAATATACTGCTAGTCATCCAAGCGGTTTTTGAACAGTCATAATCAACAGGGATATTAACATTTTTAAATGAGCGCAGATTTTTTGCTTTCCCAATTACCAGTGGCTTTATTTTGTGTGAACCATTAGCATTAGTGCAGGCTAGAAACGTTATTCGTTGTTTCTCCGGCTTTCTTCCCGGGGCAGATTTTTCAAATGATGCAGCATAGGTTTTCTCTGGTAACATTTTCCAATAAAGGCCACTTTCATCTGCGTTGTAAATTTGATCCATTCTTAAATCTAGCTCGGTAATTGTTTTCATCAATTTTTCTTTGAATGGTTGCACTAATTGTGGTTGTGCTGATAATTTTTCACCAGATATAGACAGCAGTCGAATTCCATATCTTGTTTTGAATCGTTGTAGCCAGCCATCACTAGCTACGAAATTTTCAGTTTCTTTCAGTTTTTCATTTAACAGTCTCGCTCTCTGTTTAAGTACTTCGCCATTAACTGGGACATGATTTTCTCGTTGTTTTAAAAACCACTTATACAGGGAATTTTCCATTTTAGGTGCCTTCGCTTTTTTTAAAGTTTTTCTTTTTCCCGGACCTCCAAATGTATTGCACGTTCTTTGTAAAATTTGAGTTTTCATACGCTTAATTTTACAGATTGTTGCTTTCGATACTCGATATTTTTTTGCTAACTGTGTCACTCCCGCACCTAGTGCAACTTCGTCTATGATTTTCACTTTCTCACTCAACTTTAAACACTTTCTTTTATAGGATGTGGATGCCATAGTCGTAAAATATATTAACGCGTGCAATGTATTCACTTAAGTTCAAAAATGAAATACATACGTACGTATAAACGTATCCTAAACGATCATCCGACTGACCGAGTGTCGTAGTTTATCGCAGAGGTGAATCCCCTACACTCTACATCATAAATCGGGGACTCCCCGACGACCGACATAAATCATCGAGGCTTCAGCATTTTATCGTCGCGCTGTTTCCGTGCGCCGAGAGTTGTTTACGTTATCGAGCGTACACATTGTTTACGTTATCGTGCGTTCCGTTTGATCCTATAGAACGAAGTTTGTGTCTACATTAGCGCAAGTTTTCATTATCCCGTGTTTACGTTATCGAGCGTCTGCTGTATTTTAATGTGTTTTCTAAATTTTTCTTAATTTATCATGGTACCAGACCTGCCCGAAAAGTCTCAGGCTACCGACGTCCCACTCCTCCTTCGTTGGATACTCTACATTAAACTTGCAGTTGAAGCGATATTTAGGGGTAATGAGATCACCCCTGCTTAGAAGTCTGGGGTCCTCCCTTTGCAGTTCGACTAAGATGGCAATATGCCCCTTGACAGGATTCAAGAAGACCCAGCTGCCCTGACTCCACAGTCAATGAGCGACTACTCTCGCTTCGCCGCAAATCACTAGATCCAACGGTGGGAGATCCAGCAGAGCTTCCAATGCACTCAATGGCGTTGTTCACACTGCGCTTGTAATGCTAATACAGGCCAAACGCTGAATTTTATTGAGTTTGGCCTTAGTTGTCTCAGTTACAATGCAAGGCCACCAGACCAGGGAGCCGTGCAAGAGAGATGGACGTACTAACTTCATCTAGAGCCAGTGTACCACTTTGGGTTTAAGCCCCCACCTTAGACTAACAACACGTCTAGAAGCCCACATTGAGATGCCAGCCTTATTAACTTTGTATTCAACATGCTCTCCCCAGTTCCGTTTGCAGTCCAGGATAATTCCTAGATATTTTACTGATTACCAGAAAAGGTCGGCAAGAGAGTATTCGCGAAACGAATATTTCTTGTGTGAATTTTACTCCTAGGTATCAGCTTGTCCTTTAAAAATAAATGAATGAATGTGCGTAAAAGCTTATGAGTATAACTGACTAAGTGTACCCTAGTCATCTCATGTCTCTTAAATAAGAAGTGATAGGATCATTCTTACTTTCATAAGTTATTCATCAATCTGCACCAGGCATATTCAATTTTGGAGACGCCTGAGAAAAGTGTTGTTAAAAAATGGAACATAAACTAAAGGGTTGTCCAATAGGGACGCAGAAAAGTAAACGTCAATTTGACATAGACGCCATCTTTGTTTTGTGTCACAGACATGTCACTTTGTTAGTTGAATGTTTACCATTGATCGCTATGGAGTCGTATTCGATTGAAGACCGCATTAAAGTTATTCAAGAGCACTACAAAAATGGTGCAAACGTAATCGCCTTGAGTGGTGCAGACAACGGTCACTCTGGGATCAGGAATGGAACAGTATTGTCTTTAGTGACGAGTCTCGATTTTGTTCAGGCATGCACCATGGTCGTGCCAGGGTTAGAAGGCGACGTGGTGAAAGGAGGAATCCACAGTTTTTTGTTGAAAGACATGTTCATCACAGGTAACATGAACGCGCAGCGTTATATCCACGAAGTTCTAGAATCCCATCTTTTACCCTATCTTGACACCCTGGCAAATCCAACTTTCCAACAAGATAATGCCCGACCACATGTTGCAAGAGTCACAATAGACTTCTTTCAACATAATGATGTCACATTGTTACCATGGCCACCAAGATCTCCCGACTTATCCCCAATTGAGCACGTGTGGGATATGATGGGTAGGAGATTGCTCAATTTGCAACGTCCTCCTCAGACTCTAGAAGCACTTCGAGAGGAGTTGGTGGTTGCCTGGAATGAGATACCACAGGAGGACATTGACCACCTGATCAGAAGCATGCCTAGGCGCGTTGGAGAATGCGTAGCACATCAGGGTGCATCCACACATTATTAAAGGTCAAAGGGCTTTAAAGCAGTGCAATCATTTTGAAATTTTTATCATTTACTTATTATGCTTCATTAAGTACTTATACAAAATTTTATTAAAATAAAACCATTCAAACTGGGTGTTCGGATTTATATGTCACTTAGTATATATAAAATGAATAATAGTGGCCCAAATACAGACCCATGCGGTACTCCGGAAAAATGTATTTTAATCTTTCATCAAAATATTTCTTTTTATCTTAGTATTTGTTGTTTGAGAGCCCAAAATATACGATTTTGGCATTTTTACGGGATGTCTATTAAATACCCAAACACCCTAAAAACTTGGCAACCACGCATTTTTTGACAAAAAGGTCCTAAGAAATGTTTCAGGGTACCAATGTCGTTAACCGCAAATATGACCAGCGCCTTAGAGGTCATTCGGCGGTGAACTTCCTAAATTTAAATAACAACCACCATTTTCGACAGCAGGTTCGTCAAAAACAAGTTTTTGTTCCTCAAAATCAATTTTTTGATACGTCAAATCTAAAAAAAAGTAATTTCGAATGTTGGCGTTTTTCAACTATCATTTTAGGGCGCACCTGATCAAAAATACTGAGACAATCCCCTTGAGACCGACCAAGATACTGCGCCCTCTTGAAACTGAATTGCAATTACTCGCTATCAGAAATGAATTGCATCGCTTTTCACGCCATACATTTCATCAAATATCTGAAAATTCAAAATTTAAAAGCATTTCCTGCTTATAAGCATGAAGTAAATACAGAGTATTGAATAAATTTTTCTTTTATATCCATAACTTATCCATCAATTGACGGCTTCAAATATACTAAGTGACATATAAATCCGAACACCCAGTTTAAATGGTTTTATTTTAATAAAAGTTGGTGAATGAATTTATCTTACTGTAAATAACAAGTGAAAAAATTTTCAGCCTTATCAGTTGGACATTCCGATTTTTATACTGCTTTTTTTTAATTCACTAACGCTGTAAAAATGAATTTTTCAGCCTCAGTAAAGAATCAACCTTGGCGGATTTTGGTTCTTGACATCCTTTACGATCGGTTACGATGTCTAGAGTACGGAGACCTGTACGATTTCGTCCACTTAGTGAGTTTGATAGGGGCCGTATTGTGGGACTTCGGGAAGCTGGACTTTCTTCTCGGGCAATTGCAGTTAGAGTGCAAAGAAGTGAAGACACTGTGGTTAGGTGTTGTCAGGCATGGCTTCGAGAAGGCCTTACGCAAAGAGCAAGGGGCACTGGACGCCGCCGTAGAACAACAGACCGTGAAGATCGCCGCCTAAGATTATTGGCCTTGAGGGACCGTTTCTCCACTACCAGGTCCATTGCAAATGAATGGTTTGCAGAACACGGAAGACCTATTGGCATGCGAAGTGTTTACCGACGAATGAGAAGTTTTGGTTTGTTTTCATACCGGCCACACTGGGTCCTCCCTTTAACTCGAGAACACCGACGTAATCGCCTTGAGTGGTGCAGACAACGGTCACTCTGGGATCAGGAATGGAACAGTATTGCCTTTAGTGACGAGTCTCGATTTTGTTTAGGCATGCACGATGATCGTGCCAGGGTTGAAAGGCGACGTGGTGAAAGGAGGAATCCACAGTTTTTTGTTGAAAGACATGTTCATCACACTGTTGGAGTTATGGTTCGGGGTGCTATAGCTTATGGTTCCAGGTCACCTGTAATCTTCATCAGAGGTAACATGAACGCGCAGCGTTATATCCACGAAGTTCTAGAATCCCATCTTTTACCCTATCTTGACACCCTGGCAAATCCAACTTTCCAACAAGATAATGCCCGACCACATGTTGCAAGAGTCACAATAGACTTCTTTCAACATAATGATGTCACATTGTTACCATGGCCACCAAGATCTCCCGACTTATCCCCAATTGAGCACGTGTGGGATATGATGGGTAGGAGATTGCTCAATTTTTAACGTCCTCCTCAGACTCTAGAAGCACTTCGAGAGGAGTTGGTGGTTGCCTGGAATGAGATACCACAGGAGGACATTGACCACCTGATCAGAAGCATGCCTAGGCGCGTTGGAGAATGCGTAGCACATCAGGGTGCATCCACACATTATTAAAGGTCAAAGGGCTTTAAAGCAGTGCAATCATTTTGAAATTTTTATCATTTACTTATTATGTTTCATTAAGTACTTATACAAAATTTTATTAAAATAAAACCATTTAAACTGGGTGTTCGGATTTATATGTCACTTAGTATATTTCGATTCCTTTTGTACTAATAAGCGTGCAGAAAAAAATTGCGCAGTTAAGGATAATTTGATTCGGCCTCTTGGGGAATATGACATGAATATTGTCCTAGATTTTTAATCAGCTCATAGGCGTACCAAAAAAAATTGGACGCGAAAAAATAATTATAAAACGCCATCTTACTCATTTTACTCAAAGCATTTTTTAAATTTTATTGTCCGTGAAAACGAAAGTACGCACTAAGAATTTGACTTTGAGAATCAAAACAAAGGATCAGGATTTGATATAAATTTTATAAAGACTTGTTACAGAATGGTGCAATTTACAGCAAAATAAATTATAGTCTAAAAAAAACTAAAAAATTACGCTTTAATAGCAAATCGAACCAAAGAGAAGAGAATAATTTTCAAGTATATGTGAGTTTCTGTTCTGACTAATTAGTTTGGAATAAGATCAAATTAAGATATTAACAAAAAATTCAACAATGCTGAAATACCCCGATTTATTCAATATTTAACAATATTTTTATCTCATATAAATATTTATTTTAAACAAATATTTAATAAATATTTGGATTATAACATCCTTAATAAATATTTAATCTATATGTTTTATTTATTTTAAGCCCAATATTTCTTTTATAATATTTATCAAATATATATACTTTTCAATCAATGGAAAATATTAAAGCTCCATTATTTAGAAAATATTCAATAAATATTTTTGGCTACGGCGCATGTGCGTGTGACCCCGAGCGACCAGAAGAGGTCTACAATATTTTTAATGATATTTTTCTAGAAAATTAAGACATCTAGAATGTATTTTCTTTGCAAACCCAGAAAAGCAATCCTACAGATTTTGCTAAAATAACCGATGAAGCATTTTCAAGAATACACTAGTAATATGTATCAGATTAATACTTCAAAGTATGTTGCTTCATATATTTCCTAAATATTTACGAAAAATATCAGATATTACATCAAAATCTAAAACTGACATTTAAAAATATTTCCTCATATATTTTTTAAATGTTTGGAAAAATATCCTCAAAGTAAATAAATTATAAATACCACAAATACCTAAAACGAATATTTTGAGTATATATAAAAAAATATTTTTAAATATTCAAAAATCTGTGGCTACAAATATTTAACAAACATACTCATATTTTAAAAATATTTAATAAGTATTTCATGCTATCAGGGTAGCGCGGGGTGCTTGATATTACATCCTAGAACTATTATTAAGTCGCTATTTACAAAATTTTATACTAAAACCGATTTTTTGGTTAATATTCTTATATTGATCTTGTTGCAAATTAATTATTCATACTTGATTGTTGGAATTTCTATTCCAGTAACACAAACTCTCTCACACTTGAAAATTATTTTCTAATTCTTAGTTCGATTTGCTATTAAAGCGTTTTTTTTTATTTTTTAAGCTATAATTTATTTTCTGAACTTATAGTCTGAAAACTAAAAGTACTTATCATAAGGACCGTAGATTTTTGGTATATTTTATATTTGACAATAAGTCAAAATTTACTTCCAAATTTTTTCGAATATCGAAATTTCCTACATTTTTTCACAATTCCTAGTATGTTCAAATGACGAAACCTATACAAATGCTGTTTGTCTGATGGATAATAAATACTCGGATATGGTATTGTATTGTGAATCCTGAACAATCAAACGCTCACTTAAGTTCAACTGTACAACAACAAATATTACGGACGTCTATGGACCAGTTAAATTCGGATAATTCTTGCGGTTTTTTTCATGATCGTAAACATTGAATCCGTTATTTATCCATTGTCATGAATCTGCTTTCACTTTTCAGTAGCCGGTAATTTTCCTATTGCCAGTTAAACTTGCTCCAATAATAAGCGATGCATAAATTAATATATTCTCACGTGATTTGCGTTTACTTTACCGACTTTCAAACATGTTCGGATCGCGAAATATCCTCCATTGCCGGAAATATGATTGAAACATTTGATGAAGAAGCTAGTCGATCGTTTATATTGTATTTATGAAATGTCGTAATGTAATTGTTGCTTTCGATTGTTTGTTATTAATTAGCTTCGAATTCTCATGTATACTAAGTGACATATAAATCCGAACACCCAGTTTAAATGGTTTTATTTTAATAAAAGTTGGTGAATGTATTTATCTTACTGTAAATAACAAGTGAAAAAATTTTCAGCCTTATCAGTTGGACATTCCGGTTTTTATACTGCTTTTTTTTTAATTCACTAACGCTCTAAAAATGAATATTTCAGCCGCAGTAAAGAATCAACGTTGGCGGATTTTGGTTCTTGACATCCTTTACGATCGGTTGCGATGCCTAGAGTACGGAGACCTGTACCATTTCGTCAACTTAGTGAGTTTGATAGGGGCCGTATAGTGGGACTTCGGGAAGTTGGACTTTCTTTTCGGGCAATTGCAGTTAGAGTGCAAAGAAGTGTAGACACTGTGGTTAGGTGTTCTCAGGCATGGCTTCGAGAAGGCCGGACGCAAAGAGCAAGGGGCACTGGACGCCGCCGTAGAACAACAGACCGTGAAGATCGCCGCCTAAGATTATTGGCCTTAAGGGACCGTTTCTCCACTACCAGGTCCATTGCAAATGAATGGTTTGCAGAACACGGAAGACCTATTGGCATGCGAAGTGTTTACCGACGAATGAGAAGTTTTGGCTTGTTTTCATACCGGCCACACTGGGTCCTCCCTTTAACTCGAGAACACCGACGTAATCGCCTTGAGTGGTGCAGACAACGGTCGCTCTGGGATCAGGAATGGAACAGTATTGTCTTTAGTGACGAGTCTCGATTTTGTTTAGGCATGCACGATGGTCGTGCCAGGGTTAGAAGGCGACGTGGTGAAAGGAGGAATCCACAGTTTTTTGTTGAAAGACATGTTCATCACACTGTTGAAGTTATGGTTTGGGGTGCTATAGCTTATGGTTCCAGGTCACCTTTAATCTTCATCAGAGGTAACATGAACGCGCAGCGTTATATCCACGAAGTTTTAGAACCCCATCTTTTACCCTATCTTTACACCCTGGCAGATCCAACTTTCCAACAAGATAATGCCCGACCACATGTTGCAAGAGTCACAATAGACTTCTTTCAACATAATGTTGTCACATTGTTACCATGGCCACCAAGATCTCCCGACTTATCCCCAATTGAGCACGTGTGGGATATGATGGGTAGGAGATTGCTCAATTTGCAACGTCCTCCTCAGACTCTAGAAGCACTTCGAGAGGAGTTGGTGGTTGCCTGGAATGAGATACCACAGGAGGACATTGACCACCTGATCAGAAGCATGCCTAGGCGCGTTGGAGAATGCGTAGCACATCAGGGTGCATCCACACATTATTAAAGGTCAAAGGGCTTTAAAGCAGTGCAATCATTTTGAAATTTTTATCATTTACTTATTATGATTCATTAAGTACTTATACAAAATTTTATTAAAATAAAACCATTTAAACTGGGTGTTCGGATTTATATGTCACTTAGTATATATCCAGAGACGGAGAGCTGGATCAGCTCAAAAAAGATGTAGTTTAGAAAGACAATAGGAATTTGATATGAGAGGTGAGATATCAGACGTCATTGTCCAAAAGAAAGAATTTGTGGTAGATTTGCATGATGTGGTAAAAAAAAGCTACCCCCAAAATTGAGTTTCAGATAAAAGCAAAAACATTTTTTTCAAGAAAAAAACAGTTTTGTCGGATTGACCATTAAAAAATTTGAATGATTATATATTGGATTTCCTGTTTCGCAAATAACGCGCAATGGCCAACTGAAATTAACAGATCGTAAAAGCCATGAGGAGCATTATTTTCATCATAAAAATAAATATTTGCAAAAATCTCTAAAACGCAGTAGTTCTACTAGAATATCCTTAAATTTAATGTTTACTACGGTAAAATTATAATAACAGGTGGTTTTCATTTGAAGAAATCGGCTTTTAGGAAATTAAAACCTCAATTTTTATTATCTGTTCCGTAAACTGAGAATGAATAATTTAAATATCGAATAAAATCTACTATAGTAGGTCCCCTCCTAGAAAAGTTTAAAACTCTCTGACTCTATGACAAAGACGCAAATGCAAAAAAAAGTTTTTATCAGCCGGTATTTTTTGCATAAATTCTTGAAGTTTAAACCTTGAAGAATCCATTTCACTTTTGTAAAATGCTGTAGGACCATATTTCGGGCAAGAACAGTTGTTTAGATAATTCGTCTTTGGGATAAACAATTAGCTTTTTACATAAACTGTCTATTAAGCCGATCCGGCTGAATATTGCTAAAAATCCCCGTATTTAAGTTTATTGTTTATCGATTTTAATTCTTAAAAAAAACCAAATTGTAGGTCATTTCATGCCCTAACATCGCCAGTTTACTGATTACACTGGACAACAAATTTTAGTTTTTTAATTGTATCTTGTGGGAAAAGTGCACTTCTTTGTTAATTTTGGGGCGCTGAATCCAAAAATGACAATGAAATAAAAAAATTAGTTGCGGTTTAGAAAAAAACTTTTTATTTTTAAGGATATATTAAAAAAAGTACCAAGATTCATATACTTATAAGATACACTATATGCGCTGTCTTTTTGCTGTTCTTTTATGGATCGTTTCTGGAGCATCTCTACCAAGAGTCCAACAGTAGTCTGCAAGCATGGAAGGATTCCACTTTCCCTGGTACCTTTTTTTCATTGTTGAAATATCCTGATGAAAACGTTCGCCGTGCTCATCACTTACGGCTCCGCAATTGTCAGGAAAAAAGTTCAGGTGTGAGTGTAGGAAATGTATCTTAAGAGACATATTACAGCTCATCTTTTGATACGATGACAGCATATTTTTGACAAGGGTTTTATAGTTGTCAGCTTTTCTATTTCCCAAGAAATTAGTGACCACCAGACGGAAATCATTCCAAGCAGTTTTTTCAATACCTGTTAAAGTGTTTTCAAACTGTGTATCTTTCAAAATATTTCGAATATGTGGCCCAACAAAAATACCTTCTTTAACCTTTGCCTCACTTAGTCTTGGAAATGTCTGACGCAGGTATTGAAAAGCTGACCCATCTCTATCTAATGCCTTCACAAAGTTTTTCATTAGGCCCAACTTGATATGCAGTGGTGGTAATAAATTTTTTTTCGAATCTACTAATGGCATATGCTGTACATTTTTTTGACCTTGCTCTAGGAATTGATGAACAGGCCAGTTTTGTCTGGTGTAATGAAGTGCCTTTGCCCGACTGTCCCATTCACACAAAAAACAGCAAAACTTTGTGTAGCCTAGCTGCAGCCCAAGTAAAAGTGCAACAACTTTCAAATCGCCACAAATATGCCATTGGTGCTCATCGTATTTTATGCATGTCAATAGGTACTTCATATTGTCATATGATTCTTTCATGTGAACTGCATACCCTACAGGAAGAGGTGGTAAAATATTTCCAATATGCAATAACACTGCCTTTAAACTCAATGTTGAACTGTCTATAAACAATCTCCATTCTTCTGGGTTATAGTTTATATTTAAAGCCGCCAGTAAGCCGTTAATGTTACTGCAGAAAACCAAGTTATTCTCCATGTTGAAAAATGGTTCTTTGTGGCGTTTACGAAAAACACATATCGAAACATCGTCTTCTAACAAGTTCCACTGCTGCGGTCTTGATCCAAGTAACTCTGCCTTAGATTTTGGAAGTTTTAAATCTCTTACAAGATCATTTAATTCTGACTGTGTTATTTTGTGCGGTTGGTGGCATGACGTGCTCGGTATAAAATTAGGATCTCTTGACGTTGATGGCATATCATCTTCCTGACGAATCACTCGATCGCCATGATCTGATTCGTTTTCTGATTCGCAAGTGTAGGATTCTGGGGGTTTTGGAATAGGATTTTCGTCACTGTGAGGCACAGGTCTCATCGCAGATGGTATGTTTGGGTAGTTAATAACCGATTTTTTTTCTTGGACATACCTGTGGCTTGTCCAACACAAGGTACCATGCAAAAGTAACAATCATTAATATGATTTGTAGGCTCTCTCCAAACCATTGGGGCGGCAAAGCGCACAGACCGTTTTTTGCCATTTAACCAGCTCTTCAGACTTGAAGCACATGTATTACAGCAGATGTGGGGTGCCCACTGTTTGTCTTGATCACCTAGTTTACAACCGAAATAAAGCTGATATGCCTTTGTTATTAGTGGAGTAATAGACCGTCTCTGAGACGCAAAAGTCACATCACCACACACGTAACAAAACTGATCTGGATTGTTTACACACTTTCGAGACATCTTGCATGAACTGAGGAAAACATGGCTAATATAAAACAATATAATGTACACGTATGTATAACGTAACACAATCATGCCGATTACATCATCTTTCCTTGCCGAATATAAAAATGTAGCACGTGCATTCTTGTGAATTACAGTATATTAACACTGTCACAGCAGGAACACATATAATTACCGTATCTCTAAAACTTGAACTAATATTGAAAAAATAAGTTTCATTCCGGTTTTAGCACATTAAAAATAGTAATATTTTGTTGATTTTATTTAGGATATTTTTTGGCTGTTGATCAGTGTTATTTGTAAAATTTAATTTGACAATTATACAAGTAAAATACTGAATTTTGAGTTTTTTCCATTGTTTATAAAAAAAACGCATATATTTTTATGTATTTGTCATTAAAAACTTTCAGATATCTGCCAAACTTTTTTATACAAAATACCTATTTTTTTCTCTGTAGCCTGGGATATTTGGATAATTTTCAATATAGGTGGTGTAACATTCATTTAAGTCAAAAGAATGCAGGAAGACAATAGTGTTTATTGCCTGAAAGAAATACTGAGTGGTAAATTCGAATGATTTGATAAAACAATGCTACCTCCCAAAATTGAGATCCAAATAAAACCAAAAACTATTTTTTTCAACAAAAAATTTTTCCTAATTTCCTACGCAGTTCTGTGACCAGTTCGTAAAGGATTATGTTCTGCACAAGTTGGCCCCACTGAGAAAAAAGCTAGCTAGATAGCTAAGATTTGGCTTCTCGGCTTTCACACAAAAGTATGAATATTTTATATAAGGTTATGGTTCAAATTTATGGGAAAAAATGTGATACTTTTGTGAGAAAAACGTGGAATAAAAAAAATCTACGATTTTTCACAACAAAAAAAAGTCTTGATAGATCAAAGTGAAACTTTACTATTGTGGCTATATGGAGCTCAACATTAGCCAATCGGTCAATATTTGCAATTTAGCCCTTGGTTTTCCAAAAAACATCATGTCTCTTTTTGCAGCCTATCTGAGGGATGGAAAAATTGTTTTTCCATAAATGATCATTTATCCTCTTAGAAGCTGCATGACACCACTCTTACATTTTCTGTACGATGATTTCCTGAGATATTGATGATCGAAGCCAAAAAGGTCCTTCATAAAAAATTTGATATCTCCGCAAAAGATACTTGTATCAAGGTTTCGCAAATAGTAAATTGAAGCTGAATAAACAGGCTATTATGTCCATACAAAGGCTTAATAATAATAAAGCATTTATTGCCCAACGGTACACATACCATTTAGAGAGCTGCAATGATTTAATTTACATAGTCTGTGTGCCATAAAGTGAAAAAAAAACAAAAAAAAAAGAGATAGGCGCTTGTCCAAAGGTGGGACACCAAATATATTCAATAATAATAACACTGGACAACAAATTTTAGTTTTTTAATTGTATCTTGTGGGAAAAGTGCACTTCTTTGTTAATTTTGGGGCGCTGAATCCAAAAATGACAATGAAATAAAAAAATTATTTGTGGTTTAGAAAAAAAAGTTTTTATTTTTAAGGATATATTAAAAAAAGTAACAAGATTAATATACTTATGAGAATCACTATATGCGCTGTCTTTTTGCTGTTCTTTTATGGATCGTTTTTGGAGCATCTCTACCAAGAGTCCAACTGTAGTCTGCAAGCATGGAAGGATTCCACTTTCCCTGGTACCTTTTTTCCATTGTTGAAATATCCTGATGAAAACGTTCGCCGTGCTCATCACTTACGGCTCCGCAATTGCCAGGAAAAAAGTCCAGGTGTGAGTGTAGGAAATGTATCTTAAGAGACATATTACAGCCCATCTTTTGATACGATGACAGCATATTTTTGACAAGGGTTTTATAGTTGTCAGCTTTTCTATTTCCCAAGAAATTAGTGACCACCAGACGGAAATCATTCCAAGCAGTTTTTTCAATACCTGTTAAAGTGTTTTCAAACTGTGTATCTTTCAAAATATTTCGAATCTGTGGCCCAACAAAAATACCTTCTTTAACCTTTGCCTCACTTAGTCTTGGAAATTTCTGACGCAGGTATTGAAAAGCTGACCCATCTCTATCTAATGCCTTGACAAAGTTTTTCATTAGGCCCAACTTGATATTCAGTGGTGGTAATAATTTTTTTTTCGAATCTACTAATGGCATATGCTGTACATTTTTTTGACCTGGCTCTAGGAATTGACGAACAGGCCAGTTTTGTCTGGTGTAATGAAGTGCCTTTGCCCGACTGTCCCATTCACACAAAAAACAGCAAAACTTTGTGTAGCCTAGCTGCAGCCCAAGTAAAAGTGCAATAACTTTCAAATCGCCACAAATATGCCATTGGTGCTCATCATATTTTATGCATGTCAATAGGTACTTCATATTGTCATATGATTCTTTCATGTGAACTGCATACCCTACAGGAAGTGATGGTAAAATATTTCCAATATGCAATAACACTGCCTTTAAACTCAATGTTGAACTGTCTATAAACAATCTCCATTCTTCTGGGTTATAGTTTATATTTAAAGCCGCCAGTAAGCCGTTAATGTTACTGCAGAAAACCAAGTTATTCTCCATATTGAAAAATGGTTCTAAGTCTTTGTGGCGTTTACGAAAAACACATACCGAAACATCGTCTTCTAACAAGTTCCACTGCTGCAGTCTTGATCCAAGTAACTCTGCCTTACATTTTGGAAGTTCTAAATCTCTTACAAGATCATTTAATTCTGACTGTGTTATTTTGTGCGGTTGGTGGCATGACGTGCTCGGTATAAAATCAGGATCTCTTGACGTTGATGGCATATGTTCTTCCTGACGAATCACTCGATCGCCATGATCTGATTCGCAAGTGTAGGATTCTGGGGGTTTTGGAATAGGATTTTCGTCACTGTGAGGCACGGGTCTCATCGCAGATGGTATGTTTGGGTAGTTAATAACCGATTTTTTTTTCTTGAGCATACCTGTGGCTTGTCCAACACAAGGTACCATGCAAAAGTAACAAACATTAATATGATTTGTAGGCTCTCTCCAAACCATTGGGACAGCAAAGCGCATAGACCGTTTTGTGCCATTTAACCAGCTCCTCAGACTTGAAGCACATGTATTACAGCAGATGTGGGGTGCCCACTGTTTGTCTTGATCACCTAGTTTACAACCGAAATAAAGCTGATATGCCTTTGTTATTAGTGGAGTAATAGACCGTCTCTGAGACGCAAAAGTCACATCACCACACACGTAACAAAACTGATCTGGATGTTTACACACTTTCGAGACAGCTTGCATGAACGCTGTCAGCCAACTGAGGAAAAAATGGCTAATATAAAACAATATAATGTACACGTATGTATAACGTAACACAATCATGCCGATTACATCATCTTTCCTTGCCGAATATAAAAATGTAGCACGTGCATTCTTGTGAATTACAGTATATTAATACTGTCACAGGAGGAACACATATAATTACCGTATCTCTAAAACTTGAACTAATATTGAAAAAATAAGTTTCATTCCGGTTTTAGCACATTAAAAATAGTAATATTTTGTTGATTTTATTTAGGATATTTTTTGGCTGTTGGTCAGTGTAATTAGTCATATCGTGGAGGATGGGCCATCACTCCTATAGCATATATGCTTCAGATATTTCTTTTGCAGTTTTTCAATATTGCTTTTGTAAAGTTCATAGATAGGGCTCCATATAATTTATTTAACATATAACAAGCATTGAAAGTAACTTATAAGCATTGTGATATTGAATTTTCTACAATTTCGGAGAATACAGCCATATGTGCGATACGCATTGCTTATAACTTCACTGCTGTGATAGTTAAAGGTTAGATGGTTAAGCGGAAACAAGTTTTTCAGTTAAAAACGCAATTTCTCCATGACACTGTTTCCATAGATTGCGTAGAACCTTCAGCTACAAAAAAGTGTTCACTGAAAGATCCAAAAACTAGACTTTTGTAGCATTGAAAAGCTTCTCTTAGACCATATTTTTAACAAGTTACAGCAGTTCAAAGATTCACTAAAGGTTTACAATTTATATTTGATTGGTTTAGTGTACAGGCTATAAATTGAACCTCCTCTAACTTTTCATATGGTCTTCTAGAAAAAAATTGTATATAAAGGTTATAGGGTCTAAAAGTTGTTCATGTAACATTTTTTGTCATCTTAGAAAAGTGCTATAGAATAAAGTTATATTTTCTTAACAGTGTATCTTTTCAGTGAAAATGATATATTTATTTTTTCTGATTCCAAATATACATGGTTTGTGAAAGTTATTTTCATTACTTTAGTCAAAAAGTTAAAGTTTGTGTGTCACTTAATTGTATGTATTCGTCCTGTACCAAATTGCACAGGCGGCTAGATGCAAAGTGGTTCTGATACACATTATGAGTAAATGACACACAAACATTAGGATCTTAATGAAAATATGTATGATAGACCATATATATTTTGAATCAGAAAAAAACGACCTATGATTTTCTCTACTCGATTCATAAGATACAACTTTATCCGATAGCACTTTTCTGAGACACTCAGTATACGAAAAGTGTATTGCATGAACAACGTAATATTCTTCACTTTTTAGCGTTCGATCTGACAACACTGGAGGCGCCGGGCTTAGAGGTGAGACAGGAGAACATGTGATCCGCCTTCAGTACACGTTTGAACCCGCTCGAGTTATTTGGTTGTCCTTAGCGATTTTTTATTGTGAAACAGTTGT
Source organism: Acanthoscelides obtectus (assembly GCA_963669975.1). Classification (NCBI taxonomy): domain Eukaryota; kingdom Metazoa; phylum Arthropoda; class Insecta; order Coleoptera; family Chrysomelidae; genus Acanthoscelides; species Acanthoscelides obtectus. The sequence continues at coordinate 89,855,594 of CAVLJG010000007.1, read as the reverse complement.
TTCTATTGTGTTCTAAAAATGAGTGACCATTTTCAAGCAACGGTGTACTATCAAGTTTTTCTGCAGACTTAGGCACACTGCAACGAAAAATCTTGCTATAGAGGCCTACGGACACAGTGTTTTGTCAAGAGTCCAGGCTTTTTGGTAGTTTAAGGCATTTTCAGAAGGGAGAAAGTCGATTGAAGATGAACCACGAAGCGGAAGCCCTTCACCTCCAAGAACCGAAGAAACTATCGATAGAATCCGGGATCTTCAGCGTTCAGATCGTCCGTTGACAGTTGGGGAAGAGTTAAATTTGACTCACACCACCGTTCATCAGATCAAGAGCAACTGGATATTGCATCACGATAATGCTCATTGCCACACAGCAATGTCAATAAACGAATTTTTGGCCAGTAAAAACATTCCTGTTCTGTCCTGTTTTTGAATGAGAAAATTGGAAAAAATAAGTCTCATCACTTAATTTACAGACTCCGTACATCGCAGGAAACATAACCTAACTTACCTGCCATATACCCCCGGCTGCCTCTGCTTATCATGAATATAGTTGTATCCGTACTGCCCAGGGAACCCTCCTGGTTGATTCGGGTCCTGGAAGAACAGCTGTTGCCTTCCAAACAGATGCTGGTAGACATTGGGTGGTGGCGGCTGTGCGGGCTGCAAAATGGGTTGGACAGGCTCGGATTGCTGCAGTTGGGGCTGCCGCACCAACTGCAGTTGGTTCAGAGCGGGGTGTTGGTATTGGGAAGGGAAGCGCACCTGTAGGAAGGAACTTGTGGTAGTTGATGGCTTAAAGCAATTTTTCATAAAGGGAACGATAATCCCTTGTGGGTGCTGGGGATCTACAGGGGGCGGTAAAGGCCATAAAGGAAATTGGAGGTTTACTGTAGTGTAGTCCGTTAATTAACTAAAAGATATTACTTGTGTTTGGTCACAACAAAGGCGGATCCATAGAGAGGGTGAATCATGATCAATAGACCCGCTTTTCAATTATCACAAGAAATTCGTTCCCTAAAGCACTGATGCAGCAAACCTGCTACCGCCAAAAAACTGAGATATTCCCTCCTTCACTCCCAAAATCCACAATTTTCAACCGCTTTAAAACCCCACCAAAAAAGGATCATGAGCAAAGCACGCAGTTTTAGCAATTACTATTTTTTTTCGGTTTAGCCCCTAGCTTCGCCGCCACTGGACCAATTTGCAATGACTATTATAAAACTTTTTATCCTTGGCACAAAAGTAACCTTGTGTGAAAATTTCAGCAAAATCCCAGCCGTACTTTCCAAGTTACAGGCGGGTCAAGGAATAACGAAAATATTTCTTCGCCACTGGCCTAGAAAGTAAAAATTTAACAATCTAAGACGACTATTTTGCATTTAGCGCTAGAAATAGAGGCGTGTGAAGGATTTTTGTAGAAACGTAACGTAAAATGATAATTAAAAATGTTTTCAGAAATGTGTGTACGTTCTCATCTACAAGACATGCTACAGATAATAAAAATCGCTAGACCAAAAAAATGTGTAATTGATTGGTCGAAATTTTGGTAAAGTTATAGAATATCTGGGAAAAAGTAGCAATCGTGAACTTTCTGGAAGATTTCATAAGTGATTTTGAAAATATACTAAGAGACTTATAAATCCGAACACCCAGTTTAGATGGTTTTATTTTAATAAAATTTTGTATAAGTACTTAATGAAGCATAATAAGTAAATGATAAAAATTTCAAAATGATTGCACTGCTTTAAAGCCCTTTGACCTTTAATAATGTGTGGATGCACCCTGATGTGCTACGCATTCTCCAATTGGGGATAAGTCGGGAGATCTTGGTGGCCATGGTAACAATGTGACATCATTATGCTGAAAGAAGTCTATTGTGAGTCTTGCAACATGTGGTCGGGCATTATCTTGTTGGAAAGTTGGATCTGCCAGGGTGTCAAGATAGGGTAAAAGATGGGGTTCTAGAACTTCGTGGATATAACGCTGCGCGTTCATGTTACCTCTGATGAAGATTAAAGGTGACCTGGAACCATAAGCTATAGCACCCCAAACCATAACTCCAACAGTGTGATGAACATGTCTTTCAACAAAAAACTGTGGATTCCTCCTTTCACCACGTCGCCTTCTAACCCTGGCACGACCATCGTGCATGCCTAAACAAAATCGAGACTCGTCACTAAAGACAATACTGTTCCATTCCTGATCCCAGAGTGACCGTTGTCTGCAGCACTCAAGGCGATTACGTCGGTGTTCTCGAGTTAAAGGGAGAACCCAGTGTGGCCGGTATGAAAACAAGCCAAAACTTCTCATTCGTCGGTAAACACTTCGCATACCAATAGGTCTTCCGTGTTCTGCAAACCATTCATTTGCAATGGACCTGGTAGTGGAGAAACGGTCCCTTAAGGCCAATAATCTTAGGCGGCGATCTTCACGGTCTGTTGTTCTACGGCGGCGTCCAGTGCCCCTTGCTCTTTGCGTACGGCCTTCTATCAAACTCACTAAGTTGACGAAATCGTACAGGTTTCAGTACTCTAGGCATCGTAACCGATCGTAAAGGATGTCAAGAACCAAAATCCGCCAACGTTGATTCTTTACTGCAGCTGAAATATTTATTTTTAGAGCGTTAGTGAATTAAAAAAAAGCAGTATAAAAACCGGAATGTCCAACTGATAAGGCTGAAAATTTTTTCACTTGTTATTTACAGTAAGATAAATACATTCACCAACTTTTATTAAAATAAAACAATTTAAACTGGGTGTTCGGATTTATATGTCACTTAGTATATAACAATGCCAGCAACTATTAAATCTAAGACCTTATATCGAGGAAAGTAGTGAAATAAGGAGCCTTGATATAAGGAGGCCTCGAATTGAAATGGCCGCCTTAAACCTTAAGAGACACCTATGTAATGGGTGATTTTTTTGCTAGTATCTTTTTGGCAACACTGTTTTTGACAGATGACGCGTGAATCGTGTCTTATGTCATTGTCAAACTTGTTCAGTTTGGTGTATAATTTAACCATGAATCGACGTACGAACGAACAACGATTGCAAATTATTGAATTTTACTATCAAAATTCATGCTCGGTTAAGAGAGTGCATCGAGCACTGCTTCCAATTTATGGGCAATTTGCGACAGGACTTGGGTGTAAAACCTTATAAGATACAGCTGGTGCAAGAATTGAAGCCCCACGACCTCTCACAACGTTTCCAATTTGGTGAATGGGCGCTGGCAAAGTTGGAGGAAGATCCACTTTTTTCTCGAAAAATTGTGTTCAGCGACGACGCTCATTTCTGGATGAATGGGTACGTTAACAAGCAAAATTGACGCATCTGGAGTGAAGACCAGCCAGAAACATTGCAAGAGCAACCAATGCATCCCGAAAAAATCACTGTTTGGTGTGGATTACGGGCCGGTGGCATCATCGGGCCGTATTTCTTCAAAGACGACAATGGCCGGAACGTAACTGTGAATGGCGAGCGCTACCGTGCGATGATAAACTTTTTTTGCCCAAAATGGAAGAGCTGGACTTGGCTGACATGTGGTTTCAACAAGACGGTGCCACATGCCACAAGGCACACGAAACAATGGCCCTATTGAGAGGCGAGTTCGGTGAACAGTTTATCTCACGTTTGGGACCCGTCAATTGGCCGCCTAGATCGTGTGATTTAACGCCGTCGGACTATTTCTTGTGGGGCCATGTTAAGGCTAATGTCTACAGGGATAAACTAGCAACGATTGACGCACTGGAAGCCAATATTGAAGCATTTATTCGTTAGATAAGGGCCGATATGTTGGAGAGAGTGTGCCAAAATTGGACCTTGCGCATGGGCCATCTAAAGCGGAGCCGCGGCTAACATTTACATGAAATAATCTTTAAACACTAAATTATATCGACCGTTCTATCGACTCAAATAAAGATTTAATCGTTTTTTCAAATTTTTTGTGTTTTTTTTTAAAATCAAATCCTATACCTCTTAAAAAATCACCCGTTATATGGACCTTAATGATATAAATCTAATGCTTCAAGCGGTTGAATCTAAGCAACATGTATCCAATATTATCTTAATCTTAAAAAATCGTACCTGTGGCAATGGTACTGTTAAATTCCTGGGCCGTTGTTGCTGTTGGTTAGGGTCCAAGAGACGGACATATTGCTGCTGTTGAACTTGCTGGGGGCTGGGTTGTACCTGGACCACCTGCTGATCATCCCAAATATATCATTTCACAAAACGTTCCAGAATATGTATGATGGTTAACATAAAACTCAAAAGATGCTACAAATTCCTACGAAAATATTTTATATACCTCTCCTATAGCAGTTTCCCTTAGAAATAATAAAAGTAGACTCCATTTTACTTTTAGAGAAAATTGTTTATTCTTAACAAATGAACTGCGCACTGTTCTTGATGAAAAGAATACTGCACAAGCTTTATATAAAACTAATAAGACAGTGGACGCCTATAATAACTTCAAATCGCTTAGAAACCGTGCTCTTAACATGATCAGGAGGGACAAAAAGACATATATCGAAAATTTGGCAAATGAAAATGATTCAAAAAAATTGTGGAAGTCTCCCAAACAACTTGATATAAATTTTCGTAGTAAACCAACCCTTCCGGCAAGTTTAAATGACCCTACCAAAATTAATGATTATTTTATGTCTGTTTGTAGCTATAAACCTGCTGATTCACTAGTTTCCGAAAACTATTTCAAAAATAAGTTAAGCTCTGAATATATTTTTTCATTGAATAAGATTAGTTCAAATGACGTATTACAGGCAATAGGGAGCCTAAAATCTGATGCAAAGGGAATTGATGGTATATCCCTGTCAATGATCCAGCTTTGCCTGCCAGTAATTCTCCATCACATCGTCCACATCTTTAACGACTGTTTGGAAAAAAGCTACTTTCCAAACACATGGAAACAAGCTCTAATTATTCCAATTCCTAAAAAAATGAAACCCATCTCAGACCTATCAATTTATTACCAATTTTATCCAAAATTTTAGAAAAAATTATAAAGTTCCAATTGACCGCTTACCTAGAAAAATTCTTTATACTTCCCGACACTCAATCCGGTTTTAGAAAAAATTATAGTACAACATCTGCCCTACTTAATCTGCAAGACAATATTTTAAGTGCCTTAGATAAGGAAATGGCACTAGCCTTAATCTCTATAGACTATTCGAAAGCCTTTGACAGCATCAATCATAAATTATTACTTGATAAATTAAATTACATAGGTCTTGACAGTGTATCCCTTTCATTTTTCGACAGTTACCTTCATCAAAGAACTCAGTGTGTTTTTCTCAATCAAGAAATGTCTCAAGTGACAAAAGTTCCCTCAGGCGTACCTCAGGGCTCTGTATTGGGGCCGCTTCTGTTCCTCATATATACATTCGACTTAAGCAAAAGTATTGACAATTCTCATGTCCAGTCATTTGCAGACGATACGCAATTGCTCCATTATTTTAACCCAAATAATGTCAATAATACTACTCAAATTTTACAAAACGATGTTAATAAATTAATTAAATACTCTTTAGATCACAATCTACTTATTAATCCACAAAAATCTAAAATGTTATTATTTTGCGCACAAAGAAAAACATACAATGTAACACAGCTCTTGAACATTCAGATAAATAACCAAATTTTGCAATTTTCTGAGTCTGCAAAAATTCTTGGTGTTGTTTTTGAAAATTAAGGTTTACTGAACATGTTAAAAGTCTATCTCAGAAAACCTACCTACGGTTGCGGACTCTTATAGCAAACAGGTATTTACTAAATTTTAAGTTGCGTAAAACTGGTTAAAAATTAATGACATGGTCAAGTATCACTATTCAGTTTTTGTTCACAAATTGCTGCTCACGTCTAAACCTTATTACTTGAAGGAAAAAATTTCATTTAATAATGATGTTCACTGTAGAACTCTCAGAGAAAATAATATTAGAATACCCCTGCATACGTCTACACTTTTTAAACGCAGTTTTTCTTACAGTGTTGCTATTATTTATAATGACCTTCCTAAAGTATATAAAGAATTTTCATTACCTGTCTTTCGACAAAAAGTTAAAAGATTATTACTCAACCCTCCAAACATATAATTTACGTAATCATTCAGTTCTTTTTTATTTCATCTTTAATTCAGATTAATAATTTGTTGGTGCATTTGGGTTTGGAAAGTATGCCTTTTTCTCTTTTTCTAAATTTTACTTTCGATGTAATGGACCAAATCTGTTTATGGATAGTGTATTCTTTTGAACATCTGCTAGAGACTATATGGTTAAGTGTAAGAGTAGCAGCATGCTAAACTTCGCCATATAAGTGTGACATTTGGCTATACTACAATGTAATTGTGGATAAATAAAGACGTCTATTATTATTATTATTATTATCAGCCTTCCAATAAAAGATCATCCCTCAAGTCTCTTTCAATTATTTCAAGATTTCATATTCTCGAATAGTCCAATTTTTAGCTGCAGGAATCGACATGCAACCAATCAGAAGACGTTTTTGAAGTAAAGGTATGGGCGTTTCTTTGTTAATATATTGTAGAGCAGACAGAGAGTCTAAGGAGAAAACAACTTTTCATGCTTCGTCTTACGAGATTATTCCTACAGTGGACCTTCGGTAATCCAACAAACATTATGCAGGGCAGTGTCGGACTATCGAATTTGTCGGATTATAGAGCACTGCCTAAGACCCCCTATAGTCCGGAATTTTTTACAAAAGAGTTACCTTGTAATCCGACAAATTACATATCCAATGGTAAGATTATATATGTTATGTATATGTATGTACTTTGAAGTACAAATCATACATAGTTTATGTATGTCGAATTTAGTAAATTAAATAACAATAGAGAGCTTACGTTTTATTATAAAATTAAGCATAAATGCACATACATATGTACCAAAATAATCAAGAATTATTAATCAAAATCATTAATGAATTTATCAAATTATGAAGCTTGGAAATATTCATCATTTTTTGTTTGTTTGTTTAAGGTTGTTATAACGCGAGCTTTGTCCCTCAGTCTTCTCAAAAGTAAAAGTTCTTAAAAAATTAGAAACCTCTTTTATAATCCCGTCGTCAGACATTTCATGAAAAACATTTTCCTCTTTATCCATTCCACGGTACCAGATATCCAAATCTTCCGGACTTATCTGTGTTTTAGTAGCGACTTGTTCTATAACTTCCGAAGTAACACTGATTTGTGGATCGTTGCTAGGAGTGGTGACTATATCTGGCCATAACTTTTTCCAAGACGATTTAATAGTTGATGACGGTAACGCATTCCACGACTGACAAAGAACAAAAACCAAGTCTTTCATATTAAATTCTTTTAAAGTTTTTTCTATTGGTTGGTCTTTTGATACGGCTCTCAGAAGTAGGTTTTTCTTATAGTCTTGCTTGACAAACTGAATGATATTCTGGTCCATTGGTTGAATCAGTGTAGTGCAATTTGGCGGAAGAAACATCGCAGTGATGCATTTATCCTCAGTTGTTAGTTCTTCTTCAGATGGATGACCGGGAGCGTTATCAAGAAGCAACAACGCTTTTTGAGGAAAATTATGATCTTTTAACCATTTTCTAACTTCAGGTACGAAGCATTCATCAAACCACTTTTTGAGAAGGTTTTTTGTCATCCATGCACTTTTTGTCCATAATAGTGTACAGGTAAATCAATGTTTTTGAATGCCCGTGGTTTATTAGATTTCCCAATGACCATCATCTTAAGCGCGTGTGTGCCCGCTGCGTTAGCACATGGTAGTATGGTTACACGCTCTTTACTTACTTTTCGTCCAGGTACGGATTTTTCGTTACAAGAAACGACAGTTTTGTTAGGCATCACACGCCAAAAAGCTCTGATTCGTCTACATTGTACACCTGTGACGGGTCAAGATTCAAATCGTTCACCTTTTGCAAAAATCTTAATTTAAAGGGCTCTATGCAGGTGGCATCGTTAGAAAGTTTCTCTCCTGTAATAGTCATTAAACGTATGCCATGACGACTTTTAAAACGTTCTAGCCATCCTTTGCTGGCTACAAAATCATCTTTTTTTGTTATTTCCTTATAAAAAAACTTAGCTTTCATGGCCAACATGGGTCCTGAAATTGGCGCATGCCTATTTCTTTCCTGAAGAAACCACATGTACAAAGCTTCTTCCACTTCTGGATGTTCAGCTTTCTTGAGTGTCTGTCTCTTGCCTGGCCCGCAGTCAGTAGTTGACACGTACTTCTTGATCTTCTCGTGGTTTCTTTTAATGCCATAAATTGTAGATCGGCCTACGCCGTATTCACTTGCTAAACTACTGAAAGTTTCATTGCAATTTAAGCGGTCTAAAATATCACATTTTTCTTTAATTGTCAATGTTTTGTGCTTTCGCTTCTGAGTTTGTGATGACATTACCAGGTACTATACTTAATACACAATGAATAATTAGTAAACAATGAACGCACGCTAGGCCGTACCGCTATCACAAGTAATCAAATTCAAACTAAGTAAAACAATGCTTACGCGTCGGGCACGATAGCGGTGGCGCGTACAAGTTGTAACCTGTTCAAACCTGCGTGATATACATTAGCGAAGATTGTCAAATACTTATGTGTGTAATACATATTCAAAGACATGTCGGATTACAGGGCGCGCCGGATTAGACAGGGGCCGGATTATCGGGGGTCCGCGTATTTCGATTTTTCGAATCTGCGAAGAGGTTGCAAGCCCTTCTTTTTGACTGGCCCTAGTAGCAAATTTTGTCCCCGGGATCAAATGAGAAAATAGGCTTTTGTAGCTAACCAGGTGATATTTGTGGGGTCAACTGAGACCTGGGAAAATCTGTGACAAAGGTACAAAGGGAATTGTCAGTTTGACATTCAAATTGTTTCTAGCCACAAATTGACTAAACGTTTGTTATTTTACAGAAATACATCCCCTAGGTTGCATTATCATCGCGCACCCAGCAAACAAGTTTACGTCATTAACTTGTCACAGCGGTGAGCGGTTAGTCTATTTACTATACGTACTTTGAAAAGGTATCATAGCTGGAGCTGCCTATATGAGCATATACATATAAGCATACGGGTGATTACAACGCCATCTATGAGACCTAACCTTTCCAATGTATATACAGTTTATCCCAATAATCCGTGGACATGGAAGTACCGCGTATTTTTACACTCAATACTCTATTTTTTGTTTAATAGATCCTTTTATTTACTTCATTTTTTGTCTCTCATAAGAACATCTCGCATAGTTTTCGAGAAAAAATGTTTTTCGGAGCTGGTTGCTGAAAAATTTTCTTATCACATCAAGTACAGGGGAAGAACACTAATGCCACAAATTTGATGTTTTGTAGTTAGAAGTGGCAACATGTCGTGATAACGCAGTAGAATCCCATGAGGTATCGGAAACATGCAAAAACAAGGACAGTCCGTAGTTATACTCAACTGAAAACTTGCCGTGCAAGGAAAAAAGATGAATTTCACAGCCGTTATATGAAAAAAAGATGTACGTCCACTGATTGTCACCGAAACTAGTAGCTACTACAACAACGGAGAAGTTTCGTGATATTCGGAATCGCATAAGTAATGACATACCAGCAAAATATAGACTAAATATAATCAGCATGTGAAAAAATTATTGAAATCGGACAATAAATGACAGAGAAATTTATACTTAAATTTATATATAGCACGAAATCATAGCTGCCGTTCGTTCGCGTCTGACGTCACACTTCTCTAGTGCCCAACGTCTCCTCGCGTAGGTGTTCGACATCGTCTGTGCGTTTAGTCATTAATCTATAGACAATTCTTAAGGCACACCTCCTGTGCGCTCGGACACGTGGTTTCCAGTTGATAACTATTGAGTACTGCGTAAGTTCATACCATTATGGACGCCGCATGTGAAGGTAAGTAGAAAAATGTTTATTAGGGGTTGTAATTGTTGTGCTCGTACATTTTGGAACGGTACAGTATTTATAACAACCTTTTTTTCTTATTTCGGTCATAACCGATCGTATATGCAGTCAACTAATTAAACAAATTGGGGCGGAAGACGTTTATGCATGCATGTGTTTAGTAGATTGAGTCGGCTCGGGCCCAGGAATCGGCCGCGGGCGTTGCAACTGGATACTGAAGTCTGAAGTGTGACGTCACACGTAACGTACAGACGAAATAAAAATATTCTCGCGGGGCGCAGCTTTGAATTTTCTCACTATTGTTTCATTTTTCCTAAACTTTCATTTGACCTGGTAACAAAAAAATGGTGAACTTGTCCATTTACCATACATCAATCTGCGACGAAAGAAATAAACGTTAAGTAATCATTTTTAAGCAGTTATCGTTAATTTTGTTTTGTTTGTTTTATATTCTTTTAAATAAAGCCTCTTTTGGTTCATTATTTTTGTTGTCCTAATTAAAAAAATACTTAGAAATAATCCTGTGTTTGAGTTATTGGAGTTAGAAAATCATATTTTTTGCACGTTCTACGCACTGTGTAATAAATTTCCTGTTAAGGCGGTTCCCATATTAGAATAGATCGTAAAACTCAACATAGTAATTTTTCTAGTTAATCAGCCCGTAGATTTCACAGGGTGTCGCATATGACGGAAGGCTCATTTCTAATGTCAATATCTCAAAAAAAGTTGAATTCAGACATGGACGCTCACACATAAAAACTGTTTAAAATCCTAGGGAAAATCTTAACATACAAAAATAAAAAGGATCTTCCATTAAAAAAATTGTCACTTTTGGGCTACCCTGTATATCAAAAAAATACATAATCTATGCTACTCCGTCAAATCTTTGACCCACCCTGTACAACCAGTCTTCTAACTTTTAAATTAACTTTTCTCGAAACTTACTTTTTGTTACATTCATATTTTCCCCTGTTAAAATCTAGTAGGCATCTAGTTGACGGAAATATGGCATGTTATGTCAGTGTCAGATTATTTTCAACAGCAAGCTTCATACAGTTTAAATTGATAAGTAATGTTTGAGTTTATTTTTTATTGTTAATTTGCCAGTCAACTATGGGACAGGATTCAACATGCTGTAAATACATTAAGGAATAATGACATCTTGGAGAAAGCTTACTATAATTTTTTGTTTATTGTTATGAGCAGGAACGAAAATTGTGGTGATATTGAGCACCTTTTATTGGAAGATATTGCCTGTGTTAAATAAAATTGTAATAAGTAATATCATGCTTGTCTATTTTCGCTAACTACACTTAAACAATTGACAAAATGCTTGGAAACGTATTGATGCAACTATTTTTTTTCAAATTTCGCAAATCGGGCTATCGGTTTTTAAAATATCTTAAGAAATGTGTTTCAAAAAGAAATCTTTGACGCGCTCTAATGAACAATCCAATCCACGGAATATTGGGACACCCTCTATAGCAAATAGAGAAACAGCTGTGAAAGTTCTCATGGATAACGCTTCGGTATCTCAATCTATATCAGATATTTTTTGGGGCGTCGAAATATAGCATCATACCCTATTTCACGAGTATCCATCACGGCAGAACGACAGCTGATTATCTAGTAAGTAAAATTCCCCATATCGGCACAGGACACACAATTCTGACGGATCCGTCAACGCCAGATAGTCAGAGCCGAATTTTGTTTTGGTTTTTTATACGCTACATATTCATCCTGTACTTAGTAGCAGTTTTATTTATAAAAGTTCATTTGTATTCAAAAAACAAATCGCCACAAAAAAGTTTTACCAGATTTATACCCGATCCATTATTGAAAACTTTGCAGACTAACACAAAAATGTCACTTGCTGATCAGCTGTTCACCTCAGTAGACGTCAAAGCGTGATGGATACTCATGAAATAGGGTATAGGTTATCTGGCTTCTGGTAGAATACGTTAATTATGGTTACGTGTAAATCCTCTCGCGAAGAAATCATCAGAAAACACTAATCGGACATCGCGAGGCGTGCATCGTGAATGTTTTGTCTCGCATGCCTCAACCTGAGGCATTCGTCAGTAAGAAAAATGGATCCGGCAAGGCGAGAGGTGCATATTGCAGACTGTTGTGATATTTGACGCCATGCGTCTTCCCTTTTACATTTATTGTAATAATCAGAATGTTTAGAGTCCCATAACACTCTGGTATTTTCATAAAGTTGGACATGTTCACGCAGAGATTCGGTATCGGTCTCTATGACGTATGAGCGCGCAACGCAAATAACACCCGAGGCATGCGAGACTCACAATTCGCGACGCACGCCGCGCGATGTCTGTATGCGCCTTTAAGCGTAGCGTGGCGTCAAATATCACAACAATCTGCACCTCTCGCCTTGCAGGAGCCATTTTTCTTACTGACGAATACAGTGCGTGTGTTTTTGCGTGAGCATGTGTCGTTCGGGACGCGTGCATAAATGTATACTTTATCTGAAGTCACTTGAAACACTGTGAAATACCGGGTGCGTTTTATATATCAATATTTAACACGCTCTGTTGTTGCAAAAATCGCCAAATTTCGCAGCAAATATCCCCCGTATAAGATCAAAGGCAGTTTCACCGGTCCACGTGGAGTAAAGCACGCCTATGCGTGGACATAGCCAATGAGAAAGCGTGTATTTCAGAGCTCCGAACAAGTGCAGGTGGCTACTGAAAATTGAAACAGTTTAGCCAGTGACGTGTAGCGGTGAATAAACGTGTTTTCTTTAGTCTGTCTGTGTTTTTTCATAGATTTTATTAGTTTGTGTGTTTTTGACTTTTGAATACTCAGTTTACTTGTTGATTTAATTGTTGTGTTGATTGTTCTTGTGCGTCCTAAATATGGCTCTTTGGAGACCTTGGGAAAATGCTCCAAGCCACGAGGAGATGGTTGATGAACCTGTGCAGGCAGAATTCTTTCATAAAGATGAGGAACAGACCCAAAGAGTAATCCTAAATATGTATGATTGTCTGAAAAACGAAAATCCAGATTCCTCGCAAAATCAAATTTTAAACAGAATTTGTATCCTGACAAAAATCAGTCGGTCTACCATTTATCGGGTTATAAAAAGGGGAGATGTAGTCAACCAATCCTTCCACAGAAAGCGCATAGGGCAAAAATTAAAAAGAATAGACGTGGGTTTTCAGGAAGATATTCGTCGTATAATATACGGATTTTATAAAGAAAATTTGGTGCCCACGTTGGAAATGATACGGGATAAATTAAAAGATTATCCTGAAGATTTTTATAATTACAAATGCTTAGACTCACTGCACTGTATTGTAAAACTGTGTGGTTTTCAATACAAAAAATTAGATAAAAGAATGGTGATTATGGAGTCGTCTCGAATCGTTGAATTGCGCCAAGAATTTTTGCACAAAGTTAAAATCTATAGAGAGCAGAAAAGAAATCTGATTTACCTGGATGAAACGTGGTATGATACCCATGATGTTGTGCAGTACGGCTGGGTTGACGACAGCAACAAGTGCATTTTAAATGCACCATGCAACCGTGGAAAACGAATCATTATTCTCCATGCTGGCAGTGAAAATGGATTTATACCTAATGCCTTGCTGTTATCTGCCAAAAATATCAAAGAATCATGTGCTGACTATCATGAGGACATGACCTCCGACTTATTTGAAAAGTGGATAGAGCAGCAGTTAATACCAAACATTTCCCCAAATTCAGTGATTATTATGGACAATGTGCCATACCATTCCCGACAGAAAAACAAAATTCCGAATACAGGCACAAAAAAACAAGACATTATTGATTTTATGAAGGATAAGGGAATGGAAATACCACAAAAATCAACCAAAGCCATATTATTGGATCTTATTAAAAGACAAAAATTTGAAAAAGAGTATGTTGTTGACAATCTGCTTCAGCAAAATGGCCATGAAGTATTACGTCTACCTCCCTATTACTGCATTTTTAACCCGATTGAGTTGGTCTGGGCTGCTTTAAAAAAAAAGTAAGAAAACATAATCAGACCCCTCAATTAAGTGAATCGCTATTGGCCACAATAAGAGATGCAGTATCTCATATTGCTGCCACAGACCTATGGAAGCAGTGTTCTAGGCATATTATTGAAAAAGAAAATGAATATTGTGTTTTGCCTCCTGTAAATCCCGTTGTAATTCCTCTACAAGATGACTCTAGCGACAGCTCCGAAGGCGAGGATGATATATAAATACCTATAATGTGAGTCTTTATATACCTTTTTATATACCTACCTGCTATGTAAATATTTGCCTATGTTAAACGTTGGAATTCTGTAATTTTTTCATTTCTTAATTTTCAGTCAACATAAATTAAACTCCCAATATAAGTATTTTTTATCCCAAATCAAAAAAATAAGAAGATAGTAAAATCCATTTATTGTGATATAAAAACATTATTATTATCGTTCTAAATAAATGACCGCACGCCTATGATACCTCATGAAATTACAAAGGACGCGCCGACCAAAGGTTTTTATGCTATTTCAAGTGACTTCAGATAAAGTATACCGTCGTATGCCTCAGGTTGAAGCATGCCAGACGAACCTTAGGCAACAGCGGTGGCCGAAGTAGTAGACTCTTCGGTCTCCTGATCAGTCGCCGTGCGCTGTGGGGGTTCGAATCTCGTCCCAGGAGAAATTTTTCTCTTAGCTATGGATGTTGTGATTGTCCGTAGGTGGTAGACAGTCTCTGACTGTCGAACGCGGAGGTACCACCCGGCGGATCTCGTAGGCAGAGCCAGAATGTGTGCATGTTGAGGTAAATTTAGAGGGGAGGAGGCAATTTCTGAAAATCTCCCAAATTGTAGATAAAATCATGCTAAATATGAAAATGTTAAGGGACACATGGTCCCTCCTAGATCATTTTACTTACCTGTTGTTGACCAGACTGTTGACCTTGACCAGACTGTTGTTGTACTCCAGACTGTCCCGTAATCTGCAGAGGCAACTGCAACTGTTGAAACGGAAACTGTGGCAGAATCGTCGGTTGAAACAACGGAGGAACCCCTTGATAAATCAACTGAATAGGCTGTTGCGTCGGAGGTTGAACAGTCTGTTGAACAGTCTGTGGCGTGGCTTGTGGTGCAGGCTGTTGCGGCTGTTGAGATTGAGACTGTTGAGGTTGTTGGGACTGTGTTTGGCCCTGTAGTTGTGGCTTGAGTGCTCGAGGTTGTTGGTTGGAAGCTTGTGTGTCCAGAAGTCGTTCTATGAACATTAGGATTGGTCGTAGACCTGGAGCGCCTCTTGATTGGTCATTGTTTTGACGGGATTGGCTGCTGACTAGAGCTGCTTGCAGGATGAGGGGGATAAGGAGAAGTTTCAACATTTTTCCTGGAACAATATGTGTATGTCAGTAAGTTGAAAGACCTGATCAACTATTTTGCAAGTGACAATATTGTAAGTGCAAGGTCATTTATTTTAACTGCTTGTAGGACTCATCAAAAGGAGTTGATATACCCAAAATCACCTATATAAAAGTTGCATCATAAGAAAAACAGTAAAAGATTAAAATTTTAAAAAAATAAGAACGTTATTACACAGATTTTTTGATATTCTCGACCACTGCCGTGTAAAATCTTAGCGTTTTTGTTTACTATTCTTAACGTTTATCTAAATTTGGCAAACTTTTTGTGTTATTGTATGGTTTTCAGTACGAATCTTTGGTTCGATCAGTTGTATCAGTATTTTGGTGCAAAAAAATGCCCCATGTTTACGAAAACAATGAACTAGTGGACATAATACTAACATACGGAAAGTGTCAATAAGATGCAGCCGCAGCATGTAGGTTGTATGCGGAAAGGTTTCCTTTACTAAATCATCCGGCCTCCATGGATGTTTGTAAATTTAGTTATTAGACTTCGTGACACAGGATATTTAAAAGAACAACGAGTAGGTCACGCTGGAAGATCTGCTCCACCTGAAATGTTACAAATTGAGGAAGACGTTTTGATGGAATTAATTTTGTGTACAGACGAGGCCACGTTAACACGAAATGGAGTGCACAATTTTCACAATTTTGGGCAGTGAAAAATCCACATGCAGTAAAAAGATCTCATTTTCGACGTAGATTTTCATTAAATGTTTGGGCTGGCGTGGTAAATGGCATGCTTTTTGGACCCTACTGTTCTCCACATCGACTGACCGATGAAATTTATTTAGATTTTCTTCGACAAAATCTGCCCCAATTATTAGAAGATGGTCCTCTGAATCTGGGACAGAATTTGTGGATCCTACATGATGGGGCTCCACCACATTTTAGACGAGCAACTCATGAACATCTAAATAATATAATAATAGGACATAACAGAACCACTCACTTACCTAATCAACAAATGCTTTGAATCTGGCATATATCCCTCAATTTTAAAAAAAGGTAATATGATACCGATACATAAATCAGGAACAAAAACAGATGTTAACAACTATAGACCAATATCAATAATATCCAGTGTAGCAAAGGATTTTGAAAAAGTTTTATCTACTAGAATGATTCGATACCTCACAAAATTCAAAATTTTAAGTGAAAATCAATGTGGATTTACAGAAGGGAAGGCTACATCGGACGCAATAACTAAAATTGTAAATCAAATACATCAAAATATTGATAACAGAATCCCTTCAATCTGCATTTTTGTTGATTTAATAAAAGCTTTCGACACAGTTAATCACAAATTATTATTAGAAGCGTTGGAGAGAATTGGTTTCAGAGGAAACGCGTACTCACTGATCGAAAATTATTTGTCAAATCGCCCACAATCTGTGCAGATATCAGGATCGTTTAGTGAAGAAATGTATATTAAGTGTGGTGTCCCACAAGGAACTGTCTTAGGTCCGCTGTTATTCAATATATATTTAAATGATATTTTCCAAATTAATTGTGTTGGCAAAATAACCAGTTTTGCAGATGATACTGCAATATTATATTAAGGCACTGACTGGTCTGATCTGAAAAATGTAATTGAAAATGATTTTATCAAAATTATTCGGTGGTTTAACAGTAGAAAATTAAGCATTAACTATTCTAAAACACATTTTTTACCATTTGGATCTTAGGCTAGACATCTGCCAAATTACACAAATTTCTCCTTCAACATTAATGATCAAAAAATGCAAATTAATAGAGTGCCTAACATAAAATATACTAAGTGACATATAAATCCGAACACCCAGTATAAATGGTTTTATTTTAATAAAAGTTGGTGAATGTATTTATCTTACTGTAAATAACAAGTGAAAAAATTTTCAGCCTTATCAGTTGGACATTCCGGTTTTTATACTGCTTTTTTTTAATTCACTAATGCTCTATAAAATGAATATTTCAGCCGCAGTAAAGAATCAACGTTGGCGGATTTTGGTTCTTGACATCCTTTACGATCGGTTACGATGCCTAGAGTACGGAGACCTGTACGATTTCGTCAACTTAGTGAGTTTGATAGGGACCGTATAGTGGGACTTCGAGAAGCTGGACTTTCTTTTCGGGCAATTGCAGTTAGAGTGCAAAGAAGTGTAGACACTGTGGTTAGGTGTTGTCAGGCATGGGTTTGAGAAGGCCGTACGCAAAGAGCAAGGGGCACTGGACGCCGCCGTAGAACAACAGACCGTGAAGATCGCCGCCTAAGGTTATTGGCCTTAAAGGACCGTTTCTCCACTACCAGGCCCATTGCAAATGAATGGTTTGCAGAACACGGAAGACCTATTGGCATGCGAAGTGTTTACCGACGAATGAGAAGTTTTGGCTTGTTTTCATACCGGCCACACTGGGTCCTCCCTTTAACTCGAGAACACAGACGTAATCGCCTTGAGTGGTGCAGACAACGGTCACTCTGGGATCAGGAATGGAACAGTATTGTCTTTAGTGACGAGTCTCGATTTTGTATAGGCATGCACGATGGTCGTGCCAGGGTTAGAAGGCGACGGGGTGAAAGGAGGAATCCACAGTTTTTTGTTGAAAGACATGTTCATCACACTGTTGGAGTTATGGTTTGTGGTGCTATAGCTTATGGTTCCAGATCACCTTTAATCTTCATCAGAGGTAACATGAACGCGCAGCGTTATATCCACGAAGTTCTAGAACCCCATCTTTTACCCTATCTTGACACCCTGGCAGATCCAACTTTCCAACAAGATAATGCCCGACCACATGTTGCAAGAGTCACAATAGACTTCTTTCAACATAATGATGTCACATTGTTACCATGGCCACCAAGATCTCCCGACTTATCCCCAATTGAGCACGTGTGGGATATAATGGGTAGGAGATTGCTTAATTTGCAACGTCCTCCTCAGACTCTAGAAGCACTTCGAGAGGAGTTGGTGGTTGCCTGGAATGAGATACCACAGGAGGACATTGACCACCTGATCAAAAGCATGTCTAGGCGCGTTGGAGAATGCGTAGCACATCAGGGTGCATCCACACATTATTAAAGGTCAAAGGGCTTTAAAGCAGTGCAATCATTTTGAAATTTTTATCATTTACTTATTATGCTTCACTAAGTACTTATACAAAATTTTATTAAAATAAAACCATTTAAACTGGGTGTTCGGATTTATATGTCACTTAGTATACCTAGGAGTGGTCTTGGATCCTCACTTACGATGGGAGATCCATGTCAATTATATTTTAAAAATTAAATACCTTGGGAATATATTGACAAAAAAATATCTTCGAACATTATACCATGCACTGATTGAGCCTCATCTCACATATGGTATATTAGCATGGGGAGCTGCATGTTCCTCACATATCTATAATTTAAATGTTTTTCAAAAAAGTATTCTAAAAATGATATTTAAAAAACCGAAACTTTATCCCACTGACAAATTATACGCAGATGTTCGACAGCTTTATTTCTTACACAGTATCACTCACTACCATAAATTTGTAAACACCGACCAAAAAATTAAACATAATCATTATACAAGGTACAAAATTCGTGGCACAGTAGTTCCTCAGCCGCATAAATCTATAATGCAGCGATCATATCTCTATTTAGCGCCTAAATTTTATGAAATTATACCTAAAGACTTAAAGATTTACGTTTCGGAAATTGTTTCAAAAGACATTTAAAAAAGTGGGTACATTCGATATCTAGGACTGAAATTCATAAACTCATAAATACGAACATCATGTAAATACATAATCTACTGTAGCTGATTTTTTCCTTTTTTGTCATTTGCATTCTACAGTTGCAATTAAAATTATTGGTCCATGTACACATGCCTTCTATTGGGCCTGTTTTGATTTTATATTTATTTACTCATATTGTTTGTTATCTTTGTACATTGAGTGGATAAATATTATTATTATTATCATAATGAGTTTTCAAATAGATGGCTAGGGCGCAATGGACCCATGACTTGGCCTGCTCGATCCCCGGATTTAACGCCTTGCGGTTTTTTTCTGTGTGGATATTTGAACAACTTTAACAGCGCACTGAAAATGCTTGTGATTCAGTTCGTGGACACCAGGATTTTATTTTCGAAGCTTGGAACGAGTCGTGAATTCGCCGAGCAAGATTTTGCATTAATCGAAGAGATGGGGACAGTTTTGAAGAGTTCTTGTAAAAACGGTATCCATTTAACTTGACAATGATTTTTTTGAATAATATTTAATAATGTACACTAACTCTCTTATTATGCAACTATTATATAAGTATTTTTGCTTTATCAACTTCTTTTGACGAGTAGTACAAGCTGTTAAAATAAATGACACCCAACACCAACACCCTGTATATTTACGGTTGAGATTATGGGAAAGAGATTAACAAAGAGCAGAGGTCTTCACTCTCTGAGAACACAGTAATTCAGTGCAATTACATGCTTCTAAAACACAATATTCTACCTCCACTAATAAGGGGATCTTATTAATGGATCTTTTTACCAATTTACTAACGAACATAACCAGTCCGGCTGGGGTATTATGTAAAAAACCTAAAAAAAAAACGACAAAATGTCATCTTGCAGACTAGCTAGTTTTTAGTGTGCAAATTGTTCATTCCACGCCTGCTCGCTATGATCGCTGTGAGCGTCTATCTAAGGAGGAATGACTCAACGACACGACACGCTGAAGTATGTATACTAAGTGACATATAAATCCGAACACCCAGTTTAAATGGTTTTATTTTAATAAAAGTTGGTGAATGTATTTATCTTACTGTAAATAACAAGTGAAAACATTTTCAGCCTTATCAGTTGGACATTCCGGTTTTTATACTGCGTTTTTTTAATTCACTAACGATCTAAAAATGACTATTTCAGCCGCAGTAAAGAATCAACGTTGGCGGATTTTGGTTCTTGACATCCTTTACGATCGGTTACGATGCCTAGAGTACGGAGACCTGTACGATTTCGTCAACTTAGTGAGTTTGATAGGGACCGTATAGTGGGACTTCGAGAAGCTGGACTTTCTTTTCGGGCAATTGCAGTTAGAGTGCAAAGAAGTGTAGACACTGTGGTTAGGTGTTGTCAGGCATGGGTTCGAGAAGGCCGTACGCAAAGAGCAAGGGGCACTGGACGCCGCCGTAGAACAACAGACCGTGAAGATCGCCGCCTAAGATTATTGGCCTTAAAGGACCGTTTCTCCACTACCAGGCCCATTGCAAATGAATGGTTTGCAGAACACGGAAGACCTATTGGCATGCGAAGTGTTTACCGACGAATGAGAAGTTTTGTCTTGTTTTCATACCGGCCACACTGGGTCCTCCCTTTAACTCTAGAACACCGACGTAATCGCCTTGAGTGGTGCAGACAACGGTCACTCTGGGATCAGGAATGGAACAGTATTGTCTTTAGTGACGAGTCTCGATTTTGTATAGGCATGCGCGATGGTCGTGCCAGGGTTAGAAGGCGACGGGGTGAAAGGAGGAATCCACAGTTTTTTGTTGAAAGACATGTTCATCACACTGTTGGAGTTATGGTTTGTGGTGCTATAGCTTATGGTTCCAGGTCACCTTTAATCTTCATCAGAGGTAACATGAACGCGCAGCGTTATATCCACGAAGTTCTAGAACCCCATCTTTTACCCTATCTTGACACCCTGGCAGATCCAACTTTCCAACAAGATAATGCCCGACCACATGTTGCAAGAGTCACAATAGACTTCTTTCAACATAATGATGTCACATTGTTACCATGGCCACCAAGATCTCCCGACTTATCCCCAATTGAGCACGTGTGGGATATGATGGGTAGGAGATTGCTCAATTTGCAACGTCCTCCTCAGACTCTAGAAGCACTTCGAGAGGAGTTGGTGGTTGCCTGGAATGAGATACCACAGGAGGACATTGACCACCTGATCAGAAGCATGCCTAGGCGCGTTGGAGAATGCGTAGCACATCAGGGTGCATCCACACATTATTAAAGGTCAAAGGGCTTTAAAGCAGTGCAATCATTTTGAAATTTTTATCATTTACTTATTATGCTTCATTAAGTACTTATACAAAATTTTATTAAAATAAAACCATTTAAACTGGGTGTTCGGATTTATATGTCACTTAGTATATAAAATCGGTGATATTTGCTATATGAAAAAATTATCACTGAATATGCTGCCAATGAAGTATATCTACTAGATGTGCCCGACGGGTTATTTACATGTATTGAAGACAGGTTATGTTCAGAGTTATAAATTACGATTTTTCACGCTTTTGGTGCTTTCTAAAAGTTTGAGGAGCATTACGAGAAATCACCACACACAAATTGAAATGACTGGAAATAAAAGATAATGTAATAACCTTTTCATCTTCATAAATATTCATATCTGTAGCAAATTTTCTCACCTGTTACTAGACCAACCAGGGAGTTTCTTTTCTTATCTCTGTCATTTTTTAAATTCAGCAAATTTGCGTATGTAGTTTTTTTTTTTTATACTCCAACTACCACGAAGGCCTAAGGCCTAAGCACCCATTGGGTACCGTGGGGCTATGGGGGATACATGGGAAAGGGGGGACGCCACACGGACTCTGGCGAGGGAACACGTGTGCATGCAACATGCACACATTCTGGCTCCGCCTACGAGAACCGCCGGGTGGTACCTCCGCGTTCGACAGTCCGAGACCATCTACCACCTACGGACAATCACAACATCCATGGCCAAGAGAAACATTTCTCCTGGGACGGGACTCGAACTCGCACAGCGCACGGCGGCTGATCAGGAGACCGAAGGGTCTACTACTGCGGCCACCGCTGCTGCCTAAAACAAACACACAACATCCATGGCGAAGGCGAGATTCGAACTCGCGGCCCGGCCGGCCGGCTGATCAGTAGCACGACACTCTGACCCACGCGGCCAACCGAGGTCCCAAACGCGGCCAACCGAGGTCCCACAAGTTGCCAGAATGCCTAAGAAAAAGTGGATACACAACTGATCTCTAACTTTGAATACATCTCAAGTAAGTGTATTTGAGACAAGAAACCAATGGTATTATCATCAACACAGATTATTAGCACACTAATCCTCACTATAAGCCTATGCACTGCTGTATCGTTCCAGCTATAGAATACAACTTACAGCTTGAACCTCCAATAATGTCATCTCTCCGGCAGATGTCACATCACATCAGAGCCAAACATTGATAACTGAAGCATCTTGACGTTTAGGCAACACGTACAACTACAGAAGTAGTTCACACCAAATGTACAACAGCTAGTGCTAAGTTAACATCTTGTAGAAAAACCAACAAATTGTCACTTTGCAAGATTCGTAATATCCGTACCAGAGGGAAATTCTCATCTACCCTGAAAAATATCCTGATCCTGATTTGCATATTATTATATTTTCCGATGCCAAAACTGGTGAGAAAAATTTCGTAACGAGATACTATGTTTCTGAATGTTATATGACGTGTACATCACAAAAAACATGCCACTGTGTCCGTCTGTCGGTCTGTCCACTAATTTTATAACCGCGTATAATTTGAGAAGTACCACTTGCATTTTGATGAAATTTTCATACAAGGTTATTGCTGTGCTAAGAATGAAAAAACTTTGTAGCTTTTGAAAAAAATAAAAATCGTCATTTTTGACATTTCAGAAGCTGCTGATCTTTTTCGAAAAAAAATTGTAGGGGTTAAAACTTAGGGGTTGGAGCTAAAGCGAATTGTGAATGTAATGTCTTTAGTATTAGTCAAAGACATTCTATCATTATGAAGCTTCTGATCCCGGTAACAACGGGAAAATTAATTGATAAAAGTCCGATGTATACCTAATGTGCTCATACTGACTGTACAATGGGTAACAAACCCCAACTGGTCTGTGGTGGTATCATCACTGACACACCGCTATAGGAGAAATATTTATTATTCATATTATTTAACAATATTTTTATATCAAGAGTACGTACCATTTTAGCGTTCCTCACATATACTTTTCTGGATTTTATGATCCTTAAATGTACCACTCATTTCGTCTAACCTTTAATCTGTGTTACTCCGTCTACCATGGTTCTCAAAATAGTTCGGCAAGTAGATTGACTCAGGAGCTAGGACGGACTGATATACAACAGAAGCGGACCCGACAAACCGACATAAATCAAAAACACAGACTTGTGTGAGTCAGATATCTTTAAGCAACAGAAAGCTTGTGAATCTAAGTTCGAACATTATCGCGAGTTTAATACTTCCGTCGTTTAGGCAGTCGCAGATTTTGGTAATTGGAATATACTGTTACAACGTTTCAGGGATTCCTGCTCATTTTCAGACTTTGTTTGGAGGGGACAAGAATTATCGATTGGAAGCTGTATGCGGTAAATGGTTGTAAATTATTGCGTATTTGGTGTCAGTGAAAGACCTTCTATTATTAAGAAGCTGCAGTGATACTATGCATCTGTTAGACATAATAAATCGTACCTAAGTGAATCTACCTAATCACGATTCGCTTGCGTCTTTTGAAACGATTTGAATCATCCCTTTTCTTTAAAACCTCCAACGAAGGCGTAGGAAGTATAGAGTTAATCTACTTGACACCATTTTTACTATACCGAAGGATGTGCGTAGGCAAAAACCTGAATACCGGGACACCGCGGCTACTATAAGGAGCTTGCGAATATCCTCCCAGGCCTCCGCAGTTCATGCTTACCTCAATCGATCTACAGTGGACCTCCGGTAATCCGACAAACATTATGCAGGGACTATCGAATTTATCGGATTATAGAGCACTGCCTAAGACCCCCTATAGTCCGGAATTTTTTACAAAAGAGTACCTTGTAATCCGACAAATTACATATCCAATGGTAAGATTTTATGTATATGTTATGTATATGTATGTACTTTGAAGTACAAATCATACAACATAGTTTATGTATGTCGAATTTAGTAAATTAAATAACAATAGAGAGCTTACGTTTTATTATAAAATTAAGCATAAATGCACATACATATCGTCGCCTTTCTCTCGAAGTGTCCTAACTGACAAAATGCCAAAAATTGAGATAACCAGCATATAGGTGTATTATTCCATGCCGGTTAATCTGACGAAGAGGCATAACTATATATCTATTAGTGTAGGCAACACACCATGGGTGTCTTATCTGCAGAGGTAAATATATAATTCCCACGAAGAGACCAAACTGAAGGTAGGTCTCTTAGTGTGCAATAATCCTTGTTAGTATACGCACACCGGTGGTCGAATACTGGTCAAAGTGAGGGAGACTCTGCCCACAGTGCAATTCATACTGCGATAAAGGGAGCTGGAGATCTTTTTGAACCTTGACAACTCTATCCGGTTTTTCGATTGGCCAGAAAACGTCAACCTTATTTAGCAATCCCAATAAATGTTTTGACTGCAAGAAACTTTCAAAAGATTTAAGAATGTTGTCCACACGGCAAACTGATAAAGGGCAAAATACTAAATGGGGTTTATGATAAGAAAAGACATACTCACCAAAATATTTTTCAAGTCTAGTTATGGCAGTATTGAGTTACAAAGACTGATGAAGAATAGTAATAATATAAATGATATTAAGCTAGAAAAACGTAAAAATAACAACACCCGTTGTACGCTTACCAGAATTCCAAAACTATTTTAGAAATTTGCCCCATGAAACGGAATGAATTTTTAATAATTTTGCCTTTTGTGTGTATCATAATACATCAACATTAGCTTGTAATATGTCAAAAGATAATGTTTAGTTGCTTTTCTTTTAGTTTTTATGTCAATAAAAATTGCTTTGACGTTTCTTCAGCTCATCACCTAATAGTTGTGTCATAATCTACATCAACTTTAGGCATGAACATTGAGGGACATTTTTTAGAGAAAAGATAAAATTCAAAAGTCGATCTGACCTTCTTTACATGAACTCTGCTGTAAGCAGACCAACGATTACTTAAAAAATACAAAAGTATAATAACAAGAACTTTAATAAAAATACATTTTAGCTCTATCTGACAACGAGCTTCTGAAAATTCTCAAGAAGTGACCTGCGTGCGTTTTCCATTTTTTTACAAAGTAACTTAATAAGCTACCGCAAGTATTGAAACAGCATATGATCGACTATGAATATGGTATGATACAGTGAAATTTTCTATTCGGAAATATCTAAACTTTACATACAATGCTCAATTACCAACACGCCGATTTCGTTTTCTTACTCTCCTGTAAAATTTACTAAACGTTGGTTAGGACACTTGGTGAGAAAGCCGATGATATGTAAAAAAATAATCAAGAATTATTAATCAAAATCATCAATGAATTTATCAAATTATGAAGCTTGGAAATATTCATCATTTTTTTTTGTTTAAGGTTGTTATAACGCGAGATCAGAGCTTTGTCCCTCAGTCTTCTCAAAAGTAAAAGTTCGTTGTAGGATGTACCATTCTCTTCAGGCCATTGTAAACATAGCTCAAAGGCGTTAATTGCGTCTTGTGGAGCAGTTGCAATCACGTCGTCGTTATTTTCCTGATTATTTGTTGTATAATTAGAAACTTCTTTTATAATCTCTTCGTCAGACATTTCATGAAAAACATTCTCCTCTTTATCCATTCCACGGCACCAGATTTCCAAATCTTCCGGACTGATCTGTGTTTCAGTAGCGACTTGTTCTATAACTTCCGAAGTTACACTGATTTGTGGAACGTTGCTAGGAGTGCTGACTATATCTGGCCATAACTTTTTCCAAGACGATTTAACAGTTGATGACGGTAAAGCATTCCACGACTGACAAAGAGCAAAAACCAAGTCTTTCATATTAAATTCTTTCAAAGTTTTTTCTATTGGTTGGTCTTTTGATACGGCTCTCAGAAGTAGGTTTTTCTTATAGTCTTGCTTGACAAACTGAATGATATTCTGATCCATTGGTTGAATCAGTGTAGTGCAATTTGGCGGAAGAAACATCGCAGTGATGCATTTATCCTCAGTTGTTATTTCTTCTTCAGACAAATGACCGGGAGCGTTATCAAGAAGCAACAACGCTTTTTGAGGAAAATTCTGATCTTTTAACCATTTTCTAACTTCAGGTACGAAGCATTCATCAAACCACTTTTTGAAAAGGTTTTTTGTCATCCATGCACTTTTTTGTCGGTAACAGTGTACAGGTAAATCAATGTTTTTGAATGCCCGTGGTTTATTAGATTTCCCAATGACCATCATGCCCGCAGCGTTAGCACATGGTAGTATGGTTACACGCTCTTTACTCACTTTTCGTCCAGGTACGGATTTGTCGTTACAAGAAACGAAAGTTTTGTTAGGCATCACACGTCAAAAAAAGCCCTGATTGGTCTGCATTGTACACCTGCGACGGGTCAAGATTTAAATCGTTCACCTTTTGCAAAAATCTTAATTTAAAGGGCTCTATGCAGGTGGCATCGTTAGAAAGTTTCTCTCCTGTAAGAGTCATTAAACGTATGCCATGACGACTTTTAAAACGTTCTAGCCATCCTTTGCTGGCCGCAAAATCATCTTTTTTTGTTATTTCCTTATAAAAAACTTAGCTTTCATGGCCAACATGGGTCCTGAAATTGGTGCATGCCTATTTCTTTCCTGAAGAAACCATATGTACAAAGCTTCTTCCACTTCTGGATGTTCAGCTTTCTTGAGTGTCTGTCTCTTGCCTAGCCCGCAGTCAGTAGTTGACACGAACTTCTTGATCTTCTCGTGGTTTCTTTTAATGTCATAAATTGTAGATCGGCTTACGCCGTATTCACTTGCTAAACTACTGAAAGTTTCATTGCAATTTAAGCGGTCTAAAATATCACATTTTTCTTTAATTGTCAATGCTTTGTGCTTTCGCTTCTGAGTTTGTGATGACATTACCAGGTACTATACTTAATACACAATGAATAAATAGTAAACAATGAACGCACGCTAGGCCGTACCGCTATCACCAGTAGTAAAATTCAAACTAAGTAAAATAATGCTTACGCGTCTAGCACGATAGCGGTGGCGCGTACAAGTTGTAACCTGTTCAAACCTGCGTGATCTACATTAGCGAAGATTGTCAAATACGTATGTATGTAATATTCAAAGACATGTCGGATTACAGGGGTGCCGGATTAGACAGGGGCCGGATTATCGGGGGTCCACTGTATTCACGTTGATAAACTTGTCGGTACAATCGCTGCTTTATTTCTAGGCTATCGGGAATGTAAAACAATTTACAGTGAAAGGAAATTAGGATTCACTTTCGTATTGTTTAAAAGGCAAGATCGTAAGAAGATACATATTTTGCACGAAACTTGCATATTCATACTACATACAATTAACAAAAATCTCGATTATCCAACTTTTCCACAGCAGTCACACGCAGTTACACATGCGTAAGTGTAAGGGATACCGGATACCATAAAATTATACTGATTAGACTGCTCAAGATCGTTTATGTAACTTCAAATTACATAAATGAGCGATACAGCAATGTCGTACCTCTAGAATTTATTGTACTTGTTTTCATCTGGCATTGGCAAGCTGTGTTGACAAGGGCACATTATTTGAATATGCGATTATTGCAGGTATTGATCTTGAACCTTACGCTGTCATGTGGCAAGATGCAGTCAGAGATTTCAGGGATATTACCTTGAGTTGATTGTCTGACAAATACTGCGACAAGTAGATTGTCTCAGTAGTGAGATTAAAAAAAGCTTTATTAAAACCGCAATCTTACTTTCCACCCAACTAGCAAAGTAGTGGTATAAGCTTTTGGTAAAAGAACCATTCAACCATAAAAGCTCTCTATTGTTGTTGCCTGAACACCAAAATGCTGGCTTAATGTTGTGTGGAATGCAAATTTGCTTTCTGCAACATACTTGCTCTAAAATCAGGTGTTTAAAATATTCTTATAGCATTGTTAGGGCAAATTTTTAACTGTTGCATAAACGTTTATACAACTATTTTATACGGCATATTTGCAAGTTAGTCAAAATGGTTGTGTTGTGGCACCCATGCTAACGTTTATAAAACAAACCCGAACCTTGTTGCTTTGCTGTGCAATTTACTACATTAGCCAACAAATTGCTCCCAACGGAAGCACTTATACAACTGTTACATATGCTAAATATGTTGGTCAATAACTTCACCATAACCTAACTTTCTGCTGTCATATTTTTGTTAAAATGCCATAACCAATATTTTAAGACAAACAACGAATGCATATTGGTTCAAAAGGTTTTATCAACTGTTCAAACAGAAGATATAGATCTGGTACAAATTCTGGGTAAATCATTCGACTCTGTCTGTATTTCATTTCAGGCATTTGTCAAATTGCTGTATAACACCTGCAGGCAACACCAAAATATTCTAATAACCTAAAGACAACATGGACGATGCCATGATTGTACACAACCACCCGCCATATTGGGCAAAGATTTATCCCTCTATTTAATATTAACCCTGTAATGCTTAGTGGGGTTTCGCATCACCCCAAAGAAAATTCAAATGTTCACTAATTTTTTGTACATAAATTGGCAACATCGGAGATCCCGCTATGTTCATTTGAGGTCAAAGTGTGTGTGTTGTTGGTCGCACATTTTTGTTCAGTGCAACAGTTTATATGATATTTTGTGTTTGGGGTGACGAGTAACCCCAGGTAAGCTTAAACTGGTATTTTTATTTTATTCCACACACTAGATTACGTAATTTATTTAGATGGCTGTCCGACCAGATGATCTCAAATTTGAAGAAACTCTGTTACGATGGAATGAAGAACTCGACAATGAACCTGATTCAGATAATGACGGCACTGACTATGACGACCATCTTTCAATTCAGTCCGACAGGCAGAGCACCTACTCAACGGATGATAGTGAAGTAGAGAGTGAGACAGAACAACAACTTCCTGGCAAAGTAATAAAAGGAAAAAATGGACATATTTGGAGCACTGAGCTTCCATGTCGTACTCGACCACCTAAGCGAAACATTGTTTCATGTATTCCAGGACCAAAAGGTGCGGCCAAGAATATTTCAACGGAATTAGAGGCATGGAAGTTATTTTTTAGCACGAATGTTATAGATATTATAGTGGTGCATACAAATATGGAAATAGAACGACAAAGAGGGAAATATGTTGCTAATTGTGGCTTTGTTAACGAGACAGACGTTGAGGAGATCTTGGCTTTGATAGGACTGCTTTATATGACAGGTTGTAGAAAAGACAATCATCTAACTACAGCAGAAATGTGGTCAAAGCATGGACCAGAAGTGTATCGATGCGTAATGAGTGAAATAAGGTTTAGATTTTTGATATCTTGCCTCAGATTTGACGACAAAACCATGAGAGACCGAGAAGATAAATTTTCTCCAGTACGTAATATATGGGAAATGTTTATATCTAACTGTACAAAATACTATACTCCTCAGTTATTGGGATTTCGAGGCAATTGCCCTTTTAGAGTATACCTATGTTTCATCAAAACCTGACAAATATGGAATCAAAGTTGTAACGATGTGTGATTCACACACATATTATATGGTTACTGCTATTCCATATATCGGCAAAGAAAATAGGCCAGATAAAGATCCTCTCCCAGCTTATTACGTAAGAAAACCGACAGAACCCATTCACGGAACCAGACGCAATTTGACGATAGATAATTGGTTTACTTCCATCCCACTGGCTGACAAAATGCTTGTTGACTACAATTTGACCATTGTGGGTACTCTCAGAAAAAACAAAAGGGAAATTCGTCCATCATTTCTCCCAAACAAACGAAAAGAAATTATGTCTTCTCAATTTGGATTCGACAACCAAAAAACCTTGGTGTCCTTCACACCCAAGAAGTCTAAATCTGTGCTACTTTTATCGACAATGCATTCTGGTAGTACAATAGATGAAAATAAAAAACCCGAGATAATAAATTTTTACAATTCTACCAAAGGAGGTGTCGATACCTTTGACCAGATGGTGCACACATATTCGGTATCCCGCAAAACACGCAGGTGGCCATTACGCTTTTTTTATGGTACAATGGATCAAGCAGGCATTAACTCCAACATTATTTTCCAAATTGTTAAGCGTGACAGACAAAAAAGTGTTCGTCGAAAATACCTATTTGAACTTGGACTACAACTGGTCAGGCCTCATATGGAACGACGTTTGACAAAACCAATACCTCGAAAATTGAAAGAATCAATAATGAATATTCTAGATATGAAAACAGAAGAAAAAATTGATCCACCTCCAGCAAAATTGCTAAAACAGACTCGCTGCATTTTATGTCCAAGAACAAATGACCGAAAAACAAAAACTGCCTGTGCGAAATGTTTCAAGGCTGTTTGCAGTAATCATCGAGCTGAAATATGTACCTAGTGTTTGAAATAAATGTTTTATTATTGAAACAAAAGTGTCTATCTTTTATATTTTGTTCATTAAATAGGAATATATCACTGGGGTTATTGGTAACCCCGCCTAAGCAACTATAGCCGTGCTGTTCGCCTAAGCGCTCCAGGGTTATAATTATGTTTCAGTTCGAAATTAAAGATATAAAGTGATAAAAATTAGTGTAATTGTGTCTAAATATAGGATTTGTGGAAGATTTAATGCAGATAAGTTCAGTTTTCCATCTTAAAAATCTAGACATACTTTTGATCACTGTCAAAATATGAATCAAATACGAAGCCCGTAGAAATTGGGTAACTAATTTGCACGATAATCACAATAAAATTTGCTGCGCAAGTACGAGTAATTCAATAGCCCTATATCACAGTGTAGAAGTTCACAATGGCCGATATGTAAGTAAACAAGGTGACTGTAATGTGTTAGTTATATATTCTTCACTTCGTCTATACAATACATAAGAAATAGTTTGGTTGAAATAAAGTAGAATCACGTAACAGAATAGTTGTATAGTTGACAAAAACTGACGTAAATGTCCTATAGCGGCTGCAAGAGGCTTCCACTTTTGTTTTATAACTGTTACCTGCAGCCCTTATACAACATCTTAAATGACTGAAGTGTCCTATTAGGTGTGCCCATTCCGCTTGTATAGCTATTCTAAGAGGGTTTTGCCAATTTTATTACAGTATACAATGCTGTTTAAGGAATACTGTATAATCATTCTTGCAACTCTAATATGAGTGATAATTGTTAGTTGGGCATGCCATTGGCGGGAAAGTATCGTAATCGAAAAAGAAAAACGAACATGAGATATGGTTTTTTGATTACATTACCAAAAACCAAGCCACTCATTTTCGTCAGTCAATCTGTCTGTCGGTCTGTCGGCCATTCTGTCAGCTAATCCGTAGCCCGTCTATAGCTTGTGGCAAGTAACGTATATTGACTCTATACTTCCTACGCCTTCATTGAAGGTTTCAAAGAAAAGGAATGAGTCAAGTCGTTTCAAAAGGCGGAATCGAATCGTGGCTAGGTAGGTTTATTCCCGATAATATTCGAAGTTCAGTTCTGAATTTTGAAGTCTCCTGTTACTTAAAGATATATGTGTCGTGGCCTTATCTTAGTATTGGCCATTTCATGAAATGATCGAGCGTTCAATGAAACGGTCACATTACATAAAATGTTTCATTAACTGTTGGCCAGATCATGATGTGCGTTGACCAAATCAATGATAAAAATAACTATATACAGGGTGGCGCATCGAAAACGAAACAGACGCATTTACTGGCAGCTCAGTTTTTTTTTTGGAAAAACGCTCAGACCCGTCGATTTTGTTTTCGAGGGGGACACAAGCTTAGCAAAAAATCACGTTAACACGTGCAGCCCCCTGGGCGGGGGTGACACCAACCCTAAAATCTTAAATGGAAAGGGGGGTCGAGTGATACCTTATTTTAAAGGTCTTTCAATTCCCTTTATAATGACGTAAAATGCATGAGCTTCAGTTCAGTAATTTTGAAGATTTATTGATTTAAAGCTTATAGTAGACTTTAATAGGTACATAAGATTAGTTTGTACTACTTTCAGAAGAAATTTGACTAAAAGAATTTACTTAATAAGTAAATGCTTTTCTTCACTACGCCCATGGTTTGTTTATCATTTTGTTGTTGAAAATAGCTATTGGAGCGTTTTTTGTGGCAAGAAAGTTATTTCTTGAAGAAAGATAAGGAAATATCTCGTAATTATTTTAAATAGGAATTTAATACATAGTTTGCGCTTGATTTGACCAAACTTTGTTGCTAAAATAACTTGTAACGCTTTATTACATAAATTAACCATGGTATATTCCACAGCAGAAAGAGTTGAAATTATCGAAATATTTTTCGGAAATAATTAGTGCGCTAATAGAACAGCAGAAATATTTAATGATCGACATGAGAACAGTAACGTGCATCGAAAATATGTTCTAGAACTTGTAGCTAAATTTCGGGAAACTGGGTCAGTCGCCAATAAAAAACGCAACATTGAAAATCCCATAACGAACGAAGCAACAGAAGTAGAGACTTTAGGGCAAGTTTATGTAGATCCTACGTTAAGTACCCGCAAATTGGAGACTGTGTGTGATGTTAGTCGACGACCTGTCCAACGGATTCTAAAGGCGCATAGTTTTCATCCGTATAAAATTCACCAGGTACAAGAACTTAATGAAGACGATTTTGATCGGCGATTACAATTTTGTGAAGATATGAGTGAAAGAATTATAAACGATGAACATTTTCTCTTCAACACTTCATTTTCTGTCGAATGTTGCTTTCTCTTAAATGGCGTAGTAAATCGTCATAAATGCCGATATTGGTCCGATTCTAATTCCAGAATTTATCATGAGGTTCATACACAGCTACAAAAATTAAATGGGCTGGTGTTTTTGGCGATCATTTAGTTGGTTCTTTTTCCTTACCTGGAAATTTGACCGGTGAAATGAATTTGGAATTACTGGAAGGCGCCATAGATTCTGCATTAACAGCCATAATTGAAAATCAGAATGATCTGCGGTATATTGCGAATAGGTTGATGTTCCAACAGGATGGTACCCCACCACATTACGCATTACGTGTTCGACAATATTTAGATCAGACGTTTCCAGATCGATGGATTGGTAGAAGAGGTGCCATTGAATGGCCCCCAAGATCGCCAGATTTATCACCTTTGGATTTCTTTATGTGGGGTCATTTAAAAAG
This sequence comes from Acanthoscelides obtectus, assembly GCA_963669975.1. Classification (NCBI taxonomy): domain Eukaryota; kingdom Metazoa; phylum Arthropoda; class Insecta; order Coleoptera; family Chrysomelidae; genus Acanthoscelides; species Acanthoscelides obtectus. The sequence goes on along the minus strand of CAVLJG010000007.1, from coordinate 89,822,140 downwards.
CAAAATCTATGCTACTCAGCCAACATCATTAGAAGACCTGCGACAAAGAATTGTGAATGAGTGCCTTCAAAGTACTCCTCAAATATTGCAAAATGAGCGGCAACGTTTTGAGCAAAATCTTTATTATTGCATGGAGGGTCATGGTGGCCATTTTCAACATTTACTTGCCTAACGGGTCAGTTCATTCTTCATTTTTAAATTACTTTGCTGCCAAATGAATTGATCGCCACTAATGATGATATAAAATAAATAAATATAAAATAAATAAATCTTCAAAACTACTGAACTGAAGTACATTAATTTTATATCATTATAAAGGGAATTGAGAGACCTTTAAAATAAGGTATCACTCGACCCCCCTTTCCATTTAAGCTTAGGTTGCTGCACGTGCTAACGTGATTTTTTGCCAAACTTGTGTCCCCCTCGAAAACAAAATCGACGAGTCTGAGCGTTTTTGAAAAAAAAAATTAGCTGCCAGTAAACGCGTCTGTTTCATTTTCGATCCACCACCCTGTATAATTACCGATAGAGGCGCTCTGTTTACATTCCTGCACGGCATTCGTCAATAAAAAAGTTGTTTTTCGTAGTGAACATTCTAATAACTCGTTACCAAATGAGGAAGAAGTTGATATTAAAAGACTACGACAAAAGGTACTCGACTTCAGCAGCATCGCGCCCTGCACGCAACACCAACTATGGCAAGTTATTTCGAATTTCGATCACATTGTACATCGGACTTTTATCATTTAATTTTCCCGATGGTACCGGGATCAGAAACTTCTTAATGATAGAATGTCTTTGACTGATTAAAGTTGTAACATTCACAACCCCCTACAACCCGCATTCCCAAATTTCCATCAGCGACAAAAAGTTTTCCGAAAATGATAAGGACCTTCTGACACGTCAAAACACGCACTTTGGACGATTTTTATTGGCTTCTTCTTCGCCGCCACCATTGAATCGATTTTCAATAACTATGAAGTTTTTCGTACTGGCAGAGTAGTAACTCTGTGTGAAAATTTCATCAAAATCCAAGCGGTTCTTCTCAAGTTATAGACGCACCAAGGATTAGTGGACAGACAGGCAGACAAACAGATCGACGGAAATGGATGACATGGTTTTTCGTGATGTCATATATCGTCACTATCGAAATTTTTGGCAAATATACTAAGTGACATATAAATCCGAACACCCAGTTTAAATGGTTTCATTTTAATAAAATTTTGTATAAGTACTTAATGAAGCATAATAAGTAAATGATAAAAATTTCAAAATGATTGCACTGCTTTAAATCTCTTTGACCTTTAATAATCTGTGGATGCACCCTGATGTGCTACGCATTCTCCAACGCGCCTAGGCATGCTTCTGATCAGGTGGTCAATGTCCTCCTGTGGTATCTCATTCCAGGCAACCACCAACTCCTCTCGAAGTGCTTCTAGAGTCTGAGGAGGACGTTGCAAATTGAGCAATCTCCTACCCATCATATCCCACACGTGCTCAATTGGGGATAAGTCGGGAGATCTTGGTGGCCATGGTAACAATGTGACATCATTATGTTGAAAGAAGTCTATTGTGACTCTTGCAACATGTGGTCGGGCATTATCTTGTTGGAAAGTTGGATCTGCCAGGGTGTCAAGATTGGGTAAAAGATGGGGTTCTAGAACTTCGTGGATATAACGCTGCGCGTTCATGTTACCTCTGATGAAGATTAAAGGTGACCTGGAACCATAAGCTATAGCACCCCAAACCATAACTCCAACAGTGTGACGAACATGTCTTTCAACAAAAAACTGTGGATTCCTCCTTACACCACGTCGCCTTCTAACCCTGGCACGACCATCGTGCATGCCTAAACAAAATCGAGACTCGTTACTAAAGACAATACTGTTCCATTCCTGATCCCAGAGTGACCGTTGTCTGCACCACTCAAGGCGATTACGTCGGTGTTCTCGAGTTAAATGGAGGACCCAGTGTGGCCGGTATGAAAACAAGCCAAAACTTCTCATTCGTCGGTAAACACTTCGCATGCCAATAGGTCTTCCGTGTTCTGCAAACCATTCATTTGCAATGGACCTGGTAGTGGAGAAACGGTCCCTTAAGGCCAATAATCTTAGGCGGCGATCTTCAAGGTCTGTTGTTCTACGGCGGCGTCCAGTGCCCCTTGCTCTTTGCGTACGGCCTTCTCGAAGCCATGCCTGACAACACCTAACCACAGTGACTACATTTCTTTGCACTCTAACTGTAGTTGCCCGAAAAGAAAGTCCAGCTTCCCGAAGTCCCACTATACAGCCTCTATTAGACTCACTAAGTTGACGAAATCGTACAGGTCTCCGTACTCTAGGCATCGTAACCGATCGTAAAGGATGTCAAGAACCAAAATCCGCCAACGTTGATTCTTTACTGCGGCTGAAATATTCATTTTTAGAGCGTTAGTGAATTGAAAAAAAAACAGTATAAAAACCGGAATGTCCAACTGATAAGGCTGAAAATTTTTTCACTTGTTATTTACAGTAAGATAAATACATTCACCAACTTTTATTAAAATAAAACCATTTAAACTGGGTGTTCGGATTTATATGTCACTTAGTATAACAATACTTCCTAGCCCAATAGTTGATATGTATCTTACGAGAACTTTGTAAACAGTCATATCATACTGTGTGATAGTGATCTCTTGTTTCGTTTTTTTTTTGAAATAATTATAATTACTTCCTCATGTAGAATGTTGAATGTGTAATATATTATGTGTGTTCTTGTAGATGTTACCAATTTCATATATGCTGTAGGAAAGGTATGTCGTATGAGAGAGTGTTTATATAATGAAAGTGCTGTTAGTTCCGCTAACACTCATTCTTCATGCGCCAGAGCTCTTTTAAGTCCACATCTTGATGGAAATATGATTTTAATTGATGTGGACGTTAAATAACGATCAAAGTAAGCACATGTAATTCATTAATTCAATTCTTAAGGTTCTCATAATGTATCATTTTTCTTTCAGTTATAAAATCTATTGCATCTATGTATTCCATATTGTATTTTTACCTGCGGATACACAGCATTTCCCAAAATGCTCACCAATAATTATGCCTGAATAGAAATACTTGCTTTCTATCCCTTGGTTCAACCGCATATAACGTTGTTTCATGATGTTTAGCAATCATCAAACGACAATGAGTAATCCAACGAAATTTTGAACAACTAAGGCCTCACGCATTGAAAACAATTTTTAATTCAGATTGCCTAAGATGAACCAGCTCAAACACAATACTGATCCCTTTTGATACGCCCTGTATAATAATGACTCAACGATGAGAGTAGCATACAGGAAAAACCAGATTTGTCTGGCTGCTTGCGTTCAATGTGCTCAAGAGAGAAGCGCGGGAAGTGTCTATCAACACATGTTAGAAAGAGATAGAAGCTGGTTGAAGGGAGAAGGTCATCACCACACTGTCTAGGAACGGTGACGCAGAAGACCACGATGCCGATATGTTTCACCAGATAATTCACACATACTGTCATTTTGATTATAATTAGTTATTTCAATGTTGACGTATCGTCAGTCGACCCTACAATTGTAGGGCGCGTTTATGGCCTCCTTGATTGTCATACTTCTTTCTCTCTAGATTACACTTGTCCTGTGTCAACGTCAGCGCTCTCCTATTGTGAAGATTTGTTTTCCTTTTAAATTGTAGGAAATTTCAGGCTGATAAAACATGATATAACTCAAAACCAAGCACAATTTGATGCAAATGTCGATTTACAAACCATATACATGCTAACAGTAATTATACACAACGCAGACGCGGTGATGATTTCCCGTATTTCTCCTCAGTTTATAGCTTTTAACATAACCTCTTTTCAGAAAGCACAACATATAAATCACCCGTCATATTCGGAATATTCAGTAATGATTTTCTCACACAGCAAATATCACTGATTTTATACGCATGCAGACCAATACACATAATCATCCAGATGCGATCTTGCTATTCAACCAACTTACTTCTAAGAGATAAAAACTACAGACCTGGATCACTCAGCCTCACAAAACTATGCAACCAATAATGCGTAGTTTAGTTGAGTGATTCCTCCATAGATGGACGTTCACAACGATCCTAGTGAGCGAACGTGGAATGACTATTTGCGCCCTAAAAACTACCTAGTCTGCGAGTTGACATCTTATAGGTTTTTTTTGACGATTTATAGGTTTTTTACATGATACCCGTGCCGATCAGATCAGTGGTTCGCTTTATCGGGAGCGGTGTTTTCTATTCCATATTATGATCTAGACACCACCTGTTTGCAAAAGAAAAACGGTTAGAACGATTCTACTCTTTGTATCCCGACCTTCATCATTGTAACAGGAAGACGAAAAATAACGGCGTCTTCAAACAATGATTTCTAATAAATGAAAATCGAGGATATAGAGAAAACAGTTGATATCGTTACGCCTACTCGAATCTACTAATCGCGAATAACGATTGTTCAATTGTTTGAATGATAAACGGCGAATTGTGGATTTATTTGTATAATTACGGTTTAGTGACAGTTAATGTAGGTACAAATTATTATATGCGTGCTAACAGTTTGTAACAATTTTACATAAAGTGGCGTTTTGCAATTGAGATCGAGAATGTGTGATTTAGATAATGAGGCGAAAGTAATGGTGACAAAATTTAGCAGCGTACTTCAAAGTATAGGCTGTTATTGAATTACGCTACATTATCATAAGCAGTGGCGGATTTAGGAGGGGGCGGTGGGCGCGCGCCCCCCTAGACATCTAACACTTGCTTTTGTAATCTTAACACCATTGTGTTACTTTCTGGCACATCATGGCGACAGAGGCATACTAACTAACTTTTCTTTTGGTTAACAGAGCAATGAAGTTTTTTATGTCTTAATCTTTAATATTATTATAATATATACTAAGTGACATATAAATCCGAACACCCAGTTTAAATGGTTTTATTTTAATAAAAGTTGGTGAATGTATTTATCTTACTGTAAATAACAAGTGAAAAAATGTTCAGCCTTATCAGTTGGACATTCCGGTTTTTATACTGCTTTTTTTTAATTCACTAATATTTCACGAATATTTCAGCCGCAGTAAAGAATCAACGTTGGCGGATTTTGGTTCTTGACATCCTTAAAAGATCGGTTACGATGCCTAGAGTACGGAGACCTGTACGATTTCGTCAACTTAGTGAGTTTGATAGGGGCCGTATAGTGGGACTTCGGGAAGCTGGACTTTCTTTTCGGGCAATTGCAGTTAGAGTGCAAAGAAGTGTAGACACTGTGGTTAGGTGTTGTCAGGCGAGAACGCCGTACGCAAAGAGCAAAGGGCACTGGACGCCGCCGTAGAACAACAGACCGTGAAGATCGCCGCCTAAGATTATTGGCCTTAAGGGACCGTTTCTCCACTACCAGGTCCATTGCAAATGAATGGTTTGCAGAACACGGAAGACCTATTGGCATGCGAAGTGTTTACCGACGAATGAGAAGTTTTGGCTTGTTTTCATACCGGCCACACTGGGTCCTCCCTTTAACTCGAGAACACCGACGTAATCGCCTTGAGTGGTGCAGACAACGGTCACTCTGGGATCAGGAATGGAACAGTATTGTCTTTAGTGACGAGTCTCGATTTTGTTTAGGCATGCACGATGGTCGTGCCAGGGTTAGAAGGCGAGGTGGTGAAAGAAGGAATCCACAGTTTTTTGTTGAAAGACATGTTCATCACACTGTTGGAGTTATGGTTTGAAGTGCTATAGCTTATGGTTCCAGGTCACCTTTAATCTTCATCAGAGGTAACATGAACGCGCAGCGTTATATCCACGAAGTTCTAGAACCCCATCTTTTACCCTATCTTGACACCCCGGCAGATCCAACTTTCCAACAAGATAATGCCCGACCACATGTTGCAAGAGTCACAATAGACTTCTTTCAACATAATGATGCCACATTGTTACCATGGCCACCAAGATCTCCCGACTTATCCCCAATTGAGCACGTGTGGGATATGATGGGTAGGAGATTGCTGAATTTGCAACGTCCTCCTCAGACTCTAGAAGCACTTCGAGAGGAGTTGGTGGTTGCCTGGAATGAGATACCACAGGAGGACATTGACCACCTGATCAGAAGCATGCCTAGGCGCGTTGGAGAATGCGTAGCACATCAGGGTGCATCCACACATTATTAAAGGTCATAGGGCTTTAAAGCAGTGCAATCATTTTGAAATTTTTATCATTTACTTATTATGCTTCATTAAGTACTTATACAAAATTTTATTAAAATAAAACCATTTAAACTGGGTGTTCGGATTTATATGTTACTTAGTATATACGTTATATGTGATGCATTATAATTCTTGATTTACTTATTTTTCGATCGTGTTCTTGTCTGTTTTTCTTCAAAATAAGACATACATTTCTGTATTGTGCTACCAATCGCTAACTGATTGGTTAAGTTTAACAGTAGCGAATGCTAAACTTCGCCAACCAGTTCGTTTCTTTCTAAGTAAAGACGACTATTATTATTGTTAAAATACTGGATAACAAATTTTATCGAACTTTTTAGTTTTATTTCAGGGATTGTTGAACGTATTCCATTTCCAAATTAAAATAGGCATTAGAGATGCCAAACATGGATTGAATATCCTAGCGCCATCTATGAAACAGTATCAGAACGAAACACTTTAACTTTCTGTTTTTATATGCCGAAGCAGCCTAAATACCAGGGCACCGCGGATGCCATGAGGAGCTTAAAGAAACATTCTTGATCCGATTTTTGAACTACCCAAGGTTAGTAGAACTGAAAAATGCATCTTCAGGTAGATTGTTCCACAATCTCGATACCCTAAGGACAAAGGAGCGGTCGTATCAGCCAGCTCTGGATGTACGAAGTTCGAAACCGTTTGAATAGTAGGCCGGAGCTGGGAGGTCTGTCTGGCATGCACTTCGCGTGGCGGCATCGTTGAGCAGAGCTCTGAGGTGCAAAGCCCGTTTGGCGTAGCGGTAGAAGACAGCTAGATCATCAGTGCGGGAGGGTTCCGCGACTGTCTGTTACAGAAGAGCCATCGATCAGTCGGACAGCCCTCCTCCGATCAGCATCGAGCATGGATAATGTAATCGGGGCCGCATCACCCCAAACATGTGAGCAGTACTCGAGGCTAGCTGTTATTTGGGCTTTGTGCAGAATGTCGAGGTCATGTGGAGAAAAGCCCTAAACAAATAGCCTAGCTTTTTCCCAGCAGCTGTCGCTATTGACGAGATGTGGCCGTGACAGATCAAGTCCTTGGTGAGCTGGACTCAGTCATTATATAAAATAATAAAATTTTGCTTGTAACAGTTTCGATGAGGGCGTGAATTCATGAAAGATCCCAAAATAGCAACAAATGATGAAATGGCTCAAAAAGTTGAAGCCATGGTTCCCGAAGATCGTCATCTAAAGCTCTCTTCTATTCCTATGGCATTGAATAAATCGGAACCCAGCGTAGTAACCCCCTTGCATGATAACACTGGACAACAAATTTTAGTGTTTTAATTGTATCTTGTGGGAAAAGTGCACTTCTTTATTAATTTTGGGGCGCTGAATCCAAAAATGACAATGAAATAAAAAAATTAGTTGCGGTTTAGAAAAAAAACTTTTTATTTTTAAGGATACATTAAAAAAAGTAACAAGATTCATATACTTATAAGAATCACTATATGCGCTGTCTTTTTGCTGTTCTTTTATGGATCGTTTCTGGAGCAACTCTACCAAGAGTCCAACAGTAGTCTGCAAGCATGGAAGGATTCCACTTTCCCTGGTACCTTTTTTCCATTGTTGAAATATCCTGATGAAAACGTTCGCCGTGCTCATCACTTACGGCTCCGCAATTGTCAGGAGAAAAGTCCAGGTGTGAGTGTAGGAAATGTATCTTGAGAGACATATTACAGCCCATCTTTTGATACGATGACAGCATATTTTTGACAAGGGTTTTATAGTTGTCAGCTTTTCCATTTCCCAAGAAATTAGTGACCGCCAGACGGAAATCATTCCAAGCAGCTTTTCCAATACCTGTTAAAGTGTTTTCAAACTGTGTATCTTTCAAAATATTTCGAATCTGTGGCCCAACAAAAATACCTTCTTTAACCTTTGCCTCACATAGTCTTGGAAATTTCTGACGCAGGTTTCGAAAAGCTGACCCATCTCTATCTAATGCCTTGACAAAGTTTTTCATTAGGCCCAACTTGATATGCAGTGGTGGTAATAACATTTTTTTCGAATCTACTAATGGCATATGCTGTACATTTTTTTGACCTGGCTCTAGGAATTGACGAAAAGGCCAGTTTTGTCTGGTGTAATGAAGTGCCTTTGCCCGACTGTCCCATTCACACAAAAAACAGCAAAACTTTGTGTAGCCTAGCTGCAGCCCAAGTAAAAGTGCAACAACTTTCAAATCGCCACAAATATGCCATTGGTGCTCATCGTATTTTATGCATGTCAATAGGTACTTCATATTGTCATATGATTCTTTCATGTGAACTGCATACCCTACAGGAAGAGATGGTCAAATATTTCCAATATGCAATAGCACTGCCTTTAAACTCAATGTTGAACTGTCTATAAATAATCTCCTTTCTTCTGGGTTATAGTTTATATTTAAAGCCGCCAGTAAGCCGTTAATGTTACTTCAGAAAACCAAGTTATTCTCCATATTGAAAAATGGTTCTGTCTTGTGGCGTTTACGAAAAACACATACCGAAACATCGTCTTCTAACAAGTTCCACTGCTGCAGTCTTGATCTAAGTAACTCTGCCTTACATTTTGGAAGTTCTAAATTTCTTACAAGATCATTTTTTAATTCTGACTATGTTATTTTGTGCGGTTGGTGGCATGACGTGCTCGGTATAAAATCAGGATCTCTTGACGTTGATGGCATATCTTCTTCCTGACGAATCACTCGATCCCCATGATCTGATTCGTTTTTTGATTCGCAAGTGTAGGATTCTGGGGGTTTTGGAATAGGATTTTCGTCACTGTGAGGCACAGGTCTCATCGCAGATGGTATGTTTGGGTAGTTAATAACTGATTTTTTTTTCTTGGACATACCTGTGGCTTGTTCAACACAAGGTACCATGCAAAAGTAACAATCATTAATATGATTTGTAGGCTCTCTCCAAACCATTAGGACAGCAAAGCGCATAGACCGTTTTCTGCCATTTAACCAGCTCCTCAGACTTGAAGCACATGTATTACAGCAGATGTGGGGTGCCCACTGTTTGTCTTGATCACCTAGTTTACAACCGAAATAAAGCTGATATGCCTTTGTTATTAGTGGAGTAATAGACCGTCTCTGAGATGCAAAAGTCACATCACCACACACGTAACAAAACTGATCTGGATTGTTTACACACTTTCGAGACATCTTGCATGAACGCTGTCAGCCAACTGAGGAAAAAATGGCTAATATAAAACAATATAATGTACACGTATGTATAACGTAACACAATCATGCCGATTACATCATCTTTCCTTGCCGAATATAAAAATGTAGCACGTGCATCCTTGTGAATTACAGTATATTAACACTGTCACAGCAGGAACACATATAATTACCGTATCTCTAAAACTTGAACTAATATTGAAAAAATAAGTTTCATTCCGGTTTTAGCACATTAAAAATAGTAATATTTTGTTGATTTTATTTAGGATATTTTTTGGCTGTTGATCAGTGTAATTTGAACATGAGTAAGGTGTCAGCCGAGTTAGTTCCAAGGACTGTTGACAGCTCTACAGAAATGCGCAGGCGAGTAATTTTAGAAAGTTGTTTGGAAACTGTTACCAACGATTTTGACTTTTTGGCACAAATTGTGACTAGCGTGACGACTTGGGTGCATCATCCTGATCCTGAGCCAAAAACAGAATACAAGCAGTGCTGGAAAATTGATGGCAACTGTTTTTGGCACATCAGGGGCATCCTTCTCATTGAATATTATGCCGACAGCAAATGCGGACGTCTATGCGAACAAGATGAAAAATTTACGTAAAGTAATCAAGCAGAAAATACCTGATTTTTCCAATCGAGAAGTGTTCCTGCTGCATGAAAATACGACTGTTCATATGGCTGTCAAAATTAGACCAACAATTGTACAGGAATGCAGCTTCGTTGAGTTAGACCATCCTCTCTATAGTCCGGACTTGGCCCCGTATGACTTTTATCTCTTTAAATTACTTAAGAAACATCTACGATGACGCCGTTTTGAGTGATCTTGGCCTTAAGGCAGCCGTCGACGACTTTTCTTTAGAGTCAAGATGAAACATTTTTTTTTATAAGAAGAAATGGCGCAGGGGCATTGATGTAGGAAAACAAAAACTATCCAAAAAATCGTTCGTCTTTTGTTTCAGTGATAGGTAGACTTCTTTTCTAGTACCCCTCGTATTTCTCATGTAAAAGTGCATCAGAAGTAAAGCGAAGAAAAAATTAGCAACGTTCATTCTCGAGTCACAGACTATAATATCTGTATAATTAAGGATTAGTACCAATTTATGTTACAGCCGGTTTGGTCAAATTTCATACATATAAATATCTAATATTAGAACTACTTTACATAAACAAGGCGTTTAGCATTTTGAAATGGCAATTTGAGCATGTCCACTCGTTCTGAAAAGGGGTCGAAAGTAATCGTTTGAAAATTTTCCGTTTTCAAAAAAGTAATTGCAGTTTTTGTTCATGTTACGCTTAAATCTGTATAAGCTTCTGTTTTATTATGCGGATTTATTTTTATGTACTAGAAGAATTGCGTGTAAGTACGCACGAACATTAAATTATACAGGGTGACAAGAAACTCTAAGGACAATTTTAAGGTAAGTAATCCTCGATCTCGAGACATTTATTGATCACATTTTAGCAAATTTATACATGTGACAAGTCAAAGAAGGAATAAATGATTGATACATAAGACATATTGAAAATTACAATTAAAAAACCTTCACTTGATAATGACAATTTAAAATTTGTAAGATAAGAACTCTTGTGTAGTATAAAAGTAGCTCTGTCATAGAGATTTCTCTCACTATAATATGTGATATCCCTTACATATTTTGGTAAATTGTTGAATAGGTGGATGCAGTTGTGAAATACAAATATAGTTCTTTCATATGCTGTTGTCTTTTTGCCTAGTAAAGCGTATAGTTGTGGTTACTACCAAGGAGAGTAAGACCGTCAGGGTTGCTTTTCACAAATGTTACACATTTTAATATACTAAGTGACATATAAATCCGAACACCCAGTTTAAAAGGTTTTATTTTAATAAAATTTTGTATAAGTACTTAATGAAGCATAATAAGTAAATGATAAAAATTTCAAAATAATTGCACTGTTTTAAAGCCATTTGACCTTTAATAATGTGTGGATGCACCCTGATGTGCTACGCATTCTCCAACGCGCCTAGGCATGCTTCTGATCAGGTGGTCAATGTCCTCCTGTGGTATCTCATTCCAGGCAACCACCAACTCTTCTCGAAGTGCTTATAGAATCTGAGGAGGACGTTGCAAATTGAGCAATCTCCTACCCATCATATCCCACACGTGCTCAGTTGGGGATAAGTCGGGAGATCTTGGTGGCCATGGTAACAATGTGACATCGTTATGTTGAAAGAAGTCTATTGTGACTCTTGCAACATGTGGTCGGGCATTATCTTGTTGGAAAGTTGGATCTGCCAGGGTGTCAAGATAGGGTAAAAGATGGGGTTCTAGAACTTCGTGGATATAACGCTGCGCGTTCATGTTACCTCTGATGAAGACTAAAGGTGACCTGGAACCATAAGCTATAGCACCCCAAACCATAACTCCAACAGTGTGATGAACATGTCTTTCAACAAAAAACTGTGGATTCCTCCTTTCACCACGTCGCCTTCTAACCCTGGCACGACCATCGTGCATGCCTAAACAAAATCGAGACTCGTCACTAAAGACAATACTGTTCCATTCCTGATCCCAGAGTGACCGTTGTCTGCACCACTCAAGGCGATTACGTCGGTGTTCTCGAGTTAAAGGGAGGACCCAGTGTGGCCGGTATGAAAACAAGCCAAAACTTCTCATTCGTCGGTAAACACTTCGCATGCCAATAGGTCTTCCGTGTTCTGCAAACCATTCATTTGCAATGGACCTGGTAGTGGAGAAACGGTCCCTTAAGGCCAATAATCTTAGGCGGCGATCTTCAAGGTCTGTTGTTCTACGGCGGCGTCCAGTGCCCCTTGCTCTTTGCGTACGGCCTTCTCGATGCCATGCCTGACAACACCTAACCACAGTGTCTACACTTCTTTGCACTCTAACTGCAATTGCCCGAAAAGAAAGTCCAGCTTCCTGAAGTCCCACTATACGGCCCCTATCAAACTCACTAAGTTGACGAAATCGTACAGGTCTCCGTACTCTAGGCATCGTAACCGATCGTAAAGGATGTCAAGAACCAAAATCCGCCAACGTTGATTCTTTACTGCGGCTGAAATATTCATTTTTAGAGCGTAAGTGAATTAAAAAAAAGCAGTATAAAAACCGGAATGTCCAACTGATAAGGCTGAAAATTTTTTCACTTGTTATTTACAGTAAGATAAGATTAAAATAAAACCATTTAAACTGGGTGTTTGGATTTATATGTCACTTAGTATATGTAAATTGATGAAAGTGTTAGAATTTTGTATGTTTCAAAATCTTGCCTGCATGACTCATTAAAGCTTAAACCAAAAATGAGCTTAATTATTTTCTTTTGAGCTAAATGCCCTTTTAATAGCACTTCCCATGTGTCAATATTAAATGACAAATGGCTAAAATCAAATACTTAGTAGAGTGTCAGAAGACCATCCAGGCTTAGGAGTTTCAGTTTGAAAATAGCAAAATACGATTTGTTTAGTTTTGTTGCAGACATAATTTATGGGACATTTACGCTTTAAATAAGAGTCTAAAAAGGTACCTAGTAGCTTTACACCGGATTGGAAATATATCCCACTGACATTAAAAATATGGTCTGGTAATTGCTTTTTAATAAGAAAACGTATAAATGTTGCTTTGTCCTTTTTAATATTTGTTGATTTATTTACATCAAGACTTCATCTCAGACACAACGCTGATTATTCTCCTTTTAATCTCTTCTGGAGATTCCCCATGCACTATTTCAGATGTATCGTTTGCAAAACAAATAATGGTCCCAGGTAATGTTTTAGTTTCTGTATTTTGAATTTTTGCTATTAGATATCGATTTTCAAAGAAGGATTTGAACCAGTCCACTAGTGCTTAGTCTCAGCTGATCAAGTTTGTTCAAGATTATTGTGATGCTAAGGCTGTCAAATGTGTTTGCTAAATCCAACGTTATATGTTAATTACTACATATTGATCCTTGTCTAAATGTTAATATGCAACATTGAAAGTTGATAAGAGGCTGACTCAACAGATGTAAGTTTCCTGAAACCATGTTGTGAATAAGTTAGCAAATGATATTGCCCCGCAAAGTCTGCAACGATGTTATAAACACGTCGCTCCAATATTTTTGATGGTTCGGGTAAAAGAGAAACTTATCGATAATTATCAATAACATGCGAGTCTCCCTTTTTATGAAGTGGGCGGACTTCACCTATTTTCATCAGATACGGAAATTTGCTAATGGACAGTGATAAGATAATTAACCTAATGAGTGGAAACAAGATGTGTTCATGCATAGTTTCCAATAAACGTAATGAAAGTCTATCTATGAGCTGTTTTTATTCTTTAAAGAAGATAAAATACTTGAAACATTATATACTACAAAGTATGGTTCAAAAGTGCTGTTCGATGGAATGACAGAGACTTTACAGAAATTTTCTGGACCACTACTGTGTTCTTTATTTTAATATTACGAGACTTGAAAATTAATCTGCTAATGCATTTTGATCTTTAATTTGTTCACCGTCAACAACAAGAGAAACCTCTTTTGTTTTGGTTTCACAAACACACAGTATTATTATTATTATTATTATTATTATTATTATTATTCTTATTATTATTATGATTTTCCTTTATGATGTACCTACCATGTTTCTTTAATTGCACAAGAAGCTTCCATAATTTTTTTCTACATGGCTTTGCAACTTTTATTTTATTCCTGTATTCAATCTTTTTATCATGGAGATTTTGCCTATTATTTGGGCATCAATTGTAGGCACACACCATTGCAGCTATTCAATATGTTTTTTCAACTGAATAATTTCAGGTGTGTACCAGGTTTCAGAAGAATTATTTTGTTGTATTTTTCTTTGCTGTAAAAGGGCGAGAAGCATTTAAGCACCATTATATACTACAATGAAACTTCCAAAAGGCATCAGTTACATCACCATATAGAATCGTGGCTGGCGCTTATAACATGTTTGACAGGTGTGGTTCAGCAGCGTTGCCAGATGGTCGATACTTAGTACAGGAAAGAAGCCTTATCAAATGGTTTGGGATTACGGAGTATGGACTAACTGTATACTTTATCTGAAGTCACTTGAAACCCTGTGAAATACCGGGTGCGTTTTATATATCTATATTTAACACGCTCTGTTGCTTCAAAAATCGCCAAATTTCGCAGCAAATATAAGATCAAAGGCAGTTTCACCGGTCCACGTGGAGTAAAGCACGCCTATGCGTGGACATAGCCAATGAGAAAACGTGTATTTCAGAGCTCCGAACAAGTGCAGGTGGCTACTGAAAATTGAAACAGTTTAGCCAGTGCCGTGTAGCGGTGAATAAACGTGATTTCTTTAGTCTGTCCGTGTTTTTTCATAGATTTTATTAGTTTGTGTGTTTTTGACTTTTGAATACTCAGTTTACTTGTTGATTTAATTGTTGTGTTGATTGTTCTTGTGTGTCCTAAATATGGCTCTTTGGAGACCTTGGGAAAATGCTCCAAGCCACGAGGAGATGGTTGATGAACCTGTGCAGGCAGAATTCTTTCATAAAGATTTAGAGGAACAGACCCAAAGAGTAATCCTAAATATGTATGATTGTCTGCAAAACGAAAATCCAGATTCCTCGCAAAATCAAATTTTAAACAGAATTTGTATCCTGACAAAAATCAGTCGGTCTACCATTTATCGGGTAATAAAAAGGGGAGATGTAGTCAACCATTCCTTCCACAGAAAGCGCATAGGGCAAAAATTAAAAAGAATAGACGTGGGTTTTCAGGAAGATATTCGTCGTATAATATACGGATTTTATAAAGAAAATTTGGTGCCCACGTTGGAAATGATGCGGGATAAATCAAAAGATTATCCTGAAGATTTTTATAATTACAAATGCTTAAACTCACTGCACTGTATTGTAAAACTGTGTGGTTTTCAATACAAAAAATTAGATAAAAGAATGGTGATTATGGAGTCGCCTTTAATCGTTGAATTGCGCCAAGAATTTTTGCACAAAGTTAAAATCTATAGAGAGCAGAAAAGAAATCTGATTTACCTGGATGAAACGTGGTATGATACCCATGATGTTGTGCAGTACGGCTGAGTTGACGACAGCAACAAGTGCATTTTAAATGCACCATGCTACCGTGGAAAACGAATCATTATTCTCCATGCTGGCAGTGACAATGGATGCCTTGCTGTTATCTGCCAAAAATATCAAAGAATCATGTGCCGACTATCATGAGGACATGACCTCCGACTTATTTGAAAAGTGGATAGAGCAGCAGTTAATACCAAACATTTCCCCAAATTCAGTGATTATTATGGACAATGCGCCATACCATTCCCGACAGAAAAACAAAATTCCGAATGCGCCATACCATTCCCGACAGAAAAACAAAATTCCGAATACAGGCACAAAAAACAAGACATTATTGATTTTATGAAGGATAAGGGAATGGAAATACCACAAAAATCAACCAAAGCCATATTATTGGATCTTATTAAAAGACAAAAATTTTAAAAAGAGTATGTTGTTGACAATCTGCTTCAGCAAAATGGCCATGAAGTATTACGTCTACCTCCCTATTACTGCATTTTTAACCCGATTGAGTTGGCCTGGGCTGCTTTAAAAAAAACTAAGAAAACATAATCAGACCCCTCATTGGCCACAATAAGGGATGCAGTATCTCATATTGCTGCCACAGACCTATGGAAGCAGTGTTCTAGGCATATTATTGAAAAAGAAAATGAATATTGTGTTTTGCCTCCTGTAAATCCCGTTGTAATTCCTCTACAAGACGACTCTAGCGACAGCTCCGAAGGCGAGGATGATATATAAATATACCTATAATGTAAGTCTTCATATACCTTTTTCAAACGTTGGAATTCTGTAATTTTTCCATTTCTTAACTTTCAGTCAACATAAATTAAACTCCCAATATAAGTATTTTTTATCCCAAATCAAAAAAATAAGAAGATAGTAAAATCCATTTATTGTGATATAAAAACATTATTATTATCGTTCTAAATAAATAACCGCACGCCTATGATACGTCATGAAATTACAAAGGACGCGCCGACCAAAGGTTTTTATGCTATTTCAAGTGACTTCAGATAAAGTATACATAGGCCTGTTTGGCTGAATTGACCCATTAATTGTTATTATTAAACATCTTCGTATCTAGCTCAAAGGGACCATAGTCCTTTATGAACTGATGACAGCGTTGCGTAGGAAGCGCAGAGTCAACCTACTTGGCGCCATTTTCTGATTAAACTAAACATTCGTCTTCGGCCAAAAAATTGGTCGACCCCTACTGTCACGTCTGGAAGTCCGGTTCAAATTTCTTGGACATCTCGGGACACGGATTGATACTTTAATCGTTTTTATATAACTTCATTATTTGGGAAACCGAACTGTATCAAATTGCTAATCTAAAGGCCACCAAAAACACTAAACGCATGGTTAAGCTTGTGGTACTGTAATCAAATTTACTAACAAGGATGGCTTCGGTACTAGTGTTTCATGAATATGCCATTTATTTTACGTCACTTATGGAAAAATAAGAACGATCTGACGAAATATGTTCCATAACTGTCAGTAAGAAAAATGCACAAAGCTTGGTTGAGTGAATCTGTTACAATTTTTAGTATTTTTAGTAACGGAACGTGTTAATACATGCAAAAATATGCTAAAGTAATTATTAGTGTTTTACAATTGTTGAGAAAAAACGAAAGTATAGTTACCATGAAATACGGCAAAGGTATTCATAGAGTATTTTTGATGATTTTTGGCCGCAGAAAATGTCTTGCCACTTTTAGATCAATTCCACTTTATGGAAGAATCGTTGAAAAATAAAAATCTACTTGGAATTACTGATACACGAACATTCTAAACGTAGAAATGCTTGGATTTAGTCTCTCTGATCCGTTGAAGTTTTTCTTACTGCGCTCCAAGACCAAGAACAACAAAATAAGAATTATGACATTTTCTTAAATGTTGACCCTTTCAAAAAAAGATTTGTTGACTGGAACCAAACACAGAAACTCGGAAAAACAGGGACAAAGTTAAGGAACGTTTCAACAAATTTTCTTTTTTGGTTAGAAAGTAGATTTATTCGAAAACTTCATCAAAGTCCCAGGCGCACTACTTGAATTCGCCAGCTCCAATTTCAAATATCCAGATATTTTTAATAAAGAAAGCAGCTATAGTACTAGTGAACCTTTAGGAAAAACATGGCTATACTAATAAAGTGGATTAGGATGGTAAAATCTGGACAAAGATTGTTTTCAGATTAAAATCCTTCACTTTAGATTTTAAGTTATAATGAAAAAACTGATAATCGTTGTGAATTCGAAAAAAAAAACGATAAAGACAAGTTACAAGGACTACAAAATTCTTGTTACCTTTTTTCTCTAGGTTTACGGAAATTTGATCACATGTGTACAAAGAGAATTATGAAATGAACATGGAGAATCTCAGAAAATACCAAAGTTTACGTTTGGTTCATAAAATTTTAATCAATTAGAAACTACAATATCTTTTGAATAAACTCAATAATTTGACTACCAGAAGTAAACAATTATTAGTTATGCCTAAGCACTTTGCATCAAGTTATACAATAATTTTCCATATGAATTTCGAAAATATACTCTGAATAATTTTAAAAAGAAACTGAAGTCATGGTTACTCAGAAGTACATAATCACTCCCAACCAAACTACCTTCATAGTTTTGAAATAAATTTATGTAGTTTTACAAAAAAAACATATAAAGCTATAGTAATAGATCGTTGATCACTTTATTATTCATTTTTAAGTTGAAAAATACCAACATGGTAATACTCCACCGATTCGATTCTTGAAATTTTTCTCACTTATCAATGCTTATTGTTGTATGCTGGTCATATTGTGTAAAAGAATCGAATAAAGACGAAGAATTCTGATAAACACAAATAATTTTTTTCGATGAAACAGAAGTACCTAACTGCTCGTGCACATTGACCCTTTTGAGGCAAGTGATCCATCATTCATAAGAATGAAATCAAGGATTTCAGTCTCAAGATGACAAAAAAACATCTGCCTAAAATATTTCACGAACAAAAAAAGCAGAAGCAAAGAGATTTTTTACAAAAAAACTCAGTCTAAGATTCGATACTTACCTCTCAAAAAGATAGTACCAATAGTACCAAAACAACAAAAGAACTAAGTGCACTTGAACATCGACCGTAGGTAAGCGTGAACAAGCTCCGCGCCAAGCAAATAAAAATGCGCCTGCGATCGCGAAGCGAAGGTGTACCGTTGCGGTAGTACTTAGCGAGACTCTGGTACGAAAGAGCGGAAACAACTCCCAATGGCAAGCAGTACCATCGACCTCTTATACGGGCTCTAGGGTGGGGCGGAAGCACCCATCCTGACAAGATCATCAACATATCGTCGGATTCTCTGGATTGGATCTAGGGTTATACTTACTATGAAATAAAGGAGCGCCAGCAACTCCAAATGGCAGGCAGTACCATCGACCTCTTATACGGGCTCTAGGGTGGGGCGGAAGGACCCGTCCTGACAAGATCATCAACATATCATCGTCGGATTCCCTAGATTGGACTTAGGGTGGTAATTACTATTAAATAAAGGAGGGCTAGCAACTCCCAGAAGCAGGTAGTACCATCCAAGGTGTTACTTACTATAAAATGAACGAGCAGCAATAATTCTCCATGGCAGACAGTACTATTAGTCTTCTATACGGGCTCTAAAGTCCTGAAGTGCATATCCAGATACCATGGTCACCTTTTCTAGACTAGATCTATGGCGGTACTTACTATGATACGGAAGAGTAAAAACAACTTACGATGACAGGTCCATCTACATCTACCTTATACGGATTCTAGGTTGGGGTGAGAAGACTTATCCTGACGAGCTCATCAACATGCCATTGTCGCAATCCCTAGATTCAATCTAAGTTGGCAGATACTGTGATGCGAAGGTGCGGTATGAACTACTGATGGCAGGCAGTACCATCGACCTTCCATACAGGATCTAAGCTCGCGCGGACGGACCCATCCTAAAGAGCTCATCAACATAACTATCATCCTCGCATTCTCTAGGTAGGATCTATGGTGGTACTTACTCTGATATGGAAGAACAGAAGCAACGTTGCAGACAGTACCATTGGCATTTTATACGGGCTCTAGGGTGGGGTGGAAGGAGTCATCCCAAGTGTCTCATCCACATTATTTTAGACTGGTTCTATGTTGGTTCCTACCGCGACTCTAACACGAAAAGGCAGAAACAACTCCCAATACCAGGCACTACCATCGACCTCTTGTAGTGGCTCGCAGGAGAGGCGGAAGAACTTATCCGTATGACTTCAATAACATACCATCATTGCACGCTGTAGATCTAGATCAGATCTACGATGGCAAGTACTCTGACACGAAAAAGCGACGACAGCTCCCAATGCCAGGCAATATTATCGACCTCTTATAGAAGCTTTAGGGTGGAGCAGAGAGATCCATCCTGACGAGCTCAACAACATATCATTGTCGTATTGTGTCAGTTAGTAGTACTTGTCCGCAAATCTGACACGAAGGATCGGAAACAACGCCCAATGGCAGGCAGTACCATTGGCCTCTTATACGGGTTCAAAGAACTCATCCAAACTATCTTCTCAAATCATTATCATGATATTATTCGAGATTGGAACTACGGTGGTACTTCCTCTGACACGAAAAAGCAGACGCAATTCCCGATGACAGGTAGTGCAGAAACAACTCCCAATGGCAGATAGTACCATCGACCTTTTATACGGAGCCTAACGAGGAGCGAAATGATCAATCCTGAGGAGCTCATCAACATATAGTCGCCGTATTCTCTAGATTGGATCTGCGATATTACCTATTCTGACACGAGAGAGCTGAAACACCTCCCAATGACAGGCAGTACCATCCACCCCCTATGCGGACTCTAGGATATGGTAGGAAGATCCACCCTGATGATCTCATCAACATATCATCGTAGTATTGTCTCAGTTTGGATCTATTGAGGTACTTATCCGCAACTCTGACACGAAAGAGCGGGAACCATTCCCGATGGCGGGCAGTACCATTGGGCGCTTAGATATGCTTAAAGATAGGGCAGAAAAACTCATTCCAACTGTCTCATCTACATTATTTTAGACCGGATCCACTGAGGTTCCTACAGCTCCTATAACACAAAAGAGCAGAAACAAGTCCCGATGACAGGCGGTACCATCGGCTTATACGGGCTCAAAGGCTCAAAGGTCGAGTGGAAGGACTCATCCCTACTGTCTCATCCACAATATTATAATCTGGGACTAACTAGGTTCCTACAGCCACTCTTACATGAATAATACCAGGCAGTACCATTGACCCCTTATACCGGCTCTAAAGTGGGGCAGAGGAATTGATCATAATAAGCTTATCAATATATCATAGCCACATTCTCTAGATTGGATCTATGGCAGTACTTACTGTGACCCGAGCGATAGGAAATAACTCTAACTCCCGATGGCAGGCAGTACCATCGACCTCTTTTACAGGACTTAGGGTGTGACAGAAAGAGCGGAAACAACTCCCGATGGCAGGCAGTATCATCTCCCCTTATACGGACTCTAGGGTGGGGTAGGAAGATCCACCCTGATGATCTCATCAACATATCATCGTAGTATTGTCTCATTTTGGATATATTGAGGTACTTATCATCGCCATATTCGCCAGATTGGGTCTATGGAGGTACTTTGACACGAAAGAGCGGAAACAACTCACTATGGCAGGCAGTACTACCGACCGCTCTCACGGACCTACTTTGAGTTGAGTGGGATAAACTTTATAACAAATGGTACTACTAGTAGCATTTCATAAGGTGTATTCGATCCGAATTATAGCCTCGGAGTATTAAACTCGGGAAGTCTAAGACTTGCATCAAAGAATATCAGATAAAAGCTGAGCACCATGAAAATATCATTACTCCACTTAAAAAATTGTTGTACTTATTGTAACTGCGTTTTAAAATAAACTATAAAGCATTTTCCCATAAAACCAAGACAGTTAACTTCAGTCGTAATAAAGTACTGACATTCAGTTAATGTTACGATGCTAACAAGACGTATGGAGAATACTAAATGTCGAGTATGATTTAAATTCCGAAAATGACTTGGCAAGGTCAATGGTATCAAGTGGGCACACCTTTTTAAGGTCCTTTTATTTATTTTTTGTTTGTGGGATTTTTACTAAAAAGGTACGCATATACTCCATTAGTTATTATGAGATAAAGCTTTATTTTTTATTGGGCTTTCTGACAAGGATTATGAGTCAATGATCCAAATAAGTTTATTCACCTCTCGGTCTATCTGTAAATTTAAAACCACATAACATGCTGAATAGAGATTATATCAACGTTTGTGCTTCAATAGCTAATTTTCAAATACATTTGACTTTTGAATGCATTTTGGAAAAAGCTAAATGTAGAAAAATTACCCTACTGGATTGGATGCAAATGTGGTAGATTACTACAAAAAGATGCATTGGACATGTTTGGGGTCACCCTAGACCATTGTGAGAAAGTCTTTTTACATAATCTAGAAGCCTCAGATGTCATAAAGCGTTAATACCCTGACAAACTGATGCTTGAAATGCAACTTATGTCGAAGTTTGATAGCTTTTGAGGACATTTCTATGGCCGAACAAAGAAAAATGCGTTTTTATTGCAATCTATCGTTCAGAATTTCAGGCATCTAGCTTATAGTAAAATTATATCAAACCATGGCGAATCCAGCTATAATACAGCTAGCTTCGTTTACATACGAGTATGATAGTATAACTGAAAAAAAGTATTCCAATAACTTGAAATATACTAAGTGACATATAAATACGAACACCCAGTTTAAATGGTTTTATTTTAATAAAATTTTGTATAAGTACTTAATGAAGCATAATAAGTAAATGATAAAAATTTCAAAATGATTGCACTGCTTTAAAGCCCTTTGACCTTTAATAATGTGAGGATGCACCCTGATGTGCTACGCATTCTCCAACGTGCCTAGGCATGCTTCTGATCAGGTGGTCAATGTCCTCCTGTGGTATCTCATTCCAGGCAACCACCAACTCCTCTCGAAGTGCTTCTAGAGTCTGAGGAGGACGTTGCAAATTGAGCAATCTCCTATCCATCATATCCCACACGTGCTCAATTGAGGATAAGTCGGGAGATCTTGGTGGCCATGGTAACAATGTGACATCATTATGTTGAAAGAAGTCTATTGTGACTCTTGCAACATGTGGTCGGGCATTATCTTGTTGGAAAGTTGGATCTGCCAGGGTGTCAAGATAGGGTAAAAGATGGGGTTCTAGAACTTCGTGGATATAACGCTGCGCGTTCATGTTACCTCTGATGAAGATTAAAGGTGACCTGGAACCATAAGCTATAGCACCCCAAACCATAACTCCAACAATGTGATGAACATGTCTTTCAACAAAAAACTGTGGATTCCTCCTTTCATCACGTCACCTTCTAACCCTGGCACGACCATCGTGCATGCCTAAACAAAATCGAGACTCGTCACTAAAGACAATACTGTTCCATTCCTGATCCCAGAGTGACCGTTGTCTGCACCACTCAAGGCGATTACGTCGGTGTTCTCGAGTTAAAGGGAGGACTCAGTGTGGCCGGTATGAAAACAAGCCAAAACTTCTCATTCGTCGGTAAACACTTCGCATGCCAATAGGTCTTCCGTGTTCTGCAAACCATTCATTTGCAATGGATCTGGTAGTGGAGAAACGGTCCCTTAAGGCCAATAATATTAGGCGGCGATCTTCACGGTCTGTTGTTCTGCGGCGGCGTCCAGTGCCCCTTGCTCTTTGCGTACGGCCTTCTCGAAGCCATGCCTGACAACACCTAACCACAGTGTCTACACTTCTTTGCACTCTAACTGCAATTGCCCGAAAAGAAAGTCCAGCTTCCCGAAGTCCCACTATACGGCCCCTATCAAACTCACTAAGTTGACGAAATCGTACAGGTCTCCGTACTCTAGGCATCGTAACCGATCGTAAAGGATGTCAAGAACCAAAATCCGCCAACGTTGATTCTTTACTGCGGCTGAAATATTCATTTTTAGAGCGTTAGTGAATTAAAAAAAAGCAGTATAAAAACCGGAATGTCCAACTGATAACGCTGAAAATATTTTCACTTGTTATTTACAGTAAGATAAATACATTCACCAACTTTTATTAAAATAAAACCATTTAAACTGGGTGTTCGGATTTATATGTCACTTAGTATATAACTGGTATCGTTCACAAATCTGAAAAAAAGCATTCCAATAACTTGAAATATAAGGAACTTATGTGTTTCTGTATATTATTTGGACCTTGACATAGACTGTGTGATATTAGGGAAGTACTGCCATCAACTATTAATACCGACCTTACACTAATAATGACAAGTAGAGATTGATCTTAAAATTGTTTCAGTATTAGAGTTATTGGGTGCTTAAAATAAACTTTTATCTTGTTTAAAAGTGTCCCAAGACTGATTTAATTCCAATAATCTTATTTATTATAAGGTTTTGCTATTGTTTTTTGCACTTATTCGTGTTTTGCAACTCGTAGCTGGTAAATATCAGTCGTTTTACTGTCAACAGGTCCATGATTTTCACAAATTAAACTTACAATCAACGAACAGTATAAAATAATAGTGAGAAAACGTCAAAGGAGATTACTTTCCGTGTATCCGTATTCCGTACGCTTTGCCAATGGAAAAATCATTATGTTAGGTGACGAAAAGTATTTCACTTTGAGTAATTCTGAAATGAAAGGAAACGACGAATTGTATACAGACAACGTAGATGAATTGTCAATGTTAGATGCGAACATAAAGCGAAATTTGCAGATAAAATCCTTGTCTGGTGCGCAATTTCTGACAGGGGTGTATCCCAACCTTTTGTGGCAACAGTGAGGGATGAAGCTTTGGATAGTGAGAGATGTTGACTGCCTTTCCAAATTGCTTCAGTTTGTCCACGATCATCATGCTATAGACCATATCATGTTTTGGCCAGACCTAGCATCATGCCATTACTCAAGAGATACCCAAAACTGGCTTCGACAACATAATACATATACCTTTTGTTCCCAAAAACGATAATCCTCCAAACTTGCCGAATAGAGGATTTTTGCGCTTTATTGACTACAGTATATTCAGATAAGAGATAGACCGGACATAAACAAGACCACGTGATCATCGAACGCTGTAACATTCGGCAGGGACGTATTAAGAGTCACGCAGTACATATTTTAGATAGTAGATGCTGCTTTGCGTAACTTTGTAGTAAATTAGCACAATTCGATGTGTATACAATTGGTGATGGATATAGGATCATGTGGGGGTGAGGTAAGAAATATATAATGATGTAAATATACATAAGGGTTTCAAAATTTTCGCTTCGATTTATAGCTTCGGATGCCGTCTGATGTTTGGTGAAATACAGTCGAATATAATCTCAAAATGGCGTTTAAATTAGCCTAAATTCAAAATAATCGTATATCTCTTAAAATTGCTTTTAGAATATTGATTAGTATATTTTTTGATTTCTAGGTAAATATGTAACCAAATTAAAACGTTCAAAACGTAAAAAAATGTGCATGGTTGAACATTGTCAGAAAGTAGATTCTTGAATAGGTTTTGCCAAAATGGGTTCAAAAATGTCAATAATTAATTAAAAAATACAGTAGCTTTATAATTACTTATAACTTACCGAATTTGATGAACGACATCTTTTATTGGAAAGATGAGCTTGATGAGCTTTCATCATCGCTACTGCCTGAAGCACCAACGTCAATAATGAATGGCTCGACTTGTTCCTCTAAAATATTGTCCAGTTCCCACATTCTCTTTCCAACTTTGTCTTTCACGTGCTTAATACAGTTTTCCCATTTTTGCGCTGTTATTAATTCTAATGCTTCTTTGAAAAGTCCTTTGAGGTCACAAAATTTAAAAGTTGTATTGTGCTTAGCTATATAATTTTTAACCTCTGCCCATATGTGCTCAATGGGATTGAGCTCGCAATGGTATGGAGGTAAACGGAGCACAGTTTCATTTTGACTTGCTGCCATTTCGTCAATGGCGTATTTTTGATATTCCGCCTTGTGATCCTTGACAATTCTTAATAATTGTACTTTCAGCATTGCTTCTTCAAAGTTGATATTTTTCGAGCGGAGCCAATTTTGAACATCAACTTTCCTTGAAGCCGTTGTTGGGACCTTCTCCATTCTTCGAGAATGAAAGGCGCATTATCCAACACAATTACTGCGTTTTCCTCTAGCTTCGGTAAATTTTTTGAAAACCACTGTTCAAACGATTCGCCATTCATTTCCTCGTGGTAATCTCCAGTTTTCTTAGACTCAAAGCACCACCGACCGTCAACAACAAATCCATCCTCACTGCCAATATGGCAGATAATGAGCCTTTTCCCTTTACCTGGAAATCGAAGTACTAATTGGTGTAGATTTATTTCAATAAGCGAACCTTTTTCAAATGTTTTCATCACATTCAGCGAAAAAACATTGAGACATGAGTATCAGATTGCTATAATTGGGATTATTTAGTCATATTGAAAGAAAGAATATTGAACGTCGTATGATTACTCAGCGCTTCACAATTTAATTTAAAGTTATAAACCTTTAAAAAATGAATGATCAGGAACCTGAAATACGCGCAAATATTAATATTAACAAATTATAACTTTGTAAAGCTTAAAGTATGAATTAAAATGATTAGAAATATTAGGAACGGTACACAATATAAAACTTAGTAACTTTTTTTAAGTTTATAATATTCGACATATTTTAAGATTATATTAAAAAATTATTGAAATATCGAAAACACATAAAAACATGGCTTAAAAAAGTTCTAACAAATGAAAATGACAATAAAACATCCACGCATTTTATCGAAAGTTATAAAAGTTTTGTTACTTGTAATATGTTTTATCTACCCCCTGGAATTAATGTTTAGAACCTTGTTCCCAAGGTTTGAAAAACATCCGATTGTTGTCTATTACTCGTATTTACCTGCTGGATTTTTTAATCCGGTGGACAGTCCATCTAGAAAGGCCCTCCTGGATGAAGTTACAGAATCATCAACCCATACTTTACTTGTAGTGTGTCCTGCGTTTACCCACGTTTCATCAAGGTAATAAATCTTCCTGTTTTGATTTCTATATTTCCCAATTTTTGTTAAATAATCCCTCCTCCATAGCACAATTTCTTCTCTATCCAGTAGTAAACTATTACGACCCCGTTTTTTCCATTTGAAATTTAAATGCTTCAGTAACGCATGGAAAGTTGATCGTTTGAAATTTGGCAACGTTGTATCTCCATTTACCTCCTGCAGTACTTTATCTATAGTAGGTATTTCATTCCTAAAGAAGAATTCATGCACTTTCCTCCTAATCGCATGCTTATCAGCTTCATCCAATGATTTAACAATACTTTTGCGATGTTTACTGGTCATTGGCTCAGAAAAGGTGTGATTTTTTTTGTATTGTCTTAACACATTAAACACTGATGCGCGACACACCCCAACTTTGTGAGAAACCTTCACAACAATTTCTTTGATGGTTGATGCCTCGTTCTCCTCGCGCTCGATCTTATATATATTCAAAATGACCTCCTTCATTTCTGCACTCAGGTGTCTTTTTTTAGAGCGTTTCCTAGGTGGACTACAGGAGTTTACAACTTCATCGGCAGTATCTGTACTACTGGGCATTTTGCGCAAGCAGTTGATAACAATAACAATCAATAACAAGGTATAACAATAACAACGAAAAACTCAACAACTTAATAAGATAACAAACGAAAACGTCCAAAGAAATATCAAATTGCAATGATGCACACGACATACGTAACACGTCTGAACCTGAATGTGACTCTGCCTTGATACGACTGCTCTGCCGCTCGGCATAGGCATTTAAATGCGAATTGACCAATGAGGGCTCCTGTTTTACGTCGAGACGGTGGCGTTAGCGTGAAAATCACCCGAACCTTTTGTTTACATCCGGTCTATCTCTTATCTGAATATACTGTAGGAAGGTTTATCATGGAGTCTGGGAAGCTCAAGATGGAGAACAATTAAGACGGCGAATTTACAAAAAAAAATAGACATTGATCTGAATTCCGTCCAGGACCTCATGAGCGACATTCAAAGAAAGTTGCGTCTGGAAGAGCATAACTCGATAGTTTAATTAAGTGTTGAGTTGTAATTTATGATAAGTAGTTGATGTTTAAATAAATTTCTTCATTAAAAAAAATCCGATAAACATTTTGTGCCAAAACTTTTAGGACATACGTTAGTGACAGGAACTAACCGTGTTATTTAAAAGTCTTATTTTTTTCTACTGCGCCTGCTTAGATATCCAATATAGCCAGGAATTATTAGCGTCTGGCTTTATTGGACCTTCAATAACTCCCTATTATAGATATACAATAAATAAAATGGTTTTCCGAGTGCCGATTCCACTAAGCTTCCAAAGGTGGGCGTAATAATGGTTAATAGTTAAGTAATAATGGTAATAATGATAATTAATGGGATTTATTTCGTACAAAAGTACAAAAAAATCCGAGATGTCGCTAAGAGTAGCGTTTTCAACATAACCTTTGAAACAAAAAAAAAAGAAATTATAATACTTAACTAATAGAAATGTATATACAGTGGACCCCCCGATAATCCGGCCCCTGTCTAATCCGGCGCCCCCTGTAATCCGACGTGTCTTTGAATATGTATTACATACATACGTATTTGACAATCTTCGCTAATGTAGATCAAGCAGGTTTGAACAGGTTACAACTTGCACGCGCCACCGCTATCGTGCTCGACGCGTAAGCATTGTTTTACTTAGTTTGAATTTGACTACTGGTGATAGCGGTACGGCCTAGCGTGCGTTCATTGTTTACTATTTATTCATTGTGTATTAAGTATAGTAGCTAGTAATGTCATCACAAACTCAGAAGCGAAAGCATAAAGCATTTGACAATTAAAGAAAAATGTGATATTTTAGACCGCTTAAATCGCAATGAAACTTTCAGTAGTTTAGCAGGTGAATACGGCGTAGGCCGATCTACAATTTATGACATTAAAAGAAACCACGAGAAGATCAAGAAGTTCGTGTCAACTACTGACTGCGGAACAGGCAAGAGACAGACACTCAAGGAAGCTGAACATCAGAAGTGGAAGAAGCTTTGTACATGTGGTTTCTTCAGGAAAGAAATAGGCATGCACCAATTTCAAGACCCATGTTGGCCATGAAAGCTAAGTTTTTTTATAAGGAAATAACAAAAAAAGATCATTTTGTGGCCAGCAAAGGATGGCTAGAACGTTTTAAAAGTCGTCATGGCATACGTTTAATGACTATTACAGGAGAGAAACTTTCTAACGATGCCACCTGCATAAAGCCCTTTAAATTAAGATTTTTGCAAAAGGTGAACGATTTAAATCTTGACCCGTCACAGGTGTACAATGCAGACGAATCAGGGCTTTTTTGGCGTGTGATGCCTAACAAAACTTTCGTTTCTTGTAACGAAAAATCCGTACCTGGACGAAAAGTAAGTAAAGGGCTTGTAACCATACTACCATGTGCTAACGCTGCCGGCATGATGGTCATTGGGAAATCTAATAAACCACGGGCATTCAAAAACATTGATTTACCTTACACTATTACGGACAAAAAAGTGCATGGATGACAAAAGACCTTTTCAAAAAGTGATTTGATGGATGCTTCGTACCTGAAGTTAGAAAATGGTTAAAAGATCATAATTTTCCTCAAAAAGCGTTGTTGCTTCTTGATAACGCTCCCGGTCGTCCGTCTGAAGAAGAGCTAACTGAGGATAAATGCATCACTGCGATGTTTCTTCCGTCAAATTGCACTACACTGATTCAACCAATGGATCAGAATATCATTCAGTTTGTCAAGCAAGACTATAAGAAAAACCTACTTCTGAGAGCCGTATCAAAAGACCAACCAATAGAAAAAACTTTAAAAGAATTTAATGTGAAAGACTTGGTTTTTGCTCTTTGTCAGTCGTGGAATGCGTTACCGTCATCAACTATTAAATCGTCTTGGAAAGAGTTATGGCCAGATATAGTCACCACTCCTAACAACGTTCCACAAATCAGTGTTACTTCGGAAGTTATAAAACAAGTCGCTACTGAAACACAGATAAGTCCGGAAGATTTGGAAATCTGGTGCCATGGAATGGATAAAGAGGAAAATGTTTTTCATGAAATGTCTGACGAAGAGATTATAAAAGAGGTTTTTAATTATACAACAAACAATCAGGAAAATAACGACGACGTGATTGCAACTGCTCCACAAGTCACAGCACAAGGCGCAATTGACGCATTTGAGCTAGGTTTACAATGGGCTGAAGAGAATGGTACATCCTACAACGAACTTTTACTTTTCAGAAGACTGAGGGACAAAGCTCTGATCTCGCGTTATAACAACCTTAAACAACAAAAAAATTGATGAATATTTCCAAGCTTCATAGCTTGATAAATTCATTAATGATTTTGATTAATAATTCTTGATTATTTTGGTACATATGTATGTATGTGCATTTATGCTTAATTTTATAATAAAACGTAAGCTCTCTATTGTTATTTAATTTACTAAATTCGACATACATGAACAATGTATTACTTGTACTTCAAAGTACATACATATACATAACATATATAATCTTACCATTGGATATGTAATTTGTCAGATTACAAGGTACTCTTTTGTAAAAAATTCCAGACTATAGGAGGTCTTAGGCAGTGCTCTATAATCCGACAAATTCGATAGTCCGACACTGCCCTGCATAATGTTTGTCGGATTACCGGAGGTCCACTGTATATATATAACCCATTCATAGCTAATTAACACAACAAAAAATATTATAAACTATCACAAGAATACTCCATATTTCCAGCATTTACGGTCATCGCCAGACCTTGACGTGCAGTTTTAGTTTGAGTGTCTTTTGAAAATTAAATAGTGTGTAATTTTGGAACGTAACAGGCAGATTATTATATAATTTAATGGCATGGTAACTAAATGATTTTTTGTAGACAGCTTTAGAATGTAAGTGTATCACTAACATATTTCTATTCCTTGTATTTAGTTGATTTATGTCGCTACATCGTACTAACTTCATATGCAAATATCGTGGTCGATTGACGGGTATGCTATGCAAAACGTTTATGATTTGGCACTTATTAACATTTATAATTAAGCCCACACGCGATCGATGCCACAACGGTTCAAAAGTCCTAAAATATCGCCAAAATCAGAATGATTCACTAAATGGTAAAAAAAAATCCATTCCTACGTTGTCCAGGTCGCTGATAAGGACTATATCCGTTTTTCAAAGAACACAAGGGCGGATTCAATATGATGTACATCTTTGCAAAACATATTTTGATTGAGATCAAATTTAAATATTAGATGTTTTCAGAGTCGTTAACGAGTTTGATATCGATTGTTGAAAAACCAAAATAGCTATTCTGATATGGCGGCTATGTTTACAAAAAATCTTTCGATCGCGCTTTTGATCGGGGTGTATTCGGAGATTGAAAAGTGAATGGTGAGGGGAGACATGTTAGTGGTCTATCTCGATTCGCCCATCATGATTTCCTCCCTGGATCTGCCTTTAGATCGTCGGTAGAAAAGTACCAATTAGACAAAGTTTATGTTTCACGCTTCGATTGATGTGATCTTCAATCGCCATCAGTTCACCTGAAACAAAAGACTTCATAGGTTGGCTCTGCACTTTCCACGCATCGCTCTTATCAGTACATAAAGGAATATGTTCAGCACAAACTAGATCATCAGAGATAAAAGTCCGCCAAACAGGTCCATACAATTAGTCCATACACATCCCCTGCCCTATGGTAGTGCATCTAGAAACGTTGGGCAGACGTGGCACCGTTGTAGCGCGGTCACAGCATAGAAAACAATATGCTGTTGCACCGCAGAAATAGTGTGATCTCATACCAGAACACTCATCACGGTCCGCGGCTGATAGGTGCGCAATCCGTCTCTAGAAAATGTTTTTTAGAGGTAATGTACAGAGAAATCTATGATGTGTGAAATGTCTGATAGATGCGTGGAATTGCCAATGTTGGGAGCGTATAAATGTACCAGCATCAAAGAAATTAAGATAAACCCTCCCCAACCGCTTACAATCCCCACCCACAAGTTTGTTCAACTTTATTTTTTTTTTAATTATACTAAGTGACATATAAATCCGAACACACAGTTTAAATGGTTTTATTTTAATAAAAGTTGCTGAATGTATTTATCTTACTGTAAATAACAAGTGAAAAAATGTTCAGCCTTATCAGTTGGACATTCCGGTTTTTATACTGTTTTTTTTTAATTCACTAACGCTCTAAAAATGAATATTTCAGCCGCAGTAAAGAATCAACGTTGGCGGATTTTGGTTCTTGACATCCTTTACGATCGGTTACGATGCCTAGAGTACGGAGACCTGTACGATTTCGTCAACTTAGTGAGTTTGATAGGGGCCGTATAGTGGGACTTCGGGAAGCTGGACTTTCTTTTCGGGCAATTGCAGTTAGAGTGCAAAGAAGTGTAGACACTGTGGTTAGGTATTGTCAGGCATGGCTTCGAGAAGGCCGTACGCAAAGAGCAAGGGGCACTGGACGCCGCCGTAGAACAACAGACCGTGAAGATCGCCGCCTAAGATTATTGGCCTTAAGGGACCGTTCCTCCACTACCAGGTCCATTGCAAATGAATGGTTTGCAGAACACGGAAGACCTATTGGCATGCGAAGTGTTTACCGACGAATGAGAAGTTTTGGCTTGTTTTCATACCGGCCACACTGGGTCCTCCCTTTAACTCGAGAACACCGACGTAATCGCCTTGAGTGGTGCAGACAACGGTCACTCTGGGATCAGGAATGGAACAGTATTGTCTTTAGTGACGAGTCTCGATTTTGTTTAGGCATGCACGATGGTCGTGCCAGGATTAGAAGGCGACGTGGTGAAAGGAGGAATCCACAGTTTTTTGTTGAAAGACATGTTCATCACAGTGTTGGAGTTATGGTTTGGGGTGCTATAGCTTATGTTTCCAGGTCACCTTTAATCTTCATCAGAGGTAACATGAACGCGCAGCGTTATATCCACGAAGTTCTAGAACTCCATCTTTTACCCTATCTTGACACCCTGGCAGATCCAACTTTCCAACAAGATAATACCCGACCAAATGTTGCAAGAGTCACAATAGACTTCTTTCAACATAATGATGTCACATTGTTACCATGGCCACCAAGATCT
Source organism: Acanthoscelides obtectus (assembly GCA_963669975.1). NCBI lineage: Eukaryota > Metazoa > Arthropoda > Insecta > Coleoptera > Chrysomelidae > Acanthoscelides > Acanthoscelides obtectus. The sequence goes on along the minus strand of CAVLJG010000007.1, from coordinate 89,789,399 downwards.
CCTGACTTATCCCCAATTGAGCACGTGTGGGATATGATGGGTAGGAGATTGCTCAATTTGCAACGTCCTCCTCAGACTCTAGAAGCACTTCGAGAGGAGTTGGTGGTTGCCTGGAATGAGATACCACAGAAGGACATTGACCACCTGATCAGAAGCATGCCTATGCGCGTTGGAGAATGCGTAGCACATCAGGGTGAATCCACACATTATTAAAGGTCAAAGGGCTTTAAAGCAGTGCAATCATTTTGAAATTTTTATCATTTACTTATTATGCTTCATTAAGTACTTATACAAAATTTTATTAAAATAAACCCATTTAAACTGGGTGTTCGGATTTATATGTCACTTAGTATATAAGGATCATCTAAAACGTCAAAAATCGAAGATTAAGCGATTTTTACTTTTTTCGTCTAGGCATTTTTCTCTGCCGCCGCTGTACCGATTTTTAAAAACTACAAAGCTTTTGCGTCTTTGGCATAGTAGTAACATTGCCTAAAACTATCATCGCCATCCGAGCGGTACTTCTCAAGTTGTAGGCAGTTACAAAATTAGCGAACAGACCGACAGAAAGACAGACAGACTGACCGTGATAAGTGACATGGTTTTTCGTGATGTGATATAACATCCAAAAAACATAATATCTCAATGTTCGCGATTGCAATACTTCGAGCCGTTTTACACACAAGAGAATTACTCCGAAAATTATGGTCATAATTATGCCGAAAATTTACATGGAAAAAATATGAAGATTTTCTCTACAACCTGTATGACACAAGCAAACAAAATTTCCGAGTAATTCGTATGATACGCCTGCGCATTAGAGTAATATTTTCGAATGGAGATAACCTTAACGGGTATGACGTCCAAAATAATCGGAAAGACAACAGACGTCGTTGATTTAAATTTATTTTTGAAATCGAGATCTTGGTTAATATTATAAAACTTCTCAATGCTTGGACTATCGCATCCAGCGTAATTGGGTGACTTCACCTTGTACAGGTTTGGCCATTTTTGGTACTCCTCAACAGTGTAACTTCTTCCCCATTCCACGACATTATGAATAAACAATAACAATAAACGCTTCTTCGTACGACTCGAACAGGACCACACCCACAAATGTTAAGTGAGGTTATGTTGTTGACGTTGACATTTGATAATGACATGCACGGAAATAACCCTCTCTGCGCCGATTCTCGCGCATATTCTATAGAACGGGTTTTATATTTTTACCATGAAAATTTTCACAAGAATTATTTAAGGTGTAATACGACAGCAAAAATTTTCAGCATAATTATAACCGTAATTTTCGGAGTAATTCTCTTGTGTGTAAAACTGCTCTTCCTCAGTAGGCGTGGGAGGTAAAAAGACTTGCCAGTGTTCAAACGCCCTTGGTAGATTTTTTTTTAAGATTGCTGCGGTCATGAAGCTCTCATCACCGCAATGACGATGCGGTTTCTTGCATCTCACAGAATGACGTGTCCTTTCCCATTGTCAAAAATATAATGACACCATAAATATTTATAATTGGACTTTCCGAGTGTTGATCCCCGTCTGCCATTGGCCACGGACCACCTTAGTTGTATTGTTGTATTGTGTCAAGATTATTTGCAACTGGTCCAATCTAAATGTATATTCGTTGGTAAGATGAAGCATTCATAGCGGTCAATCACCCAATAAGTAGATATACCGATGTGCCAGATTAGAGTTCATGCTCAAATCTTCGACTTTCTGAAGAAAGACATTGATATTGTGTTTCAAAATATACTCAGTGACCTTAGAAAATTTACATCCAGATAAAATAATTTCTTCAACTTGTTTTTTTTTCGGCAACATAATGACTAGGTATATTTAAAGCATGATGTGGCAACAATCTCAACGTTTTATCTTTATTGTTTTTTAACTTTGTTAAAATGTTATCTCTTAGTTTTCGTAAAGAAAGCAGTTTCTGAGAGCTGAGTAGTACAGATATTTTTATACTGAGTGACAGAAAAAGGTAATCATCTAAGTATGTTTATCCGATTTTAATAACTTTTGGCATACATGTTCAGTGTCCCTTACTATACTATAACTATCTAAAACTGTAATGACTCATCGATGTTAACGTGAACATCACTTAACTACCAGTAGTCGGTTGTTCATAGGCGGGGTATGAATGTTTAACATGGGTGAACTAGATTTGTCACATGCTTAATAAAGAGTGGTTTGAAACATATTGTAAGTCAAAAATTTGGGAATTACCTTTATTCATCGTCGCTTGCACTTACATCTGACAGTAATAAACTGTCGCTATCGCTTTCCTCGTTGAAATTGACTATAACTGGCTCTATGATGGTCAAGCTGCCACATTTTTGTTTATTCCTTCACAACATGACGGATAGCATTCTGCCAAGCTTCGGGCGTTACTAGCTGTATGGAAGTCTCAAGTAAAACCTTAACGTCTGGTAATTTGAAGGTTGTGTTATAGCGCGCAATATAACACTTCACTTGAGCCCAGATGAGCTCTATTGGGTTCAGTTCACAATGGTAGGGCGGTAACCGCAGCACAGTGACACCACATTGACGGGCCATCTCATCAGTCACGTAACTAATGTTCGCAGGTTTGTGCTGTTTAATTTTTTCATACAATTCCGCTTTCACACATGAATCGTCAAACGGGATTCCTTTTTCGCGCAACCATTGCTGCATGTCACTTTTTCGAGATCCCATAGTCGGTACACGTTCGGCTCGACGACTATGGTAGGAAGCATTATCCATGACGATCACAGAGTTGGGCTCAACTCGCTGAAGCACCCCTTGAAACCAGCTCTCGAAGCAGCTGGCATTCATTTCGTCATGGTAATCACCTCCTTTCTTAGAGACGAAAATCAAGTCACACTCTTCTAAAAAGCCACTATCGCTACCAATATGAGTTACGATCAATCTTTGACCTTTCCCTGACGGTCCACGAAGACCTGTTGACAAACCTTCAATGCTTGCTTGTCGGTTACTCACTACGTTTTTGTCTATCCAGGTTTTTTTAACTGTGTGACCTGCATTTACCCATGTCTCGTCCAAATAATAGATTTTTCTGCTTTGTCGCCTATATTCAATCATTTCGCGTAGGTATTTTCGACGCCAGGCGACCATTTTAGGTCTCTCTATCAATACTGACTTCCGATTACGCGTTTCGTAACAAAAATTAATTTCGTGCAGGGATTTCCTCATTACCTCGACGCTCATTTGGGGTATAATTTCATTTTCCTTGATCGCTGCATGTACAGCCTTGATGGTTGGTATCTCATTCCTAAAGAAGAATGAATGTACGGTTCGCCTTAACGCCATTTTGCTATCGTCATCCAATTTAACGGCCTTTTGTCCCTTCAAATTAAACTTTGGATCAGTAGTACCTCCAGTTTTCTTCTTTTCATGCACCACCCTGCGAATGGTCCACTCTGGAACGCCTGTCATACTTTCACAACGCGCGAGTGCATCTCCCTGCGACATAGTTCTGTTCAGATAATTGAACACGTTGAGCACGATTTCTTTCGCGTCCATCTTCAGTGCTTTACGAAGCCGTCTACTTGTTCCCTGGCTTTCAGTACTTCCACTCGTGCCATTTGTACTCTCCATGGTTAAGTACAACCAAAACAGTAACCACAGAAACCACAACAATAACAATCACACAACAATTCTTATAAAAACACACAATATGCGATCGCTCAACGAAACACGTTCCAAAGCGTTGCCGACGCCTATGAGTCTGCCGGTCGAGGCGCGTCTTTGATTTCATTGGTTCTACCGGCGGAGAACAATCAGCCATTATTTCCATCTCTGTCTGTGCTGTTGACCACCGCAAAGCCACAGAAACGACATATCTCGTACGCTATACGGCTGTATTGGAAGGAAGCCGGGATCGAGCTCTGATCACGTGTTGATCACGCGTATGAGTCATTACAGTTTTAAATAGTTGTAGTATAGTCAAATGATTAAATTTCCAGCTTGATTCGTCGACTGACTGCAGAAGCTGGTTCAATAATGTGTTGAGGATCCACGATTTCTTATACACTCATTGACACGCCTGGGCATCGTGCTGATAAGGGGGTCGATATCCTGTTGGGGTATCTCATTCCAGGCTACTGCAACTTTGTGAGTAAGAGCTGCTAAGTCTGTGGAGGGTGTTGCAAATTCAAGAGCCTGCGACCTATCATGTCTCAGACATGTTCAATTGGAGATAGGTCAGGTGATCGTGGTGGCCAAGGTACAAGATTGATGCGATGTTGATCCATGAAGACTAACGATGCTCTGGCAACATGCGTCTTGCTGAAAAATCGGGTTTTGGATGGTGTTTAGGTATGGAATAAGATGCGGCTCCACTACTTCCTGAATATAGCTGTCAAATTGTCTCTGATGAAAATCAGTGGTGATCTACTACCATAAGCAATAGCATAACTCCCACGGTGGGGGTGGGTCACGTGCCTATTGTAGCCGATCACCCCTTCTCTTTGTTCAAGGCAATATGACTGCTGCGCGTTATGTTGATGATTTTTTTATACCGAAGCACCCGCGCACGCAAAAGCCTAAATGCCTAAATGATGTCCTACAAACCACTTTACTGCCACATGGTCTTTTTCAACAAGACAACGCACGTCCTCGTATGGCTCGTCGTACTACGGCCTTTCTTCAAGAAGCAGGCAGAAGTTTGAGTTGCTTGGAATGAGGTGCCACAACCGGACATTGATCATCTCATTTTGTCGATGCCTAGACGTATACAAGTGTACTCAGCTGCGGGGTCCTCCAACACATTTTTTTTTTATAACTTATCAATAAAGTTTCGTGAGAATGTTATCGTTTCATTCTACTTCATTACCAAAAAATCAAGTTGAAGAAATTATTTTTCTGGGTGTAACCCTTCTAATGTCACTGCGTATATTTTAGGATCAAACACAGTCGTTACCAGTGATGGGCGCATTGTATACGTATACACCATGTATACTAAGTGACATATACGTATACATCCGAACACCCAGTTTAAATGGTTTTATTTTAATAAAATTTTGTATAAGTACTTAATGAAGCATAATAAGTAAATGATAAACATTTCAAAATGATTGCACTGCTTTAAAGCCCTTTGACCTTTAATAATGTGTGGATGCACCCTGATGTGCTACGCATTCTCCAACGCGCCTAGGCATGCTTCTGATTAGGTGGTCAATGTCCTCCTGTGGTATCTCATTCCAGGCAACCACCAACTCCTCTCGAAGTTCTTCTAGAGTCTGAGGAGGACGTTGCAAATTGAGCAATCTCCTACCCATCATATCCCACACGTGCTCAATTGGGGATAAGTCGGGAGATCTTGGAGGCCATGGTAACAATGTGACATCATTATGTTGAAAGAAGTCTATTGTGACTCTTGCAACATGTGGTCGGGCATTATCTTGTTGGAAAGTTGGATCTGCCAGGGTGTCAAGATAGGGTAAAAGATGGGGTTCTAGAACTTCGTAGATATAACGCTGCGCGTTCATGTTACCTCTGATGAAGATTAAAGGTGACCTGGAACCATAAGCTATAGCACCTCAAACCATAACTCCAACAGTGTGATGAACATGTCTTTCAACAAAAAACTGTGGATTCCTCCTTTCACCACGTCGCCTTCTAACCCTGGCACGACCATCGTGCATGCCTAAACAAAATCGAGACTCGTCACTAAAGACAATACTGTTCCATTCTTCATCCCAGAGTGACCGTTGTCTACACCACTCAAGGCGATTACGTCGGTGTTCTCGAGTTAAAGGGAGGACCCAGTGTGGCCGGTATGAAAACAAGCCAAAACTTCTCATCCGTCAGTAAACACTTCGCATGCCAATAGGTCTTCCGTGTTCTGCAAACCATTCATTTGCAATGGACCTGGTAGTGGAGAAACGGTCCCTTAAGGCCAATAATCTTAGGCGGCGATCTTCACGGTGTGTTGTTCTACGGCGGCGTCCAGTGCCCCTTGCTCTTTGCGTACAGCCTTCTCGAAGCCATGCCTGACAACACCTAACCACAGTGTCTACACTTCTTTGCACTATAACTGCAATTGCCCGAAAAGAAAGTCCAGCTTCCCGAAGTCCCACTATACGGCCCCTATCAAACTCACTAAGTTGACGAAATCGTACAGGTCTCCGTACCGTAACCGATCGTAAAGGATGTCAAGAACCAAAATCCGCCAACGTTGATTCTTTACTGCGGCTGAAATATTCATTTTTAGAGCGTTAGTGAATTAAAAAAAAACAGTATAAAAACCGGAATGTCCAACTGATAAAGCTGAAAATTTTTTCACTTGTTATTTACAGTAAGATAAATACATTCACCAACTTTTATTAAAATAAAACCATTTAAACTGGGTGTTCGGATTTATATGTCACTTAGTATATAATACACCATTGTCTACGCGTATACAATGGTGAATAGATACGTCTCGATATTCACGTATACAATGTATATAATGTATACAATAACAAATCATAGTTCAACTACTTGCATACGAGGGAAGTCTTTTAAGTTTTGCATATAGAAACATAGTAGGCCGCGCGGATCGAACGTCAGTACTGAATCTTAACCTCACTCTTTAGTAAAGTTAAATTCAAAGTTTCACAACAATACGTGCAGTGTTCTCACTACAGTGAATTTTTAAGTGTCAACAAGTCATTAGGAAAATGGAACTCAACCGAGAACATTTTCGCGCCATAACTTATTACAACCTTCAGAGACAATTATCGCAACAAGAATGCCTTGCTGAGTTACTGTCTGTTTTCGACAACGAAGCGTTACATCAGTCGACAATTTCCTGTCGGTATGGAGAATTCAAACGTGGACGGGTGAGTCTTAGGCCCGTATCGTCAGTCGTCCCTACAATTGTAGGGCGCATTTATGGCCTCCTTGATTGTCATAGTTTTCTACTTCTCCGTGTTAGAACTCTATTTTGAGGTTATGTCACAATCATCTATTTGCATCAAATTGTACTTGCTTTTAAGTTATATTATGTTTTATCAGCCTGAAATTTCCTACAATTTAAAAAGAAAACATATCTTCACAATAGGAGAGCGCTGACGCTGACACGGGATAAGTGTAATCTAGAAATTTTTGAAGGAGAGAAAGGAGTATGACAATCAAGGAGGCCATAAACGCGCCCTACAATTGTAGGGACGACTGACGATACGGGCCTTAGCGACGATCCCAGGGTGGGTGCACCAAAAACGGCAGTCACCCAGGAAAACTGTGCGCAAACTCATAGTTGAAGATAGACATGTGACATAGCGCGAGATTGAGGCGTCCTTGAAGATCTCAAAGACCTTAATTCAAAAAATTTTACATGAAGGATTAGGAGTAAGAAAATTAGTTTCTCGTTGGATACCTCACCTGTTGACTGAAGAGCAGAAAGCAGCCAGGGTTAATCGGTGTCACATAACTTGACACGTGTACAGCATTGTTAGTGGTAATGCATCGTGGATTTACTATTATGAACCAGAAAATAAACGACAGTTGGCTATTTGGGTGTTCCAAGGTGAAGAAAAGCCAACAAAAGTCATCCGTTCTCCAAGTGTTTCGAAAAAGATGGTCGCGACATTTGTGTCAAAAGCGGGTCATATTGCAACAATTCCTCGTGATGGACAAAGAACTTTTACTGCGGATTGATATACCACCATTTGTTTGCCAAAAGTCATCACCGAGCTTCGAAAAATCAACCCCGAAAGAAGAATCATCCTCCACCAACACAATGCAAGCTCGCACACAGCCCAAAAAACAAGGCAGTATTTAACGGAATAAAACGTGGAATTATTGGACCATCCTCCATATAGTCCCGATCTAAGTCCAAACGATTTCTCTACTTTCCCGAGAATTAAAAACAGACTGCATGGTCAAAGGTTCCAGTCTCCAGAAGAAGCAGTTGACGCATTCAAAAATGCCGTTTTGGATCAGCCAGCAAACGAGTGGAATAAGTGCTTCGAAAATTGGTTCGAGCGCATGCAGATGTGTATTGATCTTCGTGGAGAATACTTCGAAAAACAATAAAGTCATTTAAAACTAACTACCGTGTTGTTTTATTTCCATATGCAAAACTTAAAAGGCATCCATCGTATAGTGTTGGCGAACGTCCCTTTCCCTTTTAGATTTCCATGTGTACGAGGAGAAAGAGTGCGCCACACACCACGTTGCCTGACACAACAGCGATGAAGGCCACAGAACACAACTGTAACTTGCTGCAACGCCTGGTTTCATACGCCCAGATTCACATCTCTCGAATCTGTTTGGGATCAATTCCAGAGCTATCCTAATGGTTCTCCGATTTTAGGTGGAACTGACAGTTCAGGATAGATACAAATTCTGCAACATTGCATTTGACTGTGGAAGCAGTTTATAAATAATGAAAAAATATATGTATAATATTTGTTTATATACGTATACAAAGATACAGTTTTAAATAAATTAAGAACAACAAATGAACTCTAGTTCATCGATTTCTTTGTTCTTGGAGCGTCCAACCATATTTTTTAAGTTGTCGGTTCACTGTTTACCAACTTTCTGACGTTTGCGAATAAACCTAACCTCACTTATGCTATTCTATACATTGTCTTCATTATTGTATAATTGTATTCATTGTATAAGCGATGTATACATTGTATTCATTGTATACGCATTGTATACTTCGAGACGTAGACAATTAATGTATACGCGTAAACACTGGTCGTTACTCGCAATCTGCTTATTGTGAGAACGACTTATTTCCTTTATTATTGGGAAATGACAGGAGAATTGTCATATATCGAAGGTCGCCTGGTTAATCTATCGCTTGATTCGGAATGTGTAGTCCAGAGTTCCCCAAACTTTTTTGTGTCGTAGACCCCTTGCCATGTTTTTCCGTGTTGGGTAGACCCCCTACTTACCTGATATTGATTTCCTGTAAATTGCTAACTGTAGTGAAATTTAGTGTTAAAAACTTAAAGTAAAAACACATGTTAATTTATACATTTATCAATTGAATTTAAATTAAAACTACTCAAAATAAAATTTTGTATCTGTTATGTAAAATATACGTAACATTAGGTGTCTGACCAATAAGTGCCCGCATTGGAAAAAAAATAAGAGGGATAAAATTAAAAAAAGTGAAAAATAATACTTAAAATAGTACAATAAGCGAGTTCATTTATTAATTATAACATAAACGTATGTTCTACAATAATTTTACTATTAGTTTGATTAAATTCCGCTTCTTATACGTTTCAGTTATCTAAAAATAGGCAAAAAATTAACGAATTTTAGTGTGTACCTATCCTTGAATTTTCAGAATAATTAAAAAAAAATATTTTCTATAAAGGGGGGTTTTTCAAAAAAATCAATGCGGGCACTTATTCCCAATGCGGGTATTTATTGGTCAGACACCAATAAACATAAAATAAACTATAAATAAAATAACATAAGCAATAAGTCAATATTTTTAGTGAGAAGGATGGACCTGATGCTTTAATAATAAATTATCAACATTTGGCGTCAATTTTGTAAGGGTTAATCTTAAATCTCTTCGGCTAATGATGTCCAGTCTGTTTCTTATTTTCGTTAGGAGATTGGTAACAGCGCTGAACCCCCTTTCCACTAGGTATGACGATGGAAAGGAAATTAAAAATTTCCTCGCTATATTCCATAATACGGGATAAGTAACGGGTATGTTGTTTTGCAGCCAGAATTGCTGATATCCGTTTTTAAACTGAAGCTTAAGTTCTTCGTTTGTACTTAGTTCAGTCAGTTCCTCTTGTATTATGACATTCGTTTCTTCTATGTCACCATATGGATTAATTATCCACGGTGGTATTACCTTAGTCAAAATATCCTCAAACCTAGATTCAAAATCTGAATAGAGGGCATTTAAATGTTGAACGTAAGTTGAAACGTCGTCTTCCTGGCAGCTTGTCTGTGACAAATTGGAGAACTGAGAAAATTCGCGACGTCCAATATTTTGCTTCATTAGTTTAACTCTGGCAATAAACGCTGATAAGATGGACTTTGTTTTAATCAAATTTAAACTGTCGCCTTGTAATTGGAAATTAACCATATTAAATTTTGTAAACAAATCTGTTAAATAGGCGATGTCTGTTTTCCTCTTCATTAAATTTTCTTTTAAAATTTTATCTTTAGTATCCAGAAATTCTAAAATAGTCTCAAAAAGCGCAAAAAATCTTGTCAAACATAAGCCTTTCGACAGCCAGCGCACTTCAGTGTGAAGGAGTAATTGATGAAAGTGTTCGCCATTTTCTTCACACAACTGCGCAAATAACCGCGTATACAACGCGTTGCTTCGGATTCGGTTTACTGCATCAATAATTAAAAGTGATTCATGCAATCTAACACTCAAATTTTTAGCAACTAAATGTTGTCGATGGATGACGCAATGTATTGCTAACACCCCTGACACATTTTGTTTTAAATAGCTTATAAATCCACGATAACGTCCAACCATGGCAGGTGCTCCATCTGTAGCTACTGATATTATATTTGATAAAGGAATTGCTTTTTCAATGAAGTAATCTTCCAAAACATGAAATATTGATTCAGCTTTAGTGTCGGTTATCAAAGTTCTTGCGAAGAGCAGTTCTTCATAGATTTCTTGATTCATAATAAAACGAACATATGCCAATAATAATGCTGCATTATCAGGTAAAGTTGACTCGTCCAGTTGTATAGAGAAATGGGTCGTTTGCAAATAATTTCATAAGAAGCTTTCAATATCGGAACTCATTTCATCAATACGTCTTTCAACAGTATTGTTGCTTAAGGGAATTCTTTTAATGATATCAGATGCAGGTTTGTGTAAAACAGTTTTTGAAACCTCTTCAACGGCAGGCAAAATTAACTTCTCTCCGATAGTAAGCGGTTTTCCGGATTTTGCTATAAGTAACGAGATATTGTAAGATGCCCGCAAACCATCATCATTTCTTTGTGACGTCGAAGCGAACATTCTGTCCAGTGTAGGTCTCTTCTGAAATTTATCTTTGAGTGTTTGAAAGTATTTCAAATCTTTCTCTGTTTTATCAGGGTGGCATCTTCTCAGATGATCTTGCAGTTTAGATGGTTTCATAGCGTCATTGCCTAAAACTTTGTTGCATAAAAGGCACATAGGCGATTGTTTGTCCGGCAATGATGGAATGAAGCCAAATTTCAAATAATCAACACTGTACTGTCTACATTTCTTTTTCTATTCGGACATGGCATCAGTCATCTGTGGGCAAAATTAAATTATTTAAATAAGACAGAAAATCCAGCAGCTGTATATTAAAAATATTTTTTGATTTTTCCGAAAACATTCCATAATTCGAACATCCTCTTGCAACAATTAGCTTGAATTACGGACATTGCACTGTAATTATATTGCCAATTGCTAAAACTTTCAAAAAGAAGCTATTGAGGAGTACTCGTGTAATTTTGCATGATTGAATATTTAACTACTAATAACTAAAGTCATGATTGGCGTAATTTATCTATCTTTGCTAACTACGAGTACAAAATTAAAATTTAATAAAAAATAATGTACTTACTTTTCTCCAGCACTCTCAAACAAAATAACACTGACTCACTATAATGTGTGTGATATACTATCTGTTTATATTTTTTAAAATATTTTCTTAGCACTTTCCTTTTCAAGATTCAGGAAACGAATAAACGTATTTGTCCCACATTCGTATTTATAGAGTGACGAATTGAACAAGTCAGTGCAAGGTAGCGAAGCTCTGAGAGTGCGACTCTCAGGTTTTTACAAGTTCAAAATGTATTGCGACCGCAAAGCGAATACCAACATCCTACAACTTACACAATTTTATAAACATATACTTTGAAGTTGAGTCATTAATTTTCAGATAATGATTGTAGAAGGAAGATAAACCAAAATATGTGTGTAAAAATAAAAAAAAAATAAAAAAAAAATGTTACCTTGTTTAATAAAGTATCCTCCCGACAAGTATTTCAGTGCGGACCTGTATTTGATCGTGCGGTCTTGGAGCAGCATGCCCTCACCTGTGAGGTCTTAAGTCACCTGATTCACGAGCCCTTTGCACTACATTAACAAAGGCACGAGGGGTTGGTTGCACTCGATTGGGAAACCGATTCGCATAAATCCGTGATGCATCCGGGAGCATTTTGTAAAGACTGCCCCCCCGTAAATAAGAATCATGTCCACAAGTTCAGCATTTTCGTAAACATGTGCCATTTTTGATTTCGTTTGAGCCACGCAACACACTACTATTCACTCAGGATTTATCGATTGACGAAAAACATCGTGATAAACGTTTCAAATTCTTTCGCTTTTTTGTTTCCGATGCGATGAACCGGTCAGGCGGCTTATATCCGTTGTCGCCAAACACGAGCATATAATAGGCAGGGCGGTACTCAAACTTCCAAAGGGCTATAACTTTGTTACTTTAATTTTACCAGAAAAATGGTAAAGGAAAAAACATTTCTTTTGATCAGATCTACTCACTGTTAAAATAAATGACTCAACTTCGAAGTCACCCTGTATAATACATTTTTACTTCATAGGTACTTTTATAAATAATGTATATGTTTTGATATTATAAGATAGTATGATGTAAATAGCTACTATCAGTGTATGTGTTGAGATCCACTATGGTGGACCACCATATTCATTTCAGGGACCCCCAAATTTTTTTTCGCTGACGTAGACCCCATGCAGGTTGTCATAGACCCCTAGGGGTCGATATAGACCACTTTGGGAATCAATGGTGTAGACTATTGTGACGCCAGCTGTTAGCCTCACTGGAATTTTCTGGAAGAGATTCTTGAAGAGAGTGAGAGCCGTAAGTGACCCAGCGAGGAGCAGTCGACAAGAGCGCGAGACACAGCTTAGATATAAATTCTTATAAATTAGCGATAGGGTTTGTTATGAATTAATCCTGTAAGGAGTTTGTTCAGTGAATACGTGTTTTCATTATACCATGGAACATAAGAACAAAAATAAATAGACCGCTGACTAGTAGAGAAACTAAGGGAGCCTTGAAATTTTGATCAATGCAAGATTCGTATTATAGAAGCCGTCGAAGACCGCTAACTTTATTTAAATTTGTTACTTTTGTCTTTAAGCAGTGCCTTGACATAAAGCTTATGCAAAATATTCTTTTGTATATCATAATCATAGGTGTGGTGACATGCTCTTAAGCGATTTTTCTAGTAATCATTTCTATGCATTGGGTTAAGCCGATAACTAGTCAAGTAATGTCAACAACCGTTCCTGAGGACTCGAGATTCAAATGCATAGGGGTGGCTGCTGACGCAGAATATTTACTAAAATTTTGTATAAGTACTTAGTGAAGCATAATAAGTAAATGATAAAAATTTCAAAATGATTGCACTGCTTTAAAGCCATTTGACCTTTAATAATGTGTGGATGCACCCTGATGTGCTACGCATTCTCCAACGCTTCTGATCAGGTGTTTAATGTCCTCCTGTGGTATCTCATTCCAGGCAACCACCAACTCCTCTCGAAGTGCTTCTAGAGTCTGAGGAGGACGTTGCAAATTGAGCAATCTCCTACCCATCATATCCCAGACGTGCTCAATTGGGGATAAGTCGGGAGATCTTGGTGGCCATGGTAACAATGTGACATCATTATGTTGAAAGAAGTCTATTGTGACTCTTGCAACATGTGGTCGGGGATTATCTTGTTGGAAAGTTGGATCTGCCAGGGTGTCAAGAAAGGGTAAAAGATGGGGTTCTAGAACTTCGTGGATATAACGCTGCGCGTTCATGTTACCTCTGATGAATATTAAAGGTGACCTGGAACCATAAGCTATAGCACCCCAAACCATAACTCCAACAGTGTGATGAACATGTCTTTCAACAAAAAACTGTGGATTCCTCCTTTCACCACGTCGCCTTCTAACCCTGGCACGACCATCGTGCATGCCTAAACAAAATCGAGACTCGTCACTAAAGACAATACTGTTCCATTTCTGATCCCAGAGTGACCTTTGTCTGCACCACTCAAGGCGATTACGTCGGTGTTCTCGAGTTAAAGGGAGGACCCAGTGTGGCCGGTATGAAAACAAGCCAAAACTTCTCATTCGTCGGTAAACACTTCGCATGCCAATAGGTCTTCCGTGTTCTGCAAACCATTCATTTGCAATGGACCTGGTAGTGGAGAAACGGTCCCTTAAGGCCAATAATCTTAGGCGGCGATCTTCACGGTCTGTTGTTCTACGGCGGCATCCAGTGCCCCTTGCTCTTTGCGTACGGCCTTCTCGAAGTCATGCCTAACAACAGTGTCTACACTTCTTTGCCCTCTAACTGCAATTGCCCGAAAAGAAAGTCCAGCTTCCCGAAGTCCCACTATACTGCCCCTATCAAACTCACTAAGTTGACGAAATCGTACAGGTCTCCGTACTCTAGGCATCGTAACCGATCGTAAAGGATGTCAAGAACCAAAATCCGCCAACGTTGATTCTTTACTGCGGCTGAAATATTCATTTTTAGAGCGTTAGTGAATTAAAAAAAAGCAGTATAAAAACCGGAATGTCCAACTGATAAGGCTGAACATTTTTTCACTTGTTATTTACAGTAAGATAAATACATTCACCAACTTTTATTAAAATAAAACCATTTAAACTGGGTGTTCGGATTTATATGTCACTTAGTATACATCGCGCTGGATTAACAATTAAAAAACATAAGGTTACAATAAAAATACCCCCAAAAATGATTTGGAACTTTGTAAATGTTTTCTTGTAGAATATTTAGGAACTTTGTCGACATTGAAATTTTCGTTTTTTTATATTATTTTTTGTGGTCGATGATTGCATATTATGCGCTTTTCCAAATTATCGAATAATTAAAACTATCAACTTTAGAGAAAAGTTCATAAGGAACCTTCTCTGTTCAGAATGATCCAAAACTATTGAAAAAGAGTAAAAAAATACGTTTTAGAATTTGTATTAAAAATGCTCGAATAATTTTTAACGCAGCTTTGAGCCTGGCATCATGCAGATTCAAATTACGAATTGCTATACACCTAAATAAAGAAAAAGAACGAGAAAAGAATGCACATGACGAATGGTGGACATCAATATTAAACAATGATGTCATGCATAGTGTGTTCTACTATGACTTATTAACAATAAGCCCTTAATACATTTCCTAAATTGGCTTAAGGTCATCACTTCAGAATAAGCATCAATGTTGTTATAGATACTAACATTGTAGGTGAAACTGCGCTGAAATAAAAATGAATTATGCTGGGGAAAAGTGTTCGTGCTTCTAACATATACTAAGTGACATATAAATCCGAACACACAGTTTAAATGGTTTTATTTTAATAAAAGTTGGTGAATGTATTTATCTTACTGTAAATAACAAGTGAAAAAATGTTCAGCCTTATCAGTTGGACATTCCGGTTTTTATACTGCCTTTTTTAATTCACTAACGCTCTAAAAATGAATATTTCAGCCGCAGTAAAGAATCAACGTTGGCGGATTTTGGTTCTTGACATCCTTTACAATCGGTTACGATGCCTAGAGTACGGAGACCTGTACGATTTCGTCAACTTAGTGAGTTTGATAGGGGCCGTATAGTGGGACTTCGGGAAGCTGGACTTTCTTTTCGGGCAAATGCAGTTAGAGCTCAAAGAAGTGTAGACACTGTGGTTAGGTGTTGTCAGGCATGGCTTCGAGAAGGCCGTACGCAAAGAGCAAGGGGCACTGGACGCCGCCGTAGAACAACAGACCGTGAAGATCGCCGCCTAAGATTATTGGCCTTAAGGGACCGTTTCTCCACTACCAGGTCCATTGCAAATGAATGGTTTGCAGAACACGGAAGACCTATTGGCATGCGAAGTGTTTACCGACGAATGAGAAGTTTTTGCTTGTTTTCATACCGGCCACACTGGTTCCTCCCTTTAACTCGAGAACACCGGCGTAATCGCCTTGAGTGGTGCAGACAACGGTCACTCTGGGATCAGGAATGGAACAGTATTGTCTTTAGTGACGAGTCTCGATTTTGTTTAGGCATGCACGATGGTCGTGCCAGGGTTAGAAGGCGACGTGATGAAAGGAGGTATCCACAGTTTTTTGTTGAAAGACATGTTCATCACACTGTTGGAGTTATGGTTTGGGGTGCTATAGCTTATGGTTCCAGGTCACCTTTAATCTTCATCAGAGGTAACATGAACGCGCAGTATTATATCCACGAAGTTCTAGAACCCCATCTTTTACCCTATCTTGACACCCTGGCAGATCCAACTTTCCAACAAGATAATGCCCGACCACATGTTGCAAGAGTCACAATAGACTTCTTTCAACATAATGCAACATAATGATGTCACATTGTTACCATGGCCACCAAGATCTCCCGACTTATCCCCAATTGAGCACGTGTGGGATATGATGGGTAGGAGATTGCTCAATTTGCAACGTCCTCCTCAGACTCTAGAAGCACTTCGAGAGGAGTTGGTGGTTGCCTGGAATGAGATACCACAGGAGGACATTGACCACCTGATCAGAAGCATGCCTAGGCGCGTTGGAGAATGCGTAGCACATCAGGGTGCATCCACACATTATTAAAGGTCAAAGGGCTTTAAAGCAGTACAATCATTTTGAAGTTTTTATCATTTACTTATTATGCTTCATTAAGTACTTATACAAAATTTTATTAAAATAAAACCATTTAAACTGGGTGTTCGGATTTATATGTCACTTAGTATATGTCTGATGGTTCTATTACGCGCACCACCTCTAAGAATTAACTTTTTCTCTAAGATATAGAGGTTCAGATGTAAGCATTAACTTGTAGATGAAAATAAAATAATTAAACTTCACTAAATAGGACATTTTCAACCAGCACAAAGAAGTAAATTTATTTGAGATATGATCAAATCGTCTCAGGCCAAAGATAAATCTTACGCAACTGTTCTAAACAACCTGCAGTCTGCCTGAGGCAGGGACAAAAAAAAATATTACAGTAAGTAAGAACTGGTATTACAAGTGACTCGCAGACTGTTTTCCTCAATTTGAAGTTCAGGATAAACTTGTTAGCAGATAAAGTACGGAGTCGCAGGTAGGATTTCTTTAGGAGATTCTTTACGAGGTCTGTGATCCTCAGCCTCGATAGTAACTCCTAATATTTTTGTACATGCAGAGAAATATATTCTTTCTGTATATCTTTTACCGATAACAATGATACGACAGCCTCCCTCCTAGGCTCAGAGCAAAAAAGCATTGCATTGGACTCTGATGGGTTTGTGACAAGATTGTGCGATTTTGAAAACTGAAAGAGCCTTTCAATATCAGAGTTAAATTTTTTTGAGCATCGTGGAGATTATCTTTATCAAAATAGTGACGGGGCTGCGAATCATCGGCAAAGGTTTGTATCTCCGAGTTGTTGACATTTCTTGGCAAGTGAGCAATACATAAAAGAAAAAGACCGATCCTTGGGTACACCAGACTTAATTGTCTGAAAATTTAATGTTTTGAATACACTTGAAGAAACGCATTGAGTACGATTTTCTAGGTAACTTCTGAAAAAACTATTCGCTTTTGGATGCAGTCTAAGCTAATGTATCAGAGGTTGTAACGTAGTGTCTTACTAAAATTCAGTTTGAGCCAGAAAGCAGCCCACACACAGTTTTGCATTGAAAGAGCGAACCCAACGCTGCATTAACAAAATTCGGTCACGTTCATCCAAAATGGATACAACCAAAAAATGCGTAGGGGAGACCGGGGTTGGTTGTTACGATTTTTATAAATATATTTTTTAAATTTTTCCTATTAATACCACAAATTTCATTTTACCGTATATTTATTACTTAACCTTTTGTGCATAAAAAACATAAAAATTAAATCTTAAAAGCTAATAAAAATAAAGTTATTATTAATATAAACAAGAAAAGCAGAATATTACAACTTACCCCGCTTCGGGGTTGGTTGTTACAATGCTGGGGTTGGTTGTGACAATATCTTGTGAAGGCCCCATATTTAAATATCATCAGAACTACAGTTTAAGCAAACAAAAAATGGATTTTTATCTGTACATTCCAGATGGGCCCAGTTTGAGCACGCCGTACATTGCACCCATTTTTCTTTTGGACGAGAATTTGAAAATGGCTCACTGCAAATAAGACAAAAAATTTGTTCATCCTCAGAGCTGCTTGATGGAATATGTTTGGATTTACTTTTACAAATGTTTCTTTTTGTGCCTGATTGCTTTGCTTTCTCTTAGTTTGTTTCATTTGTCTTTCTTTGTATGCGTTTTCAATTTCCTCTTTATCGGGTGTATCAGTCCAAATGGCAGCGCGGCCCCGTTTTCGTCCTTTTCTGTTTGTTTTTCGTGATTCTGCCTTGGGCGTTGGGCGCAAATCCTGTGGAGATAAGTACGATTTTATTCCAGAGGGTCCAGGGAAATAGACGAGTTGTAAATCATCTCTTTCTTTGTTAACCTCTCGTAAAACTGAAGGTAAATTTACCACAACCGGCGAATTTGGAGGGGTTATTTGAGATTCTTCCCTGGGAGGAAAAAAAGCGTTCTAGCTTTATCTACCCAGCACTCAACAATCACACCGGCAAGCATTAACGAAAATAAGCATTAATGTCTCCCAAAGTCGCACAAAACGAAAATATATCTAAAACGCTATTAACTGAATTATAATTACGGCACATTATATATATAGGGGAAAACTTAAGCATGTCAGTCCTAGGCCTGGCTAAGTAAAAAGTTAAACTAGTTCGTGACGCTAATCTAGGAATTAAGAAGTTAAGTTGTTCTAAGATGACACTGAAGTCAATAATGCCGTGGATGAGCTTGTGAATGAACTTAAGTGAATTCATTTTGCGTCTGCTCTCTAAATTATAGATTTTGTGTCTCGCCATCAACTCACTATGAGGAAAGCCAATAGCGGGATATATCCCGTCAGCTTTGTATGAGAGGTATTTTAAAAACCTTCTTTGAACGGACTCTAAGCGATCAATATATATTTGATGATGAGGATACCATACCAGGGACGCATACTCAAGCTTACATAAGCATAGTACAGTATTTTCAGTGTAAAGGAGTTGTGGAAATCACCGGTATTTGTTACAATAAAACCATACGCCTTTGATGCAGCCACAACAGCATTTTCAATGTGATAGGAAAAGGAAAGTTTTCTGTCAAATGTGACTCCCAAGTCATTAATTGTACTAAGCCTGTCAAGTTTCCTGTCACCAATACTATATTCATACATCATTACCCCTGTTCTTAAAGTAAACGACAAAACGTGACACTTAGCAGCATTCAAAACAAGTCTGTTTTCACGACACTAGTTGTCAACCCTTACAATGTTGCGTTGCAAGCGATGACAATCGTCAATGTTGGAGACTCTACAGAAAAGTTTCATATCGTCAGCATATGTAAGAAAATCGACATCGATAACTTCAGAAATATCATTTATGAACATAATAAATAACAGAGGTCCCAAATTAGATCCTTGAGGAACACCGAACATTACAGGGTATTCGCTTGACTTATGTCCATTGCACATAACATATTGTTTCCTATGACATAAATAAGATCTGAAAAATAGCAACAATGCATCTGAAAGACCAAATCTAGATAACTTATTGAGTCTAAACTATCAAACGCTTTAGAGAAATCAGTATATATTACATCCATTTGAAGTTGTCTATCGATTGATTCAAAAACATATTGAGTAAGATGTAGCAAGTTAGTAACTGTGGACCTGCCCTTCATGAAACCGTGTTGACTGACGGAGATAGACCTGCTTACATGAAAATATAGCACAGTTTGTATCACTATTTCGAATGTTTTAGCGAAATTACTGATAATTGTGATAGCCCGATAGTTTTCTACATAATTCCTCTCACCTTTTTTAAAAACAGGAGTTACCCTAGACAACTTCCAAATAGATGGAAAGTGATTATTTTTCAGAGAGAGATTGAAAATGATCATGAGTGGATATGCTAAAATGGATGCACAATCTCTCACAAAAAATGCAGGTATTTGATCAGGCCCTGCAGTCATTTTTGGCTTAATTTTCTTGAGCGCCTGTAGCACATCGATTTCCTGTAGACTAGGCATAGCTAGTGTAGTAGTGAAATGGTAGTCAGTAGAAAAATTAGATTGAGCTGTTGGAGTATTATAGCTCCCACTAAAGTGTTCCGCAAATGCGCCAACAACATCATTAGGTGTATTCAATCCCAGCCAGCATATCCTTCGGAATACCAGTGCAGGTTCTTTTTCTATTAACAAAAGACCAGAATTTGCCGGAGCTGTTGGATATTTCACACTCTAAAGAGTGAATATAGCGACGATATGAAACAGCTACATGTTGCTTTATCTCTGAGCGAAGTCTTATAAATTTTTCTATATAATAAGTATCACCAGTGCGTCTGAAAGTCTTGAATGCCACCATTTTTTGTTTGAGGGTTCTAATGATATGGCTGTTGTACCAAGGAGGATACCTATTATTATAAGATATTCTAACTTTAGGAACACAACAATCAAGAATTCTATAGATCTCAAAATAGAAATATTCACAAGCTAAATCGACGTCACTAAAATTTTTCAAATCGCCCCAGCTAATATTCACAATCATTTCATAGAGCAGCTGAAAGTCAGCTTTCCTAAAATTATATGAACCTTTAAAGTCGCTATGCAACACGTTATTATGTTTGGTGGAAGGAAAATGACTCACAGTGACAATCAATGCAGGATGATGGGGATCCTCACACACTAACGCATCATCAGCATGTTCAACATAGCAAATGGCATTGCTCCAAATTAGCAAATTTCCACTGTCATTGTGTATGTAATTATACTGAATGACATTGAAAAATCTTGCTAAAACATTTAAAAGTGTTTATGTAACTATTTGAGATACTATTTTCAAGATAATCAGCATATGATGTTATATTAAAGTCCCCAACAATGAAAATACTGCCAGTATGTAAAAACGCTAGACTATGTATCGCTTCCAACAAGATTTCATAGTCGGTAACGGTTACCTGAGGAGGTATGTACAGATTAATCACATATATTTTGGAGTAATGGACACTGACTTTAATTACTAAAATATCTATCTTTGGACTGACCTGGTTGAAAGGTGGGTACACATATATATCAATGACAGATGACTTATATTCACTCCTAACAGCAACAGCCACTCCTCCACCTTTCCTCAAATTCACTGCTGAAAACTTACGATCAGATCTGTAAACTGAATAATTATTCGGAAAAACCTCACAATCATTGATATCAGTATCAAGCCACGTTTCTGTCAGTGTTATCAAAGAGTAATAGTCTTGTTGAGAAATAGAGTTGAATATTTCATTAGTTTTAGAACGCAAACCACGAGTGTTTTGATAATAAATAATAAAGTCTTTATCTCTATCAGCATCATGATCATGACTGTCTAGGCCTGAAGCAGTAGCTAGTTGCTATTTGACAGCGAGTAAGTCTCTTCTCAGTTTTTCTGTAGCATTCGTGAAGGCAGTGCACTGATTTTTGTCCCAAGCTGCATGATTTATTGGAACATACAGATTCGACTTAGAATTTAATTTGACACAATTAGAACACTGCTTAGTTATTGATGTACACTGTTTAATCTCATGTTTTCCACTGCAGATTGGACAAGAAGCCTCATTCTGACAAGAATCTGAGCCGTGGTGGAACTCATTGCATTTAAAGCAACGAAATACCTCCACGGCATCAAAAACCTTACAGCAGTCATAACCGACTAATAAATACCCTGCCTTCATGACCCTAACATAGGAAACTCTATCTATTTGTAAGACAGATTGGAAGATTCTATTATTTTGCAGGTTTTGTGCGAGACACAGTAGTGTTACAATAAATGCAATTCACCATCTCAAACGTGCAGCATTACTGAAGCTACGTATCACGAAATCACTCCAAACAAACACGGACCCCACCTGCAGCACTGCAGAAATGCTCCAGAAAAATACAAAATTCGTTTTCTGTCATCCACCCCGATAGATTGGCGGCTCCAATACAGCCAGGGGGACCATTGTTCACAAAATGATCTCTGTAGTTTTTTCTCGGAAACAGGAACATCGGAGGGATTGAATTGCCGCTAGCACTGATAGCAAAACAAAATGTTACTAGGGTTCCTCTTTCGGCAGATGTTACAAACTTAGCTTCCCTTCTAGCAACGACTCTATCTGGCTTCTGCACCCATTTCATCGACATTATAGATGTCTTGTGGTTCAAATTTATATCGATCAACCACTCCTTCCAGCAAGTCAAAAAATGCAGAAACATTTGTCTTGTTAAAGCTGGTAATTCGACCAAGGCTAGTCGCCCTAGCCTTGAGAGATAATCGTAGATGACGTTTAAGAAAACTTGTCCACCAGTCATCAGATGCCATTTTATTTTCATTCCAGTTGGGGCGAACAGCTATATTATTTTTTACAGCAAATTCAAAGGCCAATCTGCGAACCTCTTTCGTGGATAAGCCAAAATAATATTTTGCTTGGTCCAACAAATATTCTTCCAAGTCAGCTTCCATCTCATCTGGTAGTACCTGACGATTTCGTCTATATCCAACATGGATAGGTCCTTCTTATCCTAAAAATAAAAAAAGTAAAAATATTAATTTGACACTTCAACGCTGACACATAGAAGTTACAAATAAATGTTTAAAAAGCCAAAGAAAGTCAAAACTGAGTTTTATAAATGTATAAAAAACGGGAGCTTACAAAACATAATTTTATACACACACACACACAAACACAGCAAGTACAATGCAAATAGACCAAATCGTAAAAAATGCGTAAAATAAAAAGTTAACTTCATCTTCTTTCTGTTTTTGTTTTTTACAAAATCGCTGTAAAGTCATATGATTTATCTCAAAATAAGCAGCTACTGTTCGTAGGGACTTCTTGTTTACTAGAACCTCATCAGCAGCTCGTTCAAAAACATCTACAGGTGTTTTTCCCCTTCCGGTTTTGCGAATATAGTTCCTCATTATCTGTCTAAAACAATTTTTATTACTTATGTTAAACGCACCGATAGAATTTTTCATGGGGTAGGTTGTGACAGTAATAACCTGCCCCGTTGAAGGTGTCACAACCAACCCCATCCGCCATTTTCTGTTTTTTTCTCAAATATTTTTGTGAACATTATAATTAGCCGAATAAAAACCATACATTATAAAAGTACTAACCTGATATTATAAATTGATCACCTCATAAAGTGGTTTTCACCACCACAGGCAACTCCATAAACAAATATTTTTCAATAACAAAAATTTCTCCAGAGCCTCGAAAACAACGAAAGCAACATACCACATGCGCACTCAAGCGGAACTGAATTATGTTAGGAGGCGACAGACTAGACTTCCTGAAAATGTCGTTGCGAAGCTGCTGCCATCTATACGGTAGTAGTAAAACGCACTGTAACAATCAACCCCTGTAACAACCATCCCCGGTCTCCCCTACTTGCCAGCGAAGTCGAAGAGGAGGCTACTTGTCTAATGGGTGTTATGATTCGATAAAAAATGGCCACAAGGTTGACTCTGAACTTCCTTCTTAACTGTACCAACAATTTATAAGGATTTGGCACCAGATAGTTTGTCTTAGAAAAAATTATCTACGAACATGTACATACCTAAAACTGAGAAAATAAATGAATTGTCAGTAAAACAGGCTCATTCAATTAGTCCCCACATATTTGACAACATTGCGATCTAGTCTACCGTTTTACCGAGAGTATCGACCACCTAGCAACTATGTCTCTTGCGGCACTCGCAAACCCCGCACGGGGACACGCATCGTCGCTCAGATATCTCAGCTTTCGAAGCAGACGCATATATCTAAAATATATCATTCAAGTTTTAAGGGCAAATGTACAAGAAACTCTATAATGTGTGAAATATAATATTAATCGCATTTATCACAATTATCTACAAAAGGCGAGATTTAGCTTAAAGCTATTCTTACACCTAACCTTAGATAGATGTAGTACACTGGAAGATTTTAAAATAAAAGATCTTGAATAGACAAATGAAATAAACAAACCTATTTTTATACTATAAATATACGTTACTTGTTATAGCCTGTTATGATACACTACCCAACTAGCAAAATAGTGGTATAAGCTTTTGGTAAAAGAACCATTCAGCCATAAAACCTCTCTATTGTTGTTGCCTGAACACCAGAATGCTGGCTTAATGTTGTGTGGAATGCAAATTTGTCCAATAGGGACGCAGGAAAGTAAACGTCAATTTGACATAGACGCCATCTTTGTTTTCTGTCACCGACATGTCATTTTGTTAGTTGAATGTTTACCATTGATCGCTATGGAATCGTATTCGATTGAAGACCGCATTAAAGTTATTCAAGAGCACTACAAAAATGGTGCAAAAATAAAAAACACGTTTCGCGCGCTTCGTGAACATTTCGGTCGCAACAACCGCCCAAACGAAACAACCATCGGTCGTCTGGTGCGTAAATTCGAGGCAACAGGTTCTGTGGCAAATCTGCCAGGCTCTGGCCGGCCAAGGAGCGTTCGCACACCGGAAAATATTGCTGTTGTGAAGGAGAGTGTGAGAGACGATCCGAAACAATCAACAACGCGTCGATCCCTAGAATTGGGTATTTCGAGAACTAGTTTGCTCCGCATTCTCCACAAGGATTTGAATGTACATGCCTACAAGATCCAATTGACGCAAGAGCTGCGTCGGGCCGACCATTTTTCACGCCGAACGTTCTCACATTGGCTCCTTGAACACCGCCAAATTGATGCCAATTTTTCATCAAAAATCATGTTCAGCGACGAAGCACATTTCACTTTGAATGAGACGGTAAACAAGCGAAACTGCCGCATCTGGGCGAACGAAAATCCCCGTGAGTATCAAGAACAGCCGATGCATCCTCAAAAAGTGACTGTGTGGTGTGCATTGTGGTCAAAAGGCATCATCGGACCTTACTTTTTCGAAAATGAGGCCGGGGGCGCCGTTACCGTCAATTCTGAGCGATATCACGTGATGATAGAGGACTATCTTTTGCCGCAACTAGAAGGAATGGATATGGACGATGTTTATTTCCAACAAGACGGTGCAACATGCCACACAACCAACGTCAATATCCATCGATCAGTCCTTCTTCGGTGATCGCGTGATTTCGCGCAGAGGAAATGTGCCATGGCCACCAAGATCGTGCGATTTGACTCCCTTGGACTTCTTTTTAGGGGGATATTTGAAAAGCAAAGTCTACGTCAACAAACCAGCCACCCTCCAAGAACTCAAAAACACCATCATTGCCGAGATAAATGCCATAGAACCGACCATGTTGCAAAATGTCATTGAAAATTTCGACCATCGCGTGGACGTCTGTAAATCCAGTCGTGGTGAACATTTGAGCGATATTATTTTTCATACATAAATGGTATAAATGAACCTTCAAAATAAAGTACCCAACTTGATTTGAATATCAATCTTTCTTGTTTTAAAATGCGTTTACTTTCCTGCGTCCGTTTTGGACAACCCCATATTTGCTCTAGAATGAGGTGTTTAAAATATTCTTATAGCATAGTTATATAACACCTTATAGGGCAAATTTTTAACTGTTGCATAAACGTTTATACAACTATTTTATACAGCATATTTGCAAGTTAGTCAAAATGGTTGTGTTGTGGCATCCATGGTAACGTTTATAAAACAAACTCGAGCCTTGTTGTTTTGCTGTGCAATTTACTACTTTAGCCAACAGATTGCTCCCAACGGAACCACTTATACAACTGTTGTTTAGTAACTGTTAAAGGCTGTACATATGCTAAATATGTTGGTAAACAACTTCACCATAACCTAACTTTCTGCTGTCATATTTTTGTTAAAATGCCATAACCAATGTTTTAAGACAAACAACGCATGCATATTGGTTCAAAAGGTTTTATCAACTGTTCAAACAGAAGATATAGATATGGTACAAATTCTGGGTAAATCATTCGACTCTGTCGGTATTTCATTTCAGGCATTTCTCAAATTGCTGTATAACACCTGCAGGCAACAGCAAAATATTCTAATAACCTAAAGACAACATGGACGATGCCATGATTGTACACAACCACCCGCCATATTGGGCAAAGACTTATTCCTCTATTTACTATTAAATAATTATGTTTCAGTTCGAAATTACAGATATAAAGTGATAAAAATTAGTGTAATTGTGTCTAAATATAGGATTTGTGGAAGATTTAACGCAGATAAGTTCAGTTTTCCATCGTAAAAATCTAGACATACTTTTGATCATTGTCAAAATATGAATCAAATACGAAGCCCGTAGAAATTAGGTAACTAATAATTTGCACGATAATCACAATAAAATATGCGGCGCAAGTAATTCAATAGCCCTATATCACAGTGTAGAAGTTATCATATACCTGTGTATGAAATTCACAATGGCCGATATGTAAGTAAACAAGATGACTGTAATGTGTTAGTTATACAGTTGAGTCATTTATTTTAACAGTGAGTAGATCTGATCAAAAGAAATGTTTTTTTCCTTTACTATTTTTCTGGTTAAATTAAAGTAACAAAGTTATAGCCCTTTGGAAGTTTGAGTACCGCCCTGTCTCAATAATAATATTAGGTGCTCGTGTTTGGCAACAACGGATATAATCCGCCTTATCGGTTCATCGCATCGGAAACAAAAAAGCGAAAGAATTTGGAACGATGTTTTTACAATTATTTTATTCAGTTGAATACAGTCAGTGTCAGTCGGTAACGCGTGAGTGAATAGTGGTGTCAAACGAAATAAAAAATGGCACATGTTTATGCGGATCGGTTTCCCAATCGAGTGCAACCAACCCCTCGTGCCTTTGTTAATGTAGTACAACGGGCTCGTAAATCAGGTGACTTAAGACCTCACAGGAGACGGCATGCCGGTGCTCCAAGACCTCACGATCAAATACAGGTCCGCACTGAAATACTTGTCGGGAGGATACTTTATAAAACAAGGTAAATTTTTTTTTTATTTTTACACACATATTTTGGTTTATCTTCCTTCTACAATCATTATCTGAAAATTAATGACTCAACTTCAAAGTCACCCTGTACCCTATACAATACATAAGAAATAGTTTGGTCGCAATAAAGTAGAATCACGTAACAGAATAGTTGTATAGTTGACAAAAACTGAATCCTGCACTGACGCAAATGTCCTATACCGGCTGCACTTTTGTTTTATAACTGTTACCTGCAGCCCTTATACAACTGAAGTGTCCTACTAGGTATGCCAATTCCGCTTGTATAGCTGTTCTAAGAAGGTTTTGCCAATGTTCTTACAGTATACAATGCTGTTTAAGGAATACTGTATAATCATTCTTGCAACTCTAATATGAGTGATAATTGTTAATTGGGTAATGCACTATCATACAACTATTGTTTAAGGGCTACCCTAAAATTCCGTCCCGGTAAAACTATTTAAGATCGAAAGGAAGTAAGTTGAAATTAGTGATATGTACGAACTGCTATGAAAAAAGCATGTTGAGTGGGAAGTTAAATCATGAAGGTTTGATCTAAAATGAGTTTTGTCTTAGAGGTATACTGGAGATGTAAAATCATTACTCAATCTATGTAGTCATGATATCATGTCGGAACACAACTGGAATTTTTAACCAATTCAAGTCCTTAATTTTAAATAAAGAATCCATATTTAACGTCTAATAGATGGGTAAATGTGCTGGGGTCGGTTAGGTATAAATTGCTGGAAACAGAAATTTGACACATAATCTCACCAACTTACAGCCCCAACATCTAATTTTAACCCCTGCAAAATTTTTTTTAAATTGTTCCGGATCCTCCGTAGCTACGTCGCCACTAGACCGATTTTGAAAAAATGCTACAAAGCTTTTCGACCTTGGCATGGTTGTAACCTTGTGTGAAAATTTCATCAAAATTCGAGAGGTACTTCCCAAGTTATAGACGGGCCTAGGATCGGCGAACAGACAGACCGACTTGGTTTTACATGTTGTACATATCATATACCTACCTACCTATAACGTCCAAAAAACAATACCTCACTTTCGGAATTTTTCGCGATTACAATACTTCCTCATCAGCGGCATAGGGAGAAATAACCTAAAGAAAATTTCCTATTTAATTCAAATTTTGTGTAAATTTTACGGCATCCTTTACCATCAGCAGCACTCGGTGTTGTAGCTCTTGTACCCGTCAATACTCATCAAAATTCTGTTATTAATTGCGATGAATTTCAGCATTATTTCAGCTGAAGCAGCTCAAACAAATAAAATACCGTAACTAATGATACCGAAATCAAGATAAGAAAACGTACGTCTAAAACGATTCTACGTGACAATTCTTATTCAAATCAAACAAGGAAACAATGACAGTTATTTGCATTTGCATAAAATATGTGCTGGGGAACAGAAAAATAAGAAAAAGAACGGAAAAGATGTTCGAATCGTGAACAGATTTTGTGATTTACGCATAGTTTCAACTTTTAACAGCAATCTATCAGATGGTTTCCTGACTTAAAGTAATATGTTGAATATTCAGAAGCGCAGATACAATTTTGTTTTTGATCACAGATCACGTAGGTATTAGATGACATCATGAGGAGGTGTGGCGTTTGATATTTAGAGGATTCACCGATCTTAGAACGTATAAAAGTTAGTGAATTGAGTATAGATAGTATGGTTAGTATTTTTTAACTCTAATCGAAACTGACATAACAGCAAGACCCTCAGATAATAGGACATCCGATTTATTGGATATTACCTACATGTTGTTACCTACGACCTACGACGGAGCACTTCTGACGTATGCCGACCAAAAAAATGACGCCATTATGACGGTCTAATGTCACACCCATTTGACGTCATTATATGAAGTCATAGTATGTCGTATAAAAGACCAAATACAAAGTCGATATGACGTCTGTATCACGACTATCTGAGGTCGATATGACGTCTATGTGACGTCGATATGATGACCAGTCGCTCGCAAAAAGAACAGCGCGGTGTATCCAAATGCTCCTGAAACATTGAGAATGTGACAACGACCCCCACCAGCAGTGAGTTCAGGAGTGGTAGAAAAGCATCGAAACTCATATTCAACTTAACTACCACTCTTGAGCCTCCTCGCTCCGAGACGTCGTGATCACTTCCGCCATTTTCCAGGAGCATTTGTACCAAGTGTATCGAAGTGGTTAATAAAGAACTAAAAAAACACAGTGTGATCCGAAACGCTCTTCCGATGGTTCATCAGAATTGGTTTGTAGCAATTTATTGCTTTCTCTCAGAACGCCAAAATACTTCTGGTTTCCTGAGTGTCACCCAGCCCTTATTGACTCTGTGGCAATACTATCGTCCTTACTAAATAATAATAATAATAATTATTACCCATTAGACATGTATAAAACATGTATAGGGTTCGTCAGCAAACAATTTACAGTATGTAAATACATAAAAAAACAAACAGTAAAATAACAAGCAACAACCAACAATAGCTTAAATTAGATATTTTAAAATGGACACGATAGGCTAACAACAGCATATGAAATAGATTAGCTTTCCAGCAGTTAAAATTAATAAATTAACAGAAATACAATATAAAAATATACAGGGTGACTTCGAAGTTGAGTCATTTATTTTAACAGTGAGTAGATCTGATCAAAAGAAATGTTTTTTCCTTTACCATTTTTCTGGTAAAATTAAAGTAACAAAGTTATAGCCCTTTGGGAGTTTGAGTACCGCCCTGTCTCAATAATAATATTATGTGCTCGTGTTTGGCGACAACGGATATAATTCGCCTTATCGTTTCATCGCATCGGAAACAAAAAAGCGAAAGAATTTGGAACGATGTTTTTACAAATATTTCATTCAGTTGTATACATTCAGTGTCAGTCGGTAGTGGATAGTGGTGTCTGTTGCGTGGCTCAAACGAAATAAAAAATGGCACATGTTTATGCGGATCGGTTTCCCAATCGAGTGCAACCAACCCCTCGTGCCTTTGTTAATGTAGTACAACGAGTTCGTGAATCATTTGACTTAAGACCTCACATATGGACGGCATGCCGGTGCTCCAAGACCTCACGATCAAATACAGGTCCGCACTGAAATACTTGTCGGGAGGATACTTTATAAAACAAGGTAACATTTTTTTTTATTTTTTTTTTATTTTTACACACATATTTTGGTTTATCTTCCTTCTACAATCATTATCTGAAAATTAATGACTCAACTTCAAAGTCACTCTGTATAAAAGGACAAACAATAAGTAGATAACAAACAATACAAAAAAAAGAACATCTAAATATCCACAAGGTTAGATTCTTAACTCAGCGTCAAAATTATTCAAGGAGCTAATTGTTTTAATATACTCAGGCAGCTTATTGAATATCTTTGGTCCTAAACTAGAGGGAGATCTACTACCCAGTTTACATCGAGCAAAGGGTAGATGAATGCCGTGCTGCCTACGAGTATTGATGGTATGTATATTACTATTCAAGGTGAAATTATCTCTGTATATATTGCCATTTCATAAAGGAACAACGAGGGCAGTGTTAGAATTTTTAATTTCTGGAACAAGTCTCTGCAACTGTATATACTGTCAACACCTGCTATGCACCTTATTATTCTCTTTTAACTTCGAAATACCTTTGAAGCATTCACCGAGGAACCCCAGAAACACAATGCATACCGCATTCGCGACTCGATATGTCTGTGATATAACATCAATAACTGGTCGCGTGTAAAAACTGTTCTCAGATGTTTAAATAGTAAATCTAAGCTTCGCAGTCAGGTAGGTAGTCACAATGTCCTTTAAAATTGAGGCACTCATCCAGGTGCAGTCCCAAGAATGTTGTGCTCTCACTGATGGGCAGGGCTGAATTATCCAATGTAAGTTGCAGGGGAGGTATTGATTTTTGGGCATTGTGGAATCTGATTGCTGTTGTTTTTTCACAGTTTAGATGCAGCTGGTTCTCCATGAACCAGCTATTGATGCTATGTAACAAGCTGTTACAGTCGTTAATTAGGATAACGTCATCTTTATTTGATAAAATAATCGATTGGTCGTCCGCGTATAAAGTAAAGTGTGCTCTGGGGAAGGACTACTCAAGAGTATTTACATATAATGCAAACAGAACAGGCCATAACACAGATCCTTGTGGAACGCCAACATCCATATTTATCGCACTAGAATTGACTTGTATTAGTCCTGAGCAGTTATGAGTTATTGTCACATACTGCGATCTGTTTTCTATGAAGGATTTTATCCAGAGTTAGGCTGGTCCACAGATTCCATAAGTTGCCAGTTTTACTAATAACAGATCATGGTTGACACAGTCGAATGCCCTGCTTAGATCACAGAAGATACCAACAGGGCATTCTCCTGCCTCAATGTACTGAACTAGCGTATTGAAATAAGAATGAGATGCTGTTAGTGTTGATCCACCGTTACGGAAACCACGTTGGTTGGATGTTAGTACCTCATTTCTTTCAAGGAACAGCGTCAACCGACTCAAGAAACAATATTCGAAATTTTTGGAAAAACAACAGGGAGACGTCACCGGTCTGTAATTTTTTGGGTTAATAGTTTCTCCCTTCTTGTGTATGGGAGTTACTTTTCCCATTTTTAAGCTGTCTGGAAAAGAGCCAGTACAGAAAGAGAGATTGATCAGAAAAACAAAGGGCCTAACAATATATACCAAAACGTTCTTTGTATCACAAAATGTCAGTTAAAGACGACGAAGCAATCGTGACGTCGGTCAAACACATAGATTTATAAAACAAAATGGCTGAACACAATCGTGCTTTTTTGCTGATGACCA
This sequence comes from Acanthoscelides obtectus, assembly GCA_963669975.1. Lineage (NCBI taxonomy): Eukaryota > Metazoa > Arthropoda > Insecta > Coleoptera > Chrysomelidae > Acanthoscelides > Acanthoscelides obtectus. The sequence goes on along the minus strand of CAVLJG010000007.1, from coordinate 89,757,582 downwards.
GCTGATGATATACCGTTCCAAAATTTGAATTTTTACCGCGCTTGATTAAAAATATTCTAGTAAAGCTTGTTTATCATTATTCAGAGGAGTTTCTAATAAAGTTGTTATTTACGGGAATGAAACATGATGTAAAGTGGCAATTTGAAATATCTGAACATGGAATATTATTAGAAAAGTCATACAAATATACTAAGTGACATATAAATCCGAACACCCAGTTTAAATGGTTTTATTTTAATAAAAGTTGGTGAATGTATTTATCTTACTGTAAATAACAAGTGAAAATATTTTCAGCCTTATCAGTTGGACATTCCGGTTTTTATACTGCTTTTTTTAATTCACTAACGCTCTAAAAATGAATATTTCAGCCGCAGTAAAGAATCAACGTTGGCGGATTTTGGTTCTTGACATCCTGTACGATCGGTTATGATGCCTATAGTACGGAGACCTGTACGATTTCGTCAACTTAGTGAGTTTGATAGGGGCCGTATAGTGGGACTTCGGGAAGCTGGACTTTCTTTTCGGGCAATTGCAGTTAGAGTGCAAAGAAGTGTAGACACTGTGGTTAGATGTTGTCAGGCATGGCTTCGAGAACGCCGTACGCAAATAGCAAGGGGCACTGGACGCCGCCGTAGAACAACAGACCGTGAAGATGGCTTGTTTTCATACCGGCCACACTGGGTCCTCCCTTTAACTCGAGAACACCGACGTAATCGCCTTGAGTGGTGCAGACAACGGTCACGCTGGGATCAGGAATGGAACAGTATTGTCTTTAGTGACGAGTCTAGATTTTGTTTAGGCATGCACGATGGTCGTGCCAGGGTTAGAAGGCGACGTGGTGAAAGGAGGAATCCACAGTTTTTTGTTGAAAGACATGTTCATCACACTGTTGGAGTTATGGTTTGGGGTGCTATAGCTTATGGTTCCAGGTCACCTTTAATCTTCATCAGAGGTAACATGAACGCGCAGCGTTATATCCACGAAGTTCTAGAACCCCATCTTTTACCCTATCTTGACACCCTGGCAGATCCAACTTTCCAACAAGATAATGCACAATAGACTTCTTTCAACATAATGATGTCACATTGTTACCATGGCCACCAAGATCTAGCGACTTATCCCCAATTGAGCACGTGTGGGATATGATGGGTAGGAGATTGCTCAATTTGCAACGTCCTCCTCAGACTCTAGAAGCAGTTCGAGAGGAGTTGGTGGTTGCCTGGAATGACATACCACAGGAGGACATTGACCACCTGATCAGAAGCATGCCTAGGCGCGTTGGAGAATGCGTAGCACATCAGGCTGCATCCACACATTATTAAAGGTCAAAGGGCTTTAAAGCAGTGCAATCATTTTGAAATTTTTATCATTTACTTATTATGTTTCATTAAGTACTTATACAAAATTTTATTAAAATAAAACCATTTAAACTGGGTGTTCGGATTTATATGTCACTTAGTATATTAACAAGATATTTTTGGTCGGAGAATTCCCGATACTTCTTTATAAATAACAGTAAGTAGTTATTGGTATTTGCATATCTAATTTAGCTTACTCTTCATTAAAAGTCTACATTTTCTGTGTAAGTGTTGATTTATCAGTAATGACTGTCCTAAGAAAGACGTCAGTCAAAATGGCTGCCTTTTGGAGGACGCCTTGTTGTCATAAAAAAAGCGTCAATAAAGACCCCATTTTCCAGAAAATGACCTTTCCGATCAAAAGCGACCAATATAATGACGTCATTTTGGCGTAATGATGTTCACTGGTTAGGTTTTATATAAACACGCGATAGTGGACCACCTGTACCACGAGCGGGGCCCGGGGCTGCAATAATAGTCATATCGTTATGCTGAAGGATGAAGCCGGTGGTCGGCAGCGTTGTTATCAGAATGGTGTGCTAACAGCGCATCGTATCGAGTATTGTTATAAAAAACCGTTCATTAAAAACAACATTTCGGAGACCATTTGAGTCAAAGTAAGTTGAATGTCACCTGGAACCGCACCTGTTGAAGGTAGTACACGTCTAAGAGTGTTCGAATAATACCCAAATATTAAATCATTTCAGTTGCTTTTTTTAATATACCTAAGGTGTGCACAGTGACTGACACCTATGCCAGACTTTCTTTCAGACATAAGGACTACTTGAACTTCATTTTTGTTCCATATATAGCATTTTTAGTATCTTGGGTTCGCTTCTTCGATATACAGGGTGTCCGCAAAGTTGGGGTTTTCCTTTTCAGAAACAACTACCCTTGAAATAACAAAGGTAATGTGTAGTGAAACGAGGGCGACCAAGTAAAAAAAAATAAAGGAAAAAGTACTCACTCTCCAGTTGACGAGAAGGGCTAAGTACGTCTCTGCCCGAAATCATACCGCTCCAACAGAAAATGAAATCAGCTGATGCCCTACCGAGCAGACGCAGGCAAACAAGGAAGGCAAAATGTTGCGTAATGACCAAACATGAGTGTTGCGAAAGTTATTCACCCCATTACGCGTGAACGTAGATTCCTCTGTCACCAATATGCACTTCAAAAAGTCCGGAGTATTGTCATGTTGATGCAACAACCACTCACAAAATCGCACTCTTGCTGGAAAATCGTCAGGTTGAAGGGCTTGTACACGTTGGACGTGAAACGGATACAGCCCCTCTTCACGCTGCGTTTGCCACACTTTAGTTTTTGATACTTGCACTTCTCTAGCCACGTCTCTAGTGCTTGTTGTTTTTTGAAACGCAATCGATTATATGGGTTCGTTTACCTCTACACGCGTGACCGTAACCGTCGGTTGCATACTAACCTGACACACTGACCCCGACCCAGTTCTGCCGTCGGGTTGAGACCTTGTACCAATCGGTGATGTCCCGGGTCGCGGCTACAGGACGGTATTCAGATATTTTTGATGTTGCAGAGCCCTTTATCTCGGTTCCCTTAAGACATTGGTGTACCTATATGGTACTAAGAAAAATTGCTTATGTTTTCAAGATCTACACGTCGTGTAAAGGAAAACCCCAACTTTGCGGACACCCAGTATTTAATTATCATAAAGCAGCCACAGACCACAGAATTGCATGGAACTTGAAGATATCATGTATCTCGATTTTAGAACTGCATAAAGCTCGTATCAATACTAGAATAGAACTAAAACTTCCCCTGTCTCTCTGATCTATATCCATATTTTTCTGGACATCCTTCTATTTCGGCAGTCTTTTTCGCAGCACAATGAGAAGTCTAAATTTCAGAGCTTTGAAATGTTATAACCATAAGAGTATAAGAGCGGAAGCTAAAGAAACCAGAATACACCGCGCCATCTAGCAAGTAGTAGTTGAACGGGTAGGTGCTAGACTCTACACCTTTAAGAGAATTCAGCAAATAATCACCATAAAACCATTCGGTACCATCTATAAGTCGAGATGAGAAACTCAATTTCAAGTAGGCTAGAAATCTGTAAGCGCTTGTCTGTGATATACCCTAATAAACAGATTGATAGATGTCACAACATGCTTTCTTATGGTGCTATCTCTCAGTTACATATTAGACTAATGTTTTCCATGTGTGAAATCTATAATTAAAAGCCTAGCTTAGAATCACCACTCAAAGATGTCGCTAGCTGAGACAAAAATGATTGTAACGTAATACTGGACAATGGAGAATGGACACAATCAGGACACAATCAATTAGTAATCCCTCTATACCACTTATATACATAGGCGTATTTTTTAATTCACCGGTTGAGCTACCGGTGCAACCAATTATCCAATTTTACTTCCTTTAATTTCCGTCTGAGCGACAGGTTGTACAATAAACTTGTCTACATACTTTATAGACAATTTTGGTATACAACCGGTCGCTCAGACGGACATTAGAGGAAATAAAATTGGATAAATGGTTGCCCCGGTGGCTCAACCGGTGAATCAAAAAATACGCCTCATTACTCTTCAATTATGCTTTATGTTCCATGCGGAGAATATATAACAGTTCCATGTTTGACATTGCGCAGACGTAACAACAAAGTAAAATTCAAATTTAAAAATGAAACTTATTTTATTTTCTGCAATTTACAAAAATAAGTTGGGCCATAGTTCTGCGATGGTTTGGGTAAGACTAGGTGCCCATATCTTAGCAACCCTTTGCCTGCTATCTCAAAGACACTCCTAGTTTGCAGCAAAGCAGGAGATAGGTCCCTAAAATAGAAATTTCAGATTTTCCAGTGTTAGCTTCAAAAATGGCGTTCTACTCACTTTACTACAAATTCCATATTCGTCTCTTCCCAAATCTGTTTCAGAGCTACATGGACAACTCCATCGTTTTGAATTGGACTGAGTGAGCATGTAGAGTATACAACAATACCACCTCTTTCTACCAATTTCAAGGCATTTACTAATAACTCTTTCTGTAGTTCTGGTAAATTCAATCTCTCTTTTATTCTTGAAGGTTTAAAAATGTTGTTTTCATTTTCATGTAGAGAGTGACGATCTGTTGTACAAGGGACATCAACCTAAAGGAATAATAATTTACAAAAAAAAACATAATGGAGATAAATACCTACGAGGATTCTGTCATATTCTTCTTCAGAAATGATTCTTCCATCTCTATTGGTCAGCCGAATCTTGCCAGTTTTCACCCATTTCTCTTGAAAATCATATAAAAATTGACTGTAAACACTTCGTACTCTGTTCAACCTTGAAAGCGATGAATCATTTGAAACCACAACATCTGGGAAAAAAGTTTGTAAAGCTAGAAGACTTTTCCCACCAGGTGCAGAACACATATCTAGAAACCTATTTCCTGGCCTTAGATCAAGAGCTAAAATAGGTAGAATCGATCCTCCATCCATTAAATAATAGTTAAAAACATCTGTGCAGCCCCTTTTGGGCGAGTCAAAATCACTTTTATTGTCTCTCTCATAACAATAAATGTTCAAATGATCTGGGAAGGGTAAATCATATTCTTTTTCCATTTTAACACTAAAATGGGTTTCAGGATCATACATCTTATAGTGATTCGATTCTGGTATGAAATCTTCTCTACCCTTAATTTCTGTAGCAGGTAAGAATTCATGTAATGCTTCAGTTGATAAAGGATCTTTGATATCTATGAGTCTTCTTGTGTCAAATTTGGCTTTCTCAAGACTACTGGCCAATGAAAAATCCGATGCTGTAGGCTTTTCTTGTGCTGCTGATTCATTTGCTTCTTTCTCAATTTTATTTTGTATTTTCTGTTCCAACTCTTCATCTAATCTCAAGATTTTATCCATAGCTTTATTATTCATATTTTTGAGTTTCTCTTCTTTTATGTAGCCCTGTTCTAGACTAAATAATGTCCTCATATTCAAAGCACCAGTCAGTTCCAAGCTTTGCATTGCTTCTGTATCATCACCGAAGTTGTTTATAACAGCAACATATTTCTGCTTACCCAACATAGCCTTTCTTATTCTGAGCCACTTTTCATTAAACACTTGCTTGTAGAAATCGTCCATATGATTCAATGCTTTGTCTATGGGGTGTATTTTTTTACGTAAAATAGACTAAAAACAGGATTATCATAGAAAATTGTTAATAGGAGAACCAAATGAAAATCATACCCAATGGTCTGGTCGATGTTTATAGCGTACGAATTGTTTTGTTTTTTGTGAAACCCTTTTAAATACACTGTACGAAAACATTTTTGTAAGAATAAATATCTGGTGCTGTTTTGACGAAAATGTCGTTTTTGAGGTTATGTAATGTATCCAGAGATAAATGCAGTGTTGCCAGAGCGAAGTTTAAAATATCCGTCACACGTATCGCAAAATTCCGCTCATGCCGCTACGGTCCAAAAATTTAAGGGGGGGGAGGCTTTAAATAAACAACAAATATATTTTTTACATATTTACTTTTTTTAAACACTGTCTAAAAACTATACTAAAAATACAAACAGTAACATAATATAATTGCAATGTTTCGTAAAAACATAAAAAGTATACCTCTAAAAAAACTAAACTGTCTTTGGTTTAGAATTAGGAACTAATAAAAAAATAGAAACTATCACCAATATCTTAATCTTAATATAAAAAAAAACAAAAAATAATGTGGAATGGAAATGCCTACGTTTGCTTATTTTATTCACAGTCAGAATCAGAAATTACTTCTTCTTCAGCTTGTTCTTCCTTATTTACATTATATAAATTCTTTTTATATTTGTTTAAATGATTCTCATTAAAACTATAGGATAAACAGCACTGTTTTTTTGATTCCAAGTCTAATTTAATTGTAAGTATAATGCAGACAAAGTTGATGGTGTTATTTTATTTCTTTTTTTTGTTTTGTAATCAAGCATATAATAAAAAGTTCGCTCAACATCAGCGTTTCCATGAGGCAATGTTAAAATGATTAGAGCCAGTTTACCTATATTGCGAAATAAATATTCGTCATTAAAATTTTTGAGGTTGTTTACAAACGACCAAAATTCAATGACATTACTTTTTGTTTTTAAAATTTCCTCTTTCTCACTATCACTGAAATAAATACATATTTTCTTTAGTTCCAAAATTGCCTTTTCGGTTTCAATATGAAGGGCAATTTTTTTTAAAACAGCGTCATGAAAGGTATTACTTATAATAAGACGATTGTTCATCACATCAACTGGTGAGAGAAACTTTAGCTCTGAAAAGAAGTTGTCTTTGATAGGAAATCTTTTAAGGGACTCTTCTACCGATTTTTGGTAAAATGTGACACATTTTAATTTAAATTGTTCGATTGCCGTGTTATTGCAGTGTTTTATTGCATCCATTGTATGCGGACCAACATTCACTTGTTCAATTGGTAATAAGCAGTGGGGATCATTAGGATTTAGATTATATAATTTCTCATTTTTAAAATATTCTGGTCGCATAAAGTTTGTACATAGATGACGTACAAATCGCTCACTTTCTATTGATATGATATTGAGCATAACTTTCTCTGATTGAAAGAGAGCATTAAATTGGTTAAAAATGGGCAACACGAATTTAAAAAACATTAAATACGCCTTAACAAATGGATTCTGTAACTCATTAAGTATTACATTTGCTACAGGATTTTTGTCTTCAATGGAAGCTAATCTAAATAGGCTAAGCAAGATGTCCCACTGATCCAAAACTCTATCAACACATTTGGATAAAGCAAGCCACCTTGTTTTACTAGGGCTTAAAATTTTTAATTTTGACTTTTTGAAATATTCCTGTAATTCTTCAAGAACACACTGCCTTTTTGGGCTTCTTGAGAAGTAAGAATATAAGTTTTGTAAAAGAGCTTCAACGTTGCTTGGAATCTTTTCAGCTGCCGCCACGGCCACTAAATGAGCAGAGTGGCAAATGCAGCCATTGACAGTTATATTAGGATTATCTTTTAAAAGATAAGTTTTGAAAGATTCGTTATTGCCCATCATAACACTAGCGTTGTCGGAACAGTATCCAACAATATTGGTAATTTTTACTTGATTGGATATAACGCATTTTTAAAAAGAGAATATAAACCTTTGGTGGTACCTTCAACTGCGTTGATTTTAATTATATCTAATAAATGGGTTTTAATTGAATTTTTATGAATATACCTTACAAGAATGTATAGTAGTCTTGTATTGCTCAGGTCTGTACTCTCATCCAATAAAATAGAAAATGGTTTATTTTCCAATTCTGAAATTATTTCGTCTTTAATAACAGGAGCCAGCACATTTTTAATTATACTTATGCATTTGGATCTTTTTAATTTAAGTGAGCTAGAGAGATCTGGGTCTTTAAAACATAATTGACTAACTCCTGTTATATGATCAACAGTTCTAAAACTTATATAATGACTTACAACTAAAAGACTATATCTTAAGCAAGCAATTATTTGCCGTTTTTCCGACTCACGTGCTTCCCAAGACTGAAAAGTGCTATCTAACGTTCTTATATTCGAAATTGCTTGTACATTAGTGGCATGCCTTATTGATTTCGAATGATTCACTAAATCTGATTTTTTACCACCCATTATTTGATTACAAGCTTTACATTTTGCTTTCAACTTGTCATTTTCAATAGGTCCCAACCAACCTTTAAATAACGGATCTTCTAGCCATGATGAAGTAAACATTTGTTTTCGTGTCTTTTTCTTAACAGGTTGCTCTGGCTCTTGGTTATCCTGAGATTCGCAAGTCGAATTATCAGGCTCAGACCTGATTCCACTAGATTCCGCTCTTCTATTTTGTCTGTATTCAGGTTCGGGATGCTCCGAGTTCGACACAGATGCAGTCGTGTGGATGGTACGGCCACGTTTCACCGTTTGTTTTTTAGAAGGATTTTTATCAAAAAAATCGTTAATGGTCTGCTGTCGCCTTTCCATTATTCCTATTTTCCAGAAGAAAAAGCGTTAAAAACAAATTTCGCGACTAAGATTTATTTCTGGATCAAACTATAATATGTTAGATATTTAAGCAGTTTTGTTACTTACCAGTAGATTTAATATTAAAATCTGCAGCAAATGATATATCAATAAAATGATCAACACAAGAATAAGAACACTAATATAAGCGAAACTAAACAGTATATACCCAGAGCTGAAAAATACAATACAAAGCGAGAAACCTAATATTATGTCTGCCTGCTGAGACCTGTTAGAAACGATTAGTATTGAAAATTGAAAGCAGTACGTGCGCCATCTGTTATTGAAAAAAAAGGCAAGTGGAATAATTCTCTTCTCTGTTCCTAGATGGCTCAAGCGGCACCAAATGCACCAATTTTATTATTAATGTGATAATAAATCAGACTCTAGCCACTGCCTATTTAGGATTTAGAACGTTATTAACGTTAAAACAGTGAAATAAATATGATAGTTTTGTATGTAATAAATTCCGCTACATTTTGGGCTAATTTGCTCTACCGCCGCTACGCCGCTCTTCTCAAAATAATTCGCTACAAATAGCGGAATTCCGCTACGTATGGCAACACTGGATAAATGTATGCCACAAAACATAAACCTTATTTCACGAGTATCCATCTCGCTTTGAGGTGAACAGCTGATCACAAAAGCGACATCTTTGTGTCAATTTGTAACGTTGGCAATAATGAATTTCGGGACCGTATTCAGAGCTGTTGTTCACATATAAGGATTATACTTTTAAGTGGATGGGAACTGTAACAATAAAATGTACCAGTACAGATATGGAAAAGTTTATTAGAAAATTATTATAATACATCTGGGATTTATTGATTACATGGTATGTCAATAGAACAGTTTGCGTCGTCTTTTCCAGACGCTGTGAATTTACCTGTAAAAATAATATAGACACGTATTTCTGGCTTATTGTCTGCCATCAGTGTAACGTAATTCATCAAAAGCACATAACTAACCACATCAAAGATAATACATTCACCCAAAATCACGAAAACGACCCACCACCATGCCATATTAGTGTGATACATCAAATGATCATACCGCACTCAAACAGCAAAATAAAAAAAAGCGTATTAATTAAATATACTTCCTGGAATTTCCCATTTCCTCGATATATAATGATGGCATAGCAACAGTTTGCTGACTTGGTATATCCTTAAGCATATGTTACTCTCTTTGAAAAAATTATAAACTACGTTTCCGTTTCCTTTGGATTTTTGCAGAGTTCTCAACATTTGGCCATGCCTGTATTCTCGAACACTGCATTGTCCCAGTTGTGTACATTTCATGACTTCCTGCAATCGTTACTTACATGTTTCTATTTTATCACTTGTTAGAATCACCCGAGTCATGTTCAGACCTAATTGAGGGAATCGAACATCTACACGTCATATACTTCCACACATTCTTCTGAACTGAATATATGGCTGTTTCATTGCCCTTTAAGATCATATGGTGTTTCAAGTTCTAAGGAGTACTATAACTAATAGAGTCAAAAACTGTTTATCCTATTTTATTCCTACCTGACTTGAAATGTAGTCATGGTCATTAGCAGCCATTGTGCTTGTAGCGTTTCTTCCCTATGCAAAGAAACTTTTTTAAATAAAAAAAAAAGTACAAAATGAATCTGTAGCGTACAACAAAATACGGGTCTGCCTACCTGGAGTTCACCGATCCGTCGGAATTAATTATGTGTCCTGTGTCGATATGGGGAATTTTGAAATATTACTAGATAACTATAGCTGCCATTGTTGCGTGATGAATACTCGTGAAATAGGGTGCATATACTGTAATCGAATTCACGCGAATAACCAAGTGAAAATGGTATTTACCGATCCGTTCAAGCGAGTGTGGTTATCAGTTTGGTTATAAGATCCGTGACGTTATGAACCAGCTGTTATATGTCATAGTTATCACCGTAAAATTGTGGTACTTACCCAAACCCAACTCAGGAGTAATTTTATATTTCTGGTTATTATTTGAAATGTGACAAGTTAGAATTTTGCCGTGTATTGGATATTTTTATTGTACTTCAGCTTCATTTTTGGGAAACTTGATACAGGCTGACTTCATTTTTAGCATAAAGTAGAGCACCTTATTAGTTATAATCATTACTGTTGTTGGGGACACTTTAACCCTTAACTACCGTAGTGCAGAAAGTGTAACGTCATTAACGTAGTACGGTCTCAGTGACCGCACATTACTAACAATCTCAAGTACAAACAATAAAATATTTTGAGTGTTTTAAATATTCAGGCAGAGTAGAATAAGGCCTGAGATAACACATAACATATAATTTTTACTATACTTCATTTAAAAAAATAAAAACATCGAACATCATTCACTTCGACATATTTTTACACAAATTCCTTATCTTAGTTAACTATAAAACAAAACACAATATTCTATGCGGAATTAGCAACAGATTCTAAAATATGAATTAACTGTTCACTGAGACATAACTTAATTTGAGGGATTACTTGAACTTGAAAGGAATAAAAAAAATACAAGGGGTGAAGATTGCATTTAAAATTTTTACAATTTTTTTACGAATGCTCCAAACAAATAGGCTTATGGCACATTTTACATGAATAAAAAGTTTATCTTTAATTCTAGGTGGACAAGTGTGACATGTTTTTTCTTTTTTTTTTAATGTCTCCTCTGGAACATCCACTTCAGCACGGTTAGGGAGTGATTGAATTCTACGAATTGTAGTCCGAGTGTCAGGCTTTAGTTTTGTAAAGGGTTGTCCAATAGGGACGCAGGAAAGTAAACGTCAATTTGACATAGACGCCATCTTTGTTTTCTGTCACCGACATGTCATTTTGTTAGTTGAATGTTTACCATTGATCGCTATGGAGTCGTATTCGATTGAAGACTGCATTAAAGTTATTCAAGAGCACTACAAAAATGGTGCAAAAATAAAAAACACGTTTCGCGCGCTTCGTGAACATTTCGGTCGCAACAACCGCCCAAACGAAACAACCATCGGTCGTGTGGTGCGTAAATTCGAGGCAACAGGTTCTGTGGCAAATCTGCCAGGCTCTGGCCGGCCAAGGAGCGTTCGCACACCGGAAAATATTGCTGGTGTCAAGGAGAGTGTGAGAGACGATCCGAAACAATCAACAACGCGTCGATCCCAAGAATTGGGCATTTCGAGAACCAGTTTGCTCCGCATTCTCCACAAGGATTTGAATGTACACGCCTACAAGATCCAATTGACGCAAGAGCTGCGTCGGGCCGACCATTTTTCGCGCCGAACGTTCTCAGATTGGCTCCTTGAACACCGCCAAATTGATGCCAATTTTTGATCAAAAATCATGTTCATCGACGAAGCGCATTTCACTTTGAATGGGACGGTAAACAAGCAAAACTGCCGCATCTGGGCGAACGAAAATCCCCGTGAGTATCAAGAGCAGCCGATGCATCCTCAAAAAGTGACTGTGCGGTGTGCATTGTGGTCAAAAGGCATCATCGGACCTTACTTTTTCGAAAATGCGGCCGGGGACGCCGTTACCGTCAATTCTGAGCGATATCACGTGATGATAGAGGACTATTTTTGCCGCAACTTGAAGGAATGGATATGGACGATGTTTATTTCCAACAAGACGGTGCAACATGCCACACAACCAACGTCAATATCCATCGATTGCAGTCCTTCTTCGGTGATAGCGTGATTTCGCGCAGAGGAAATGTGTCATGGCCACCAAGATCGTGCGATTTGACTCCCTTGGACTTCTTTTTATGGGGATATTTGAAAAGCAAAGTCTACGTCAACAAACCAGCCACCCTCCAAGAACTCAGAAACAACATCATTGCCGAGATAAATGCCATAGAACCGACCATGTTGCAAAATGTCATTGAAAATTTCGACCATCGCGTGGACGTCTGTAAATCCAGTCACGGTGAACATTTGAGCGATATTATTTTTCATACATAAATGGTATAAATGAACCTTCAAAATAAAGTACCCAACTTGATTTGAATATCAATCTTTCTTGTTTTAATATGCGTTAACTTTCCTGCGTCCGTTTTGGACAACCCCATATTTTCTGCACGTCTAATAAGATAGGGTCTTACCAATTGATCAGTAAGAAATTTAGTAAATCACACTGGCTATACAAAACTTTTAATAGATATAGTAACATAGACACCGTAGACCGGTCACTGTGACGGCTCTGTAACTTTTGTCGTATTTCTATTGTAAACCGATAAAAGTGTCACCTTCAACTTTTAGCGACAAACTGACCACGTGGTCACTTGGAGGTAGCGAGGATATTTCCTGATTATATTGAAGTAGGGGTAAGATATATAGAAATTAAGGTTAAGGGTTAAATCTAGTTCCTATGCTTAACAAAGTATCCTGTGTAGCCATATACCACAAGAATATTAAAATATGGCCATATAAACTCACTGGATGATGTCCACCTGCATAAGGTTTTGCTAATATCTTTTTTTCATCGCTTTTTCCTACCATTTCTACTAAATCAATAAATGTTTTCTTTGACATGCGGAAAAGTTTAGAGGATTGAAAGTTATCATAGCTATAAAGCATTGGTTCCATCATTAACTTTTCTTATGAAAAAAAACATTTCTTCCATTAATATTATGAAAGGTTTCTTTTTTAAACTTTCCATACACCGTTGTAGACGAAAATGCACCGCTTATTAAGCGATAATGAAATTAATCAGAAATTATATACGCGCTTTTATAAAATAAACAACTTGCAACAAAACCGCGGTTAAGACAAACGCGTTGAAGCGATTCGAGTAATTGACGTCATTAACCCGTGTGTCATCTTGAACCATATTACACCTATAACCGCGGTACATAACATAGAAATTTTGGTTATTCGCTTTGATTTTATTTGCATCCTAACCGCTGTCAAGCTGATGTCATTGTCATCCCATTTGTAAGAGTTGAAATCTCGATTCTCCGTCTGCTGTTTTCAATCTTAACTTTATAATAACAGAATCCCTCAGTTCTTAACTTTTTTACAGAGTAAGTTTGCAAAATCGATCCAGATATTTTTTATTCTATCGCGTTTGTTTCCCCAGTGATGTACTTATGCATAACCACAATGGTTTTAACAACGTTCAATATTCGAGGCAAAATAGGTTTTATAACTTCTATATAAATTAAAAATGAAAGTAAAAATATATCTAAATAGTTTTGATAGTATTCTGTTCTGAAATACCGTATAATTCCCCCAATATAGTACAGTGAAACTAGATATAATTGTGCAATATAATGGGTTTTCCAATAATAAGCTGTCACAATGATGTGTTTCGTTACAAGCAATGGCGCTCGCAAGGATTTTTGTTCAGCGGGCGCCGATTACCGACAATATACAAATTTTTGTAAAAGTGTGTCTGCGCCGAAACTCATTAACAGCATGCCTAAATTTTTTTGAACAGCGGTGTTAGCAATTTTTTACGTGGGACAAATCCTAAAAATCTACAAAATACTGCACAAAATCTTGCTAAATATGCAAACTTTCAGGTCCAATCGAATTACACTGATCAACAGCCAAAAAATATCCTAAATAAAATCAACAAAATATTACTATTTTTAATGTGCTAAAACCGGAATGAAACTTATTTTTTCAATATTAGTTCGTTTTAGAGATACGGTAATTATATGTGTTCCTGCTGTGACAGTGTTAATATACTGTAATTCACAAGAATGCACGTGCTACATTTTTATATTCGGCAAGGAAAGATGATGTAATCGGCATGATTGTGTTACGTTATACATACGTGTACATTATATTGTTTTATATTAACCATTTTTTCCTCAGTTGGCTGACAGCGTTCATGCAAGATGTCTCGAAAGTGTGTAAACAATCCAGATCAGTTTTGTTACATGTGTGGTGATGTGACATTTGCGTCTCAGAGACGGTCTATTACTCCACAAATAACAAAAGCATATCAGCTTTAATTCGGTTGTAAACTAGGTGATCAAGACAAACAGTGGGCACCCCACATCTGCTGTAATACATGTGCTTCAAGTCTGAGGAGCTGGTTAAATGGCAAAAAACGGTCTATGAGCTTTGCTGTCCCAATGGTTTGGAGAGAGCCTACAAATCATATTAATGATTGTTACTTTTGCATGGTACCTTGTGTTGGATAAGCCACAGGTATGTCCAAGAAAAAAAAAAGGTTATTAACTACCCAAACATACCATCTGCGATGAGACCTGTGCCTCACAGTGACGAAAATCCTATTCCAAAACCCCCAGAATCCTACACTTGCGAATCAGAAAACGAATCAGATCATGGCGATCGAGTGATTCGTCAGGAAGAAGATATGCCATCAACGTCAAGAGATCCTGATTTTATACCGGGCACGTCATGCCACCAACCGCACAAAATAACACAGTCAGAATTAAATGATCTTGTAAGAGATTTAGAATTTCCAAAATGTAAGGCAGAGTTACTTGGATCAAGACTGCAGCAGTGGAACTTGTTAGAAGACGATGTTTCGGTATGTGTTTTTCGTAAACGCCACAAAGACTTAGAACCATTTTTCAATATGGAGAATAACTTGGTTTTCTGCAGTAACATTAACGGCTTACTGGCGGCTTTAAATATAAACTATAACCCAGAAGAATGGAGATTGTTTATAGACAGTTCAACATTGAGTTTAAAGGCAGTGTTACTGCATATTGGAAATATTTTACCATCTCTTCCTGTAGGGTATGCAGTTCACATGAAAGAATCATATGACAATATGAAGTACCTATTGACATGTATAAAATACGATGAGCACCAATGGCATATTTGTGGCGATTTGAAAGTTGTTGCACTTTTACTTGGGCTGCAGCTAGGCTACACAAAGTTTTGCTGTTTTTTGTGTGAATGCGACAGTCGGGCAAAGGCACTTCATTACACCAGACAAAACTGGCCTGTTCGTCAATTCCTAGAGCCAGGTCAAAAAAATGTACAGCATATGCCATTAGTAGATTCGAAAAAAATTTTATTACCACCACTGCATATCAAGTTGGGCCTAATGAAAAACTTTGTCAAGGCATTAGATAGAGATGGGTCAGCTTTTCAATACCTGCGTCAGAAATTTCCAAGACTAAGTGAGGCAAAGGTTAAAGAAGGTATTTTTGTTGGGCCACAGATTCGAAATATTTTGAAAGATACACAGTTTGAAAACGCTTTAACAGGTATTGAAAAAACTGCTTGGAATGATTTCCGTCTGGTGGTCACTAATTTCTTGGGAAATAGAAAAGCTGACAACTAGGTATAAAACCCTTGTCAAAAATATGCTGTCATCGTATCAAAAGATGAGCTGTAATATGTCTCTTAAGATACATTGCCTACACTCACACCTGGACTTTTTTCCTGACAATTGCGGAGCCGTAAGTGATGAGCACGGTGAACGTTTTCATCAGGATATTTCAACAATGGAAAAAAGGTACCAGGGAAAGTGGAATCCTTCCATGCTTGCAGACTATTGTTGAACTCTTGGTAGAGATGCTCCAGAAACGATCCATAAAAGAACAGCAAAAAGACAGCGCATATAGTGATTCTTATAAGTATATGAATCTTGTTACTTTTTTTAATATATCCTTAAAAATAAAAAGTTTTTTTCTAAACCGCAACTAATTTTTTTATTTCAGTGTCATTTTTGGATTCAGCGACCCAAAATTAACAAAGAAGTGCACTTTTCCCACAAGATACAATTAAAAAACTAAAATTTGTTGTCCAGTGTTATTAGAAAAGATCACTAGTCAACCTCCCACGTAGGTGAGATTTCGTATTTTGAAAATTTCTCAACCACCTGATAAGATCCTCATGCATTGATTAACGTATTCCGCCTGAAGATACCCGTAAAAATAGGCATTAGAGTAAATTTTTGTGTTCTACTACTGCCTGTCAGATGGCACCAGTATCAACCAGATTCCTTTTTGGAAGTCGTAATACAGTATATTTTCAGTGGGATTCCACAGCTACTGCTATTCAGCACAAAAACGCTACACGGCTGGACCGCCTTACATTGGCTGAACAGTTCCAGTGTTCCACCACAGCGACACACCAGCATTGACTGGACTATAAAACCAGTCACCGACTTACGTCGCTCAAACTCGCTCAATGAACCTCCGCCGTCCCTTCAGTCGCGAATGACGTCTTTCCGTCTACGTACGTCGTAGCTAGCTCTATATTTCCCGGGGTAGTACAAATCCTGCCTCCGGTATTGATTCCAATGTTTGGAAATAGTAGAATTTTATTAAATCCTCCAGTCTGAGGCAAATTCGAGTGTTCCTATCAACCACCGCGTTTGTTGATTCGCTGATTGGTGTTGCCACGCACCGCACAGCCTGCTGGATGTTAGGGCACAAACATGAGTAATAAGGGACGATGGGCAAATCGATGACTAGGATTTAATCGCTCAGACGTGCGATTAGGTTCGGTAAAGGTGAGATGGACTTTGGTACTTTTGCATTTGGGATAGAAGGACGTCTAGAAGGATAGGGTGAGCTGATTCTTTGGTAACGCTTTAGTTCAGATGAGAGTAAAATCATTAATTGTTTCAGTATTGTGACTTTTTTAAATATATTTGAAAATGCGGATTAATATTTTTAAGCGTTTACATGATCTTTAAAGCTAAACATTTTTGATTTTTTGGTATTTTCAGTATCTTTGCTTTTTGACCTTTGAGTTAATGTGAAACAAACATTCAATATATTAGTTTAGATAAGAGTAAAATTGTGTATGGTTTCTGTATCTTGCCTTTTCATGTTACAAGAAAATGTTGATTATTGCTAATTATGTTTGATTTCTTGATATTTTAGGGCATATTTCTAGGTATTTAATAATTTTTGACGTTCTCGCTATACATTTCTCTATAGACAATATTTTAGCTTTTCGGGCCTTTCAGAAAAAAGTGAAACAAAGTACTAATTTTAAAACCTTCTACTTTCCTTATTCATTATTAATAATTAAGGGAGCGATTTTTGCGTCTGTTTTAAAGAGAACACTTCATATCAATGTATGTGCTAAACGTCTTAGATTTTGGAACAAAGGACAGTAAAGTGCGAAGATATTTCAATGAAACTTAGAATACATGTACTATGTATACTAAGTGACATATAAATCCGAACACCCAGTTTAAATGGTTTTATTTTAATAAAATTTTGTATAAGTACTTAATGAAGCATAATAAGTAAATGATAAAAATTTCAAAATGATTGCACTGCTTTAAAGCCCTTTGACCTTTAATAATGTGTGGATGCACCCTGATGTGCTACGCATTCTCCAACGCGCCTAGGTATGCTTCTGATCAGGTGGTCAATGTCCTCCTGTGGTATCTCATTCCAGGCAACCACCAACTCCTCTCGAAGTGCTTCTGGAGTCTGATGAGGACGTTGCAAATTGAGCAATCTCCTACCCATCATATCCCACACGTGCTCAATTGGGGATAAGTCGGGAGATCTTGGTGGCCATGGTAACAATGTGACATCATTATGTTGAAAGAAGTCTATTGTGACTCTTGCAACATGTCGGGCATTATCTTGTTGGAAAGTTGGATCTGCCAGGGTGTCAAGATAGGGTAAAAGATGGGGTTCTAGAACGTCGTGGATATAACGCTGCGCGTTCATGTTACCTCTGATGAAGATTAAAGGTGACCTGCAACCATAAGCTATAGCACCCCTAACCATAACTCCAACAGTGTGATGAACCTGTCTTTCAACAAAAAACTGTGGATTCCTCCTTTCACCACGTCGCCTTCTAACCCTGGCACGACCATCGTGCATGCCTAAACAAAATCGAGACTCGTCACTAAAGACAATACTGTTCTATTCCTGATCCCAGAGTGACCGTTGTCTGCACCACTCAAGGCGATTACGTCGGTGTTCTCGAGTTAAAGGGAGTACCCAGTGTGGCCGGTATGAAAACAAGCCAAAACTTCTCATTCGTCGGTAAACACTTCGCATGCCAATAGGTCTTCCTTGTTCTGCAAACTATTCATTTGCAATGGACCTGGTAGTGGAGAAACGGTCCCTTAAGGTCAATAATCTTAGGCGGCGATCTTCACGGTCTGTTGTTCTACGGCGGCGTCCAGTGCCCCTTGCTCTTTGCGTACGGCCTTCTCGAAGCGATGCCTGACAACACCTAACCACAGTGTCTACGCTTCTTTGCACTCTAACTGCAATTGCCCGAAAAGAAAGTCCAGCTTCCCGAAGTCCCACTATACGGCCCCTATCAAACTCACTAAGTTGACGAAATAGTAGTGTCTCCGTACTCTAGGCATCGTAACCGATCGTAAATGATGTCAAGAACCAAAATCCGCCAACGTTGATTCTTTACTGCGGCTGAAATATTCATTTTTAGAGCGTTAGTGAATTAAAAAAAGCAGTATAAAAACCGGAATGTCCAACTGATAAGGCTCAAAATTTTTTCACTTGTTATTTACAGTAAGATAAATACATTCCCCAACTTTTATTAAAATAAAACCATTTAAACTGGGTGTTCGGATTTATATGTCACTTAGTATATTTCAATGAAACTTAGAATACACATGTACTATGTATTAAGAGGAATTTTTAGGAACGTTATTACATTTCCGCCATTGTTCATTCAAGATAACGGAATTTCACCTTCCAATTTTAGCAAACATTGGTGGCTCGCCACTGATTTCTCCTAAAAGAAAAATTATGCTTTAAATTCCCATTACTTTCTAAGAAAATTTGATCGCTAGATTTTTTCTATCCGATACACGGTTTTCACTTAAAAAAATAAAAACCGTTTATTTTCATGACTACAATATCGTTAATATAATATCGTTATACAGAGAAATATATTTAATTTTTTTAAGTGAAAACGGTGCGTCAGCCCAAAAAAATTCAAGAAATCAATTCTGCTCATAATAACGCCGTCAAAAAAAAAAATTAATACATATTTAAATTTTTTTTTTGTTTCAAGAAAAGTCAGTTGCGTGCCAAATAATAATTTATTTTTAAAAACTTTACCACACTGTACATCAAAAGTTAAGTCGTTTAGGACATACATTCATATCCACTTTTCTCCTTAAAATGGATCCAAAAATCGCCCCTTAAATAATGACACTCAATTAGGAATCGCGAAAAAAGTCCTGTTTTCACTACCGTTGAACTACAGGGTGTTTTAGTTTATTGTTGCATAACTTTAAGATTCGATAGAACTTTTAGAATTAATGCATAAAGTCTATATAAACATGGGTCGAAAAATGCGTGGCTTCCGTAATACAGGGTGTTTAAATTTACTTTCTAAATAGTTTTTTTGAAATATTTCGAACAATATTTGATGTATACCAGTGAAAATTGGAATACAAGGGTGTTTTGGTACGACAAAACGAACCATGGGCATAGTTTCAATGTAGCCGCTAGAGGGCGCTCTCTACTGTACCTGTAGTGTATTAAAATGACCGAAAATTTTTTCTTAGTGCATTTTTTTGCTTTTTGAATAAAAAAACTGATTCTTCGCACTTTTCAACATAAAAAAGCTCTCCTGTGAGTTTTCGTTATAGTTAGCCGTTTTTGAGATATTTCGATTTTTAAGGTTCGATGCATTTTTAATTATGTATGATAAAATAACGTTAAAAAGTCAGTATCTCGAAAACTGTTAGAAGTAGGCTGTGCCTGCAAATATTTTTGAAATTGAAAGCAGAATAAGGTTAAACGTCAATTAGTTGACAGTTAGTTTTGTTGTCTGTTGAAACCTGAAACGTTTTTTTGAAATTGTGAATGCACGAAATTTAGTTTCTTTTACCTGTTTTTTTTGTAAGTTTTATAAAAATGCCATTTTTATTCTCGAATCAAGAGTTAGCGGATATTTATTTTGTGTATGGCTTTGTAAATGGAAACGCAGCAGAAGCAGCCAGAGAATACGCACGAAGATTTCCAAACAGACGACATCCAACTCGCTCAGTATTTGTAAGAGTTCATCGCCAAATAATTGAAAATGGTTTTGGAAATCTCCAAAGGGATCAAAACACAAATGTTCGTCAGCCCAGATTTACCCGTATGACTCTGCGTGAGTTTTATAGAGATCCGACCACAAGTGTTAGGAGAGTTTCTGGTGCCTTGGGAATTTCAGCAAGCCATGTTCGCCGTGTTCTTAAAAATGACCATAGACGTCCTTACCATTTGCAACCTGTGCAACGACTACAGCCAGGGGACGGAGAACGAAGAATGACATTTTGTCAGTGGATTCTTGATAGAACTGATAATAATAGGGAGTTTTTAAGTAACGTTTTATGGACCGATGAGTCATTCTTCACTAGACGTGGAGTGGTAAATTTTCATAATCAACATATGTGGTCGCATGAAAATCCGCATGCAGTTCGGGAAAGAAATTTTCAGCATGAATTTAGTGTGAACGTGTGGATTGGTATCTACCGTAATCGACTATTTGGACCCTACCTTTTGCCTGCAAGGTTAAATGCTACGACCTTCTTGGAATTTTTAAAGGCTGAACATGCAAATATGTGGGATGATGTTATGTTAGATTTAAGAAGATTGGCCTGGTTCCAGCTTGATGGTTGTCTAGCTCATTATTCGAGAATAGTTAGAAACTGGCTGGACGAAAATTATCCAGAATGATGGATCGGCCGTGGAGGACCAGTCGCCTGGCCTCCACGATCCCCTGACCTAAATCCATTAGATGTCTTTGTGTGGGGATTTCTAAAAGAAAAAGTGTACCAGACTCCCGTAACCACAAGAGATATGCTAATAGACAGAATCAGGAATGCATGTGATGAAATAAGGCCTTATTTGAATAATGCTATACCACGTTCGATCATTCGTAGATGTGAATTATGTATTGAAAATTGGGTTT
The DNA here is from genome assembly GCA_963669975.1 of Acanthoscelides obtectus. Lineage (NCBI taxonomy): Eukaryota > Metazoa > Arthropoda > Insecta > Coleoptera > Chrysomelidae > Acanthoscelides > Acanthoscelides obtectus. Next base: position 89,736,367 of record CAVLJG010000007.1, on the reverse strand, counting down.
ACATTTCGAGCAACTACTTTAGATTTTGTATGTTTGTCCTAACTATCCAATAGCATTTTAGTTGTAAATAATTAATTTAATTTGTTAAAAATAATATTGGAAAATTAAACAAATTAATATTCTGTTTTTTGTGTTTATTTGGAGTTAGGAATTATTGCTGTGTTTAAAAACACAATCTAAACGATCATCTTAATTACTTGCAATGCCCAAATCGAAAATGTAAAAAAAAATATTATTTTCCCATAAATTATTAAAAATGCATCGAACCTTAAAAATCGAAATATCTCAAAAACGGCTAACTATAACGGAAACTCACAGGAGAGCTTTTTTATGTTGAAAAGTGCGAAGAATCAGTCTTTTTATTCAAAAAGCAAAAAATTGCACTAAGAAAATTTTTTCGGTCATTTTAATACACTACAGGTACAGTATAGAGCGCCCTCTAGCGGTTACATTAAAACTATGCCCATGGTTCGTTTTGTCGTACCAAAAAACCCTTGTATTCCAATTTTCACTGGTATACATCAAATATTGTTCGAAATATTTAAAAAAAACTATTTTAGAAAGTAAATTTAAACACCCTGTATTTCAGAAGCCACGCATTTTTCGATCCATGTTTATATAGACTTTATGCATTAATTCTAAAAGTTCTATCGAATCTTAAAGTTATGCAACAATAAACTGAAACACCCTGTATAAAAACTGCTCTTAACGTCTTTCGTGAAACTCCATGGTGTTATGGTATACTATAGATTAAAATGAAATGTTTTTTTTCCGCAAGGCGGCTCTACCTGCATCTCTAGTTCGATTATTTAAAATCCAAGTATTTCTGAAAACATATGAATCTAGATATAGATATAGGTCAGTCAAATTATATCGTTAATGTTTGTCAAAATTCTATATAATAACATAACAGTCATGGTTCATAGGATATTCAACGACCTACATTAGTCTGGTATTTCGTACTTCAAATTATGGTAGATGTTTCGTCAAAATCTGAACTAAATATTAAAAAATCGCCTGAAACATTGTTTGAGCCTCTCGGTTCTTAAAACGAAGGTTTGGGCTTTTCAAACGGAAGATTTGGATTCCCTTTCCACAGCTCTGTACAGCATGGATGACTTATTGCTAAAATGGGCGATGGAGGGTATGGAAAAGAACTAGGACTGGATGCTATCAGAGCCCTACACCAAACCGTGATCGCTCTGAGAACAGCATTGGAAGAAAGCAAGAGCGAAATTTTGGAACTGAAGAGCAAATCTTGGCCAATAGAAACGGTCCAAGACGCGTTAAAGGCTCTAACGATAGAAAATGCTGCTTTGAAGAGAAAGATTGTTCAGGGTGATTTTAAGGGAAAAGACGGAGCTGTAAAAGATAAAGATGGAATTGATTGTGTTGAAGATGTGGACACAGTTGTTAATGGTATGGATTCTATAAATATATAATTGAAAACATAGTTGTTATTTTTCAGTGAAGAATGTCCAGATTTGCATGTTATGTCGTATCGTACAGGGTGGCCGAAATGTAACTGACTGGTTTGTATCTTGCATATTAGTGAAATGAAATAACATACCTCCATTTTTTTTTCATCTTAATCTTTTGATGAGACATAGAAATTATGTATGAAAAATAATATCAGACAAATGTCCGCGTCTAGAAGCCGCGCAAACCTGAGCCGTCTTGATTCAATTCAATTCAATTCAATTCTTTATTTGTGTTAAGTACACCAGCGTGTTTACACAAGTCAAAGGAAAAAAAATTTAATACAAAAAGCAGTCTGACAAAAGACTGATGTTCAAATTAAACAAAAAAACATCAACTTATGACATTATGATTCAATAAAAGCAGATACAGAAAGTCCATATAAGTTGTAAAAACAGGAGGACATACGTACATAGATACACGCATATTCATATAACCACAATACGTATGTTTACTTATACACACACACATATATACATATATACACATATACACATATATACGTTAAAATAACAACATATGAAATGTTGATATAAAATTTACCAGATGACTTAGTAGAAAGTTCAAGGAGCCTAGAGGATCCCAGGTGTAGGAACACTGTTATATTTGCTAACAATCCGACAAGTCTGAAAAATTATTGCTCAAATACTCGTTGATCGAGTAAAATGCTTTAGTAGTCAGATAACCATTAATTTTATTTTTAAAAACTTTCGCATCCAGTTTCTTTATACGGTCTGGCAACAGGTTATAAAAAACTATCCCATAATAGTTTGTGCCGTTCCTGATGGTTTGGAGACGGCTATGAGGTACTAAGATTTTATCCATATTTCTGGTTCTATAACTGTGGACATCACTGTGGGTAGTATATTGGCTCAGGTTAGTCTTTATGTACATCAGGCATGTGAAGATGTAAAGAGAAGGTACTGTCATGATTTTCAATTCTATAAAAGCTTCCTTGCAAGGTACCGTGTATTTGAGGCCAGCAATGTACCGCAAGCAACGTCATTGTAATCCAAAAACTTTTGACGAATGGGCCGAGTTGTTTGTTTATTGAAGGTAGGAATAATATGTTAGAAGAACTGACTGAGAGACATTTTGTTTCTAGTTCCTTATCAAATATATATATTTTGCTAGTGCATCGAGAACATGGATTACGTGAGTTTCCCACGACAAGTGTTCATCAAGGTAGACTCCTAGTAACTTCACGGACTTTAGTATATTAGTGTCGTCGTGCTGCCTCAAGCTAAGAATAATCATTTGAGACTTTGTTTCATTGATGGTCAACTTATTAGTAGCTAACCAGTTTGCTAGTTTTCTTTTATGAGCCTCACAGTCGAATATCAATGAGGCTAAACAGGCATTGCTATTCATCAAGGTAGCGTCATCAGCGAATAGGATTAAGTTATTATTCACATTATAGTTAGTCATATTATTGACGTAAATTAAAAATAAAATAGGTCCCAATACCGAGCCTTGCGGTACCCCATGAGCAGCGACTAACTATGAGGATGATGAACCTTTAAAGAATACAAATTGGCGTCGATTACTCAAGTAAGATTTAATCATTGCAGTGGATGCTTCATGAAAGTTATAAAAAGGGAGCTTTTCCAACAGGATGTCGTGTTGAACACAATCAAAAGCTTTGGATAAGTCCAACAAACATGCTGCGCGATATAGGTTGTTTTCAAAAGTCTCGTTCACAAACTGAATAAAACTGTTAATAGCTGATGTGGTGGAACTATTTTTCCTAAAACCAAACTGTGTTAAGCAAAATAAATTATAAGCCTCTAAGTATTCATTTATTTGATGTTTCAACAATAATTCCAAAATTTTCGCAAAAATAGGTATTAAGGAAATGGGCCTGTAGTTGCATAACTCTTCAGTATCCCCTTGTTTGAAAATGGGTATAATTTTAGATAGTTTGAAAAAATCCGGAAAAGTATTACTTTCTATACACTGATTGAATAACTTGGTTAGAGGATATATGATGAGATTTTGTAAGGTTTTGACAATCCTGACAGTAAAGCCATATGGGTCAGTGCTCTTTGAGTTTTTTAGTTTATTTATAGCAGTTCTCATCATGATATGTAACTTCCCTGAATCGAAAGTGTCAACTATGAGTAGGATGATTCATATAATGCGATTGAGAAACATCGGATGGGGTAATTTTATTTAAAAGTTTTTGTGGGATATGGGTAAAAAAGTCGTTGAATTGATGTGCTGTGAGAGATGTTGAGGAGTCCTGGTTGTGTGCGTTCGGTTTAACATTCTTTATGATATTCCAAGCAGCATGTTGTCTGTTGTTGGATTTATTGATGTAGTCATCATTGGCTTTAATCTTAGCTTTGACAATTTCTTGTCTGTAACTGTATTTAAATTGTTTCAAGCAGTCCGTACTAACTAAAGTAACATCGTCTTTATGAAGCTCTGTTAGGAAAGTCAAAGTCTCTCTCATATTTCTTATATGATCATTGAACCAATACACATTACATGAGCTTTTATTATCATTAACAAATCGCGATTTTATAGGAAGATGTTGATTGACCGAAATTCTGACAATAGATATGAATTTTTCAATTTTACATTCGATTGTCGTACTTTTTTCATTAACAAATTCGAAAGATGTTGATTCCATATCATTGTAAAGTTTGAAAAGGCCGCTGTTTGTTATAGGTCTATAATAGAGTTTCCTACGTACTTTCGGTACGTGTGATAAATTAAAAGTATAGTCAAGCGCTAAATGATCTGAATAATGAGTATCCAAAACATTAACGCTATTTTCTGAGTCTACGTAGTTTATGAAGATGTTGTCTAGACAACTTGAGTTTCTTGTATTTTGACTAACTATTGGCATGAAACCATAACAACTAAATAAGTTTACAAGCTCATGAGCTTGGTGTTGTAACCTATTAAATCTAACATTAAAATCTCCTATTATCACAATTTACTTGCGGTAATCGGGTCCATCCAATAACCGACAAAGTTTCATAATAAAGTATTCAAAATTACCATCAGGAGATCGATACAGTGAGATTAACTGAAGATCATTCACATTTAATCCGGCCGCCTCAAAGTGTAGTTCTTCTGACAGATTGAGAAGGTTATCTGATAGAGGTACGGCATTAACATGATTTGCTATATAAATAGCCACACCACCACGAATTTTCACATCCCTACAGAAACTAGATACAGATCTAAAACCAGAGATATGCTAATAGGATAACTCATCTTTTCTTAACCAGTGTTCATTTATAGAGAGCATTGTATATTTATTCTTTTCACACAGTGATTCGATGATTCCTGACTTTCAGCGAACACCTTGGATATTTAGATGTAATAGTCTAAAGAGCACGTTACTGTTTTTTACTGTTTTGACAGATCGTGGTTCAGGTATTGTATTATTCTGTTGTTTATCTTCCCTAATGGATGCTTTACTTAAGAAAAAACTGTTTTTCAGACTTGTCGGGGATGTTGATTTGTTCAGTTTTCAAAGGCAATACATTTTTTAATTGTTCAAAAATAATATCCTTTACATGCTGGATGATTGTCATTTTTGATGCCGTGACTCTGATGTCATAGAATAGGCTCAAAGAATAGTTTCTATTTAGTTTCCTGAGTCTATCCAATTAATTATATTTCTAAGATGATAGTCGACAGATGTGGTCAATTCGCATAAAAAAATAAGATTGGTTACTCGACCGAGAGGTAAGAGGCAATGTAAACCTTTGTTTAAGGATGGGGTGTTACTTATATTGTTAGAGTTTATCATGAAGATTACAAAATCGTTCTCACCAAGAGATTTTGTGATGTTAAATACGTTTTTTGTGATATCTACAAACTCTAAATGGGGATAAACGTGAGCTTTTATGGAGAACTTTGTCATGTCGATGTATAATTCTAACACTTTTCCCTAAACTTTTTGCATAATCGTCAGCAATTATAATGATTTTCCGACAGCTGTCTGAGGCGTTACGTTTCGGTGATCCACCTGATGGTACCATATCGATTATTGGGGCATCATCGAAATCTATTGGAGTTTGGCTTGCAGATTCTGCTGCTACTTCGCCGTCTAACTGGGGTATAGGGGACACGATAGATGCACACTGGGCAAAAGTCGACGCTGTGCAAAAGTCGACGCTGTTACATTTTACATCACTTTTTGGCAGGTTTCGGGAGGAATATTTTCAATCGCTTCGGCAATATTGTTCTTCAGCTGCTCTACAGTATGGTGGTTGGCATAAGCCCTATTTTTCAAAAATCCCCATAAAACAAGTCAGGAGCCGTTAGATCCGGTAACCTTGGTGGCCCAGTTGATATCTCCGAATCGAGAAATTAAACGTCCCGTCGCAAAAGATTCATTGCTTCCCTAGCTTTGTGACAAGTTGCTCCGTTCTGCTGGAACCATATCCTTGAGGTTAAATTTTTGGATTCGAGGAGCCAGAAAGTTTTGCAGCATATCACGCCCAACTAGCAAAGTAGTGGTATAAGCTTTTGGTAAAAGAACCGTTCAGCCATAAAAGCTCTCTATTAATGTTGCCTGAACACCAAAATGCTGGCTTAATGTTGTGTGGAATGCAAATTTGCTTTCTGCAACATATTTGCTCTAAAATGAGGTGTTTAAAATATTCTTGTAGCATAGTTATGCAACACCTTATAGGGCAAATTTTTAACTGTTGCATAAACGTTTATACAACTATTTTATACGGCATATTTGCAAGTTAGTCAAAATGGTTGTGTTGTGGCACCTATGCTAACGTTTATAAAACAAACCCGAGCAAACGGAAGCACTTATACAACTGTTACATATGCTAAATATGTTGGTAAACAACTTCACCATAACCTAACTTTCTGCTGTCATATTTTTGTTAAAATGTCATAACCAATGTTTTAAGACAAACAACGCATGCATACCGGTTCAAAAAGGTTTTATCAACTGTTCAAACAGAAGATATAGATCTGGTACAAATTCTGGGTAAATCATTCGACTCTGTCGGTATTTCATTTCAGACATTTGTCAAATTGTTGTATAACACCTGCAGGCAACACCAAAATATTCTAATAACCTAAAGACAACATGGACGATGCCATGATTGTACACAACCAACCGTCATATTGGGCAAACATTTATTCCTCTATTTGATATTAAAAAATTATGTTTCAGTTCGAAATTACAGATATATAGTGATAAACATTAGTGCAATTGTGTCTAAATATAGGATTTGTGGAAGATTTAACGCAGATAAGTTCAGTTTTCCATCTTAAAAATCTAGACATACTTTTGATCATTGTCAAAATATGAATCAAATACGAAGCCCGTAGAAATTGGGTAACTAATTTGCACGATAATCACAATAAAATTTGCTGCGCAAGTAATTCAATAGCTCTATATCAAATTGTAGAAGTTTATCATATACCTGTGCATGAAATTCACAATGGCCGATATGTAAGTAAACAAGATGACTGTAATGTGTTAGTTATATATTCTTCACTTCGTCTATACAATACATAGGAAATAGTTTGGTTGCAATAAAGTAGAATCACGTAAGAGAATAGTTGTATAGTTGACAAAGACTGAATCTTGCACTGACGCAAATGTCCTATAGCGGCTGCAAGAGGCTTACACTTTTGTTTTATAACTGTTACCTGCAGCCCTTATACAATCTCTTAAATGACTGAAGTGTCCTATTAGGTGTGCCCATTCCGCTTGTATAGCTGTTCTAAGAGAGGGTTTTGCTAATGTTCTTACAGTATGCTGTTTAAGGAATACTGTATAATCATTCTTGCAACTCTAATAGGAGTGATAATTGTTAGTTGGGCGGTAGTGCTCGCCAGTGACAGTAAGAGAATTACCTGCAACGTCTTCAAAGAAGTAAGGTTCCCTAATGCCCAGATACGAAAATTCTGCTTATTAACAAATCCGTTCATATTGTGACGAATCATACTGTCGGCGCCATCTGTTGGGCGAGTCTCCTACTCGCTAGAGCTTCATGGCCGATCTCGGCTTTCACGCGAATCACGACCGCACCAGCCACCTGGCGGCGGATCGCCATCTAGATCGACGCGAAGCAACCTCGACTATTCGGGAAGGCCGCTATGTGGCTCTCGATTCTTCTATACTCAACGATGCGGACTATATAACTCGGCGGCCGGGAGATGGAAGGGAGTACTGAATACGGTAGAGTAGCAGAGCGGAGTGAAGTATAGTAGAGTAAATGGTGACATAAGAATTAGTCAGACATAAATAGTGGCGCATATGAATGTTTTATCAAGTCAAATAAATTAGTGCATTTCTTTTTGTGGAATCCATTGTTTTAATCCACACCCAAAAGAACCCATAAAAACGCTACAATATCGAAGTGGGCTTCATCGCTCATTAGCAGATGTCGGTAAAAATCGTTATTTTGGGTATTAAGCTGCAGTATTGCATGACTATATTGTCGGCGACTTTCATGGTCACTAGGCTGTCGTTCTGGGGTCAACTGAATGCAAGTCCTTTTTTTAAAATAGTGCATAATGACGTGCGACGAATACCCAGTTCTTGAGAACCATGTCTGGTAGACGTCACAGGGCGATCCGCTACTCTTTCACGGACTCTCTCGATATTTACCTTCAACTTCACCGTTCACATTATTCCGACCGAAATCTTGTCGTAGCTTCCGAATCGTTGCAACAATCGACTCATTATTTGAGTAAAACGTTTTAACAATACGGACGCGTTGTGGGATCGTGTAGCGCTCCATGATGAATTGGACACATGTGCTTAAAACAACTACTACGGCGCCACCTACTGAAATGCGCGTATCAAGAATGGCGCGCAATTTAAATCAGTCAGTTATATATTGGCCACTCTGTATAAAGAAGCTAATTATTATTTTTTATGGTTATACTGGAAAGGTCGAATGATTTTTCTGATTCTATTGATTTAGAGCCGTTTTACACACAAGAGAATTACTCCGAAAATTATAGTCATAATTATGCCGAAAATTTTTGCTGTCGTATTACACGTAAAATAACTCTTATGAAAATTTTCATGGTAAAAATATAAAACCAGTTCTATAGAATATGCGCGAGAATCGGCGCAGAGGGATATTTCCGTGCATGTCATTATCAAATGTCAACATCAACAACATAACCTCACTTAACATTTCTTGGTATGGTCCTGTTCATGTCGTGCGAAGAAGCGTTCATTGTTATGGTTTATTCATAATGTCGTGGAATCGGGAAGAAGTTACACTGTTGTTGCAGTACCAAAAATGGCCAAACCTGTACAAGGTGAAGTCACCAAATTACAAAAACAGAAATCTGCGACGTCTGTTGTCTTTCCGATTCTATTGGACGTCATACCCGTTAAGGTTATGTCCATTCGAAAATATTACTCTAATGCGCAGGCGTATCATATGAATTACTCGGAAATTTTGTTTGCTTGTGTCATACAGGTTGTAGAGGAAATCTTCAATATTTTTTCCATGCAAATTTTCGGCATAATTATGACCATAATTTTCCGAGTAATTCTCTTGTGTGTAAAACGGCTCTTTTACAGTATATTTTTTGTAATGCCACTTCTAGGTGAACATGTAAATAGTGAGACAATAATTCAGAATGACAAAGATACAGGTGTAACCAGAACCAATACCTGTGAAAACGATAGAAAGCCTCCATTCTCCGAAGCTCAGAAACTCAAAAAAGTTCAAATCGTTTCGCCAAAACTAAATCCCAAAAAGACCACGAGGAACTTAGAAACAAAAATATCTGTTAAGGCTGAAACGTCGAATGCTATACAAACATCTAGATCTCTCGAGAGTCTTACAGTAATCAAGTCACCCCTGGAAGGATCTAAGCATTTCTCAATCTCAAAAACATTTAGTTTTTCGAATCTTTCTGCTAATATACACAGAGAGTTTAACTTTGATGTAAAAATGGGTGATAGAAGCCAAAACGCACAACCACAAGAAAACGCCATAGAAACGTCTATTGATGAGGAACCAGAGGAAGTAAGTAGAGTGAATTAGTAAACAGGGTATCCTAAAATATAATGTGTGCAGGGTGTCACAGAATATTGATTTGAATCTCTTGGTCAGATGTTTAATTCTCAGTTACGAGCATACGAATATAGAAAATCCATTTTGAAACATGGTTTTGGTAGGCTAGAAGTTTTTGAGTTTGAAGATCTATTAGTTTTCGTTAAAAATTTGCTTCATAATTACTCTGGTAATCAACTTTATCTGTTTAACTAAACGATTCAAATAACCAGTGTTGTTTAAAGATTTCAAAAATGTTTCAATGAATCGGGTGTTTTGTGAGTATTTCTATAAATGTGTAGCTGTTTTTGAAGTGCGATTCCAAACAAAATCGTTTTTTTATCACCCATCACTCTAATTTTGTCATTCTACATAGTGACAGCAAGACAGATGGTAACGCCACATTTATTAATTCGTGAACGTTCTTCAATTCGTCATTGTCCGTCAGAGCGGTCCGTGGGACCTTCGCTCTTTGTTAAAGTATCGTAGGTCAGTAGGTCTGTCAGGTCTGGTTGCCCAGATACCAGACGAAGTCAGGGAGAAAAAGGGAAGAAAGAAAGGAAGGAAGGGGGAAGCAGCTTCTGTGGTGATCAATATGGCGGGAGGTGTCTCGTTGAAGATCACATCGGTGTATGTCAGGTGTGGTGCCAGGCTACAAGAGGCGGACCTGGAGGTTCTTTTGGACTATTCGGGTCCGCTTATTGTGGCAGGGGACTTCAACTGCAAACATCGAGCATGGAATTCTAGGTTGAATTCCACTAGTGGGATTCGATTGTACAACCATGTGATGCGAAATGGGTACCTTATACATAGCACTGAAGAGCCGACACATCATCCATTCAACCATCTTCAGGCACCAGATGTCATCGATTTCGCGATATCTAAAAACTGTACATACAGTATCTCTTCTCGAATCTTGTATGATATCTCTAGTGACCATCTACCTGTTGTCTTGGATGTGGACAATGAGCAAACTTCTGAGGAGGCAGCTCCTCTAAGGAAACGCATTGATTGGGACCTATACAAGTTGCTCCTTAGAGAGTTTCCCAATATCCCGATTATAGATGATGAGTCTGGAATAGATGCCGCTCAAGCGGAGTGGACAAGTTTCATTCAAGCAGCTCTACAGCTTTCAGCTGTATTTCCTGTACAACGACACGGCAGACCTTTTTTGCCTGCGGACATTCTTCAGAAAATCTCTGACAAAAGAGCCGCTATTAAGCAGGCAAAAAGGTCTTGTCATCCTGTTGACATTCGTAGGGCTACAAATCTTGTCCATGAAGTGAGAAACGCACTGCGCGAACTCCGCAACGAGCAATGGAGCGACTTTCTGGCGGGAATGCTTGATTCAAGTATTCCTCTCTGGAGGGTCGCAAAGTCACTCAGAAACGGAAAGCGAGAACAACTCGCACACATCCACGGTCCTGAAGGCATAGCCTTCAGAACGGAGGATAAGGTCGAGGTTTTCGCTGATGCCATGGAAAAACAGTTCTCTCCCAACTATGATCTCGATAATGACCTCGACGAGGAACAGCACATCGTACGATCCGTCAGGAGATATTTTAGGGCCAACGGCGTCACCGGAGGCACTGAATCCTCTCCAGATGACTCTTCTTCAGAAGACTCGTCTGAGGCTCCACATAGCTCATTAGCGGAACCCTCCGAGTTTCCACATTGCACACCAGCGGGGTTACTAAATCATATTAAAGACCTCAAGGTGGGGAGGATCAAATCACCAACAAGGCGTTGAAGCTGCTCTCGCCGAAAGCCCGGACATACTTGGTGACAATAATCAATGCGACGCTCAAAATCCAGTACTTCCCTGCTGGGTGGAAGACTGCTGAGGTCATCATGATTCCAAAGAAGGTGGGTTCAATATTTCCTCAGGATTACCGTCTCATAAGTCTGCTGTCAGCTCCTTCTAAGCTTGCCGAAAAGGTGATTTATCGTCACCTTGACAATTTTTCGTCAAATCACCATGTGATTCCTGACGTCCAATTCGGTTTTCGGTCTGAGCATAGCACCGAGCTACAGGCAGTCAGGCTGGTGGAGCATGTAACCAGAGGGTTCACCCTTAGCATGAGTACTGGCATCTTGTTTTTGGATGTCTCAAAATCCTTTGACAAGGTGTGGCACGCGGGCCTCCTCTATAAACTAATCCAAAAGGGTTTTCCTTTTTAGCTTCTAAAATTACTGAAATCCTTTCTTGAAGGAAGGAAGTTTCGGATCAAAATTAACAATGTTTTGTCAACAACACGGCCAGTACGGACCGGTGTTCCTCAGGGTTCGGTCCTGGGACCAATTCTTTATTCGCTTTTCATCCATGATGTCCCTTCCCCCAGCAACTGTGAAGTCTACCTCTATGCTGACGACACTGCACTTGTCGCCCAGTCGTGTACTGGTGATCTGGTTCACGATGGGTTGCAGAATGCGGTGGACGAAGTTCTAGAGTGGGCGGAACGGTGGCTGATGAAAATTAATCATTCGAAAACGCAGGCTATTTATTGTACCAAAAAAACGTCGCGGCCCCCCAGCAGAGGTTTCTGTAGACGGAAATCGTGTACCATGGACAAATTCTGCCAAGTATCTCGGCGTCACCCTTGATAAAGGCATGACCTGGCAGAAACATACAGCATCCATAAAAACAAAATTTCAAATTGCGTTTCGGCGACTATATCCTTTGTTATGTAGATCCTCCAAATTGAGCTTGATAAACAAAGTTCGACTATATAAAATGATTATTAGACCAGCCATTACTTATGCATGTGCGGCTTGGTGTTTTCTTGCCAAGACACACATGCAAAGTGTTCAAGTACTGTAAAGCAGAACTTTGCGGACAATTTGCAAGGCTCCATGGTATGTCTCAAATGAGACACTACACAGAGATCTTGACATTCCTTACTTGAGGGATTATGTCAAGCTTCAGGCGCAGCGACGTTATAGTCAAGCGGAATCGCACAGCAACCCTCTGTTGCGTGACTCAGTGGACTACACAGTGGAGCACGTTCGTAAACATTCAAGGCCACGGCTCGCACTGTAATCAAAAGTTAGCGTGAATCTTTAGTAAACTCAAAATTACACTCTAACAAAACCGAATCAAAAATTTGTTTAGTTCACCTCAAAATTAATCCGTGTACCAAAAAGCCTAGGTGTTTCCTCTTAAACCAAGCATATCTGTTTTTCTTTGCTCTTCTCCTTTTTTCTTCTCTTCCCCTTTCTCTTTTTCCTTGACTTTGTCTGGTTTCTAGGCAACCAGGACTGACAGATTCGACTAACGTACATCAGACAGTGACTAATGGGCAAAGGTCCGCCCAGACAAATAAATGACGAATAGTTGGAAGGGGGAAGAGCAAAGAGGATGAAGTGCGTCGGTTAAAGGGATGCCTTGCTATTGTTAGCTGGTATTCGGTTAATTTAAATTAATCCAAAATTTGTGTGTGGCAAAAATCGCAATTTTGGTTGGATATAGAATTGCACGATTTGATTTTGATCACAGTGCGAGCTGCGCCGGTCTTGTGTGCTTGCGAACTTGCTCGACTGTGTAGTCTACTAACTCACGCAACAGAGGATTGATGTGCGATTCCGCTTAACTATAACGCGCCTGATGTTTGATGTAGTCCCTTAGGTAGGGGATGT